>JAIEZT010000016.1:1210233-1227733 GCA_019594935.1 Periophthalmus modestus | reverse complement strand
GGTGAGGTCATCTTCGTTCACCGTGTGGTTTAGTGACAACACACATCATGCATTCAAACCTGCTCCAAAACATTTCACAAAGATATTTTTACCAGTAGATCCTGCCCCCGTTTAAAGCTGCACTACGTAACTTTTCCACCTGCTCGTCTCCATGGAAATGTTATTGCTTTGCTTGAGATGTTCCACAGTATGGCATTACACATATCTGGCATTTATTCAATTGCAGATGTTAGTATAAAAAAATACGGTGAGAAACATACAGTCATGACATGGCCTGGAAGCGTCACCTGGTTGTCTCCATGGAGATAGATCAGCTAAATGCTACACTTTGGAACATTTCAGGCACCTTTAAGCATGTGAATTTGCAAATGGGTGAACCTGTTTACACATTAATGGAGTTTTAAATTCTTGGCCAAAGTCAAAGTATTTCTGAGCAGTAAAAGGTCAAATAAATACTAGAGATTTGCTTACTGGCATACTGCGGAACATTCCAAGCGAGACAATCACATCTCCATGGAGACGAGATGGTGGCTTACTCTCTACCAGCAAAGTTACGCAGTGCAACTTTAATTTTTTCAGAGTATAGAGTTTTATCCCGGAGGAGGCTCGGTTGTATGTAAATACGAACTTGTTGATATCTTAAGTAAATAAAGTTTATAAAAACATCACAGCTGCAGAGACGTTTGAGTCACAACATTTCACTCTGCGCCACTAATCCAGGCACCACTGCTTTCAGGTAGTAGTAGTAGTAGCAGTAGTAGTAGCAGCAGTAGCAGCAGTAGCAGCAGCAGTAGTAGCAGTAGTAGCACTAGTAGCAGTAGTAGTAGCAGCAGCAGCAGTAGTAGCAGTAGCAGCAGTAGTATCAGCAGCAGTAGTAGCAGTAGTAGCAGTAGCAGCAGTAGTAGCAGTAGCAGCAGTAGTAGCAGTAGTAGTAGTAGCAGTAGTAGCAGTAGCAGCAGTAGTAGTAGTAGTAGCAGTTGTAGCAGTAGCAGCAGTAGTATCAGCAGTAGTAGCAGTAGTAGCAGTAGCAGCAGTAGTAGCAGTAGCAGCAGTAGTAGCAGAAGTAGTAGCAGTAGCAGCAGTAGTAGCAGTAGTAGCAGCAGCAGTAGCAGTAACAGCAGCAGTAGCCGCAGTAGTAGCAGCAGTAGTAGCAGCAGTAGTAGCAGTAGTAGCAGCAGGAGTAGCAGTAACAGCAGTAGTAGTGGTACTGGTAGTAGTATAATTTCCCTGTCTATCTATGTATCTAGTAGTAGTGCCACTTTATGTTCCATGTATGTTAGGCCAAGTAATTAGATATTAGAGATATTAAAGAGGGGGTATTATGCAAAATCTTTTTTTTTTTTTTTTAACCTTTCTACCATGTTATAATCTCATCAAAACAAGTCTGAAGAGGTTTTTAGGCGTCATCATTCATGTTTAAGTAATCTAGTGATCTCCCTCGTGCCCTATTTGAACCCTCCTTATGATTAGCAGTAAGATTCTGTCCATTGCGCTTAGATGACAATTTTCTGTTAATAGAATGATGATTGTGTTGGGATAGCGCTCTGAAGGGGGAGTAACTTAATGCAGAGAGCAAATTAAGGTAAAATTTGTGTTAATATGTTGTTTTTGGTGAATATAGGATTTTCAGAACAATAAAAGGAAACACTGTGATCTAAATATTGTAAGTAAAATACCGCCTCTTTAACGGCCCTATACCGGATTTATTGTACAGGCAGATCTCAAGGTCCAAATAAGTCTGCATCTAATAGTAAAGCATTTTATTGTCTGATAATGAGGAAGTTTGCGTTTGCATGCTAGTTGTTGTTAGTTCTACCATCACAGCAAAAACACCACTCTGGTCTCGTGAGAGTTGTGAAAAGTTCTTATAAGCTCATCATGGTGAAATCATTAGGATGTTCTGAATGCATAAGGTCTGTGAGGATAACTTTGGATCACTGCAAACTGTTTAAAATGAACTAGTGTGTGTTTTTCATGTTTTTTTAAGAGTAAAAATCTGAAAAATGATCCTGGTTTTTGAACGTATGGGGCCAAGAATGCTGACTGGGCTTTCTTTGTAACTGTGCCAGAATATGACTAAACAAACTAAGAATGCGTTAATACTTGCACGCAAAACTGGGACTAAACCAGGACTAGAAAAGGACCAAAGAACCAAGTCTACACTGGGTTTTGTACATTTACTTTTACAGAAATTACACATGACGGGTTTTCATGTTTTTCTAGTTCTGACTTGGTTTGGTGGGACAGTACCTGTGCTTCATATTTATTATAGTTTTACAGGTAAGAGGATACTTAATAAAGAAGGAACAATATTTTATGATGGCTTAAATATTAATTTAAGTTAAAGCTGATAGTATGGTTGCTAGGTAACAGTTATGAAATTAGGTCTGCTGCCCGTCTCCAACCAAGAAGCAAAATTATATAAAAGCAAAACAAAATTAAAGCCGCAAGCGGCATCGAACGGCCCTCGCGGGCCGCGCTTCGCACTCGGCCGACCGGGCACTCCCTGTAGGTGGCGCTGACCCATTAGTTGCCTCTGTTTTATTGTGGCTTTAAGCTGCATGTGTCACCAAATAAAGTCAAAAGACACTGGGAGCTCTGATGCACAAAATGCACCAACATGGGTTTTTCCAGGCATCGCCATGGCAACACCGTGCAAAATACAAACTTGGCACCTTGGACTTTTTTGATGGGGATGATGTAAAGAATCACTGTGGCAAATTTCACGGTCTTCCTTAAAGGTAATAAGTCGTTAGAAGACTTTGAAATGTCCGAAAATGTGTAAATTTTCCCATTAGGATTACATGGGGTTTTTCGCGCATCACCATGGCAACAGAGTGAAAAATATGACATGGGTGTGATTGACTTTTTTGCTCAAGATGACATGATGAGTCATTGTGCCAAATTTCACTTAATTCCATGAAACTAATGTTTTTCTCATGAATGGGAAATTTTCGGAGCATTCCCATTAGGATAACATGGGCACTTTGGCGCATCGTCATGGCAACACGGTACAAAAAACGACATGGGTGTGATTGACTTTATTGATCGGGATGACGGAATGTAATTTTGTGTGAAATTTCGTAACATTTGGGAAAACAAAATTTTGGGCTCTCCATGCAAATGTATTTGTTGTTCTGTAGGGGGCGCTATTGCACCAAATTGTTTGTTTTCATAATTAGCAGGTCTAGGCCAGAAAGTTTTACAAACTGATTCGAATTTGAGCTCAATCGGACTTTTTATGCGCAAACGGGAGCAAATTTTGACATTTAAAAATTGCAAAAATTCCGATGGAATTTTGCGGCTTCGCCGCACGGAAACCGTTATACGTATCAATGTAAATTGGATAACTTTTGATGCCCCACTTGTCTAGATGATGTCCAGTGATTTTCAGCCCTGCAGGTGAAGCGCCTTCAGAGGAGTTGACGAAAATGCGACGTCAACGAAAATGCTGACTCGGCATTTCGGATTTTCAATCCAAGATGGCCGACTTCCGGTTTGTCAGAGGGCTTGGCCATAATAATATTTTTTGTTTGGCATCACTTGAAGAATGTGTGTACCGAATTTGGTGGTTCTACGACAAAGTTGATGTCGAGGCGTCTCCCATTGACGCAATGTATTTTGACTTTTGTAGGTGGCGCTGTCGCGCCATTTTTTTTTATGCCCAATAATGCACCATATAAAAAAATAAATTTTTCGCCACTTCTGAATTTTTGGGCAAATTTTGGTGAGTTTTCGAATATGTTCGGGGGTCAAATTCCTGCTCAAAGAGCAGAAGAAGACAAAAACAATATATCCGAAAATATTAGAATGACATATTATACGTTTTTTGAAAGCTCTTGACATTCCCCACGTCACCGTGGGGTCAATGGCGAATGACGTCATTCGCCATGACGTTGGGGTCCCCCATTGACTCCCATTCATTTCCATTCATTTTAGCAGTAACAAATATGGCCCATGCCTACGGCATGGGTTGCTGGGATAGTGGAATCAGGGCAAGGTCGCGACCTCAGCCGAACTTGTGCGCTTCGCGCACAAGTTCGGCAAGACAGTTAGCAACGATGAGTGCCTGGGCTTCGCCCAGGCACTCATCGTTGCGGAAGCAATAGGCCCTACGCCCTGTAGGGGCTCGGGCCTAAAAAAAACTAGGGAATACAAGACATATGCATATTATTTTAGTTAAATCTTATATATAATTATCCAAGCTATGTAAAATGCCATACTGTGGAACATTCTAAGCAGGCGTAGCATCTCCATGGAGACAAGCAGGAGTGTAACACCAGAAAAGTTCCACAGCGCACCTTTAACCTCGGAGTTGTGAAATTAGCCTAACTAGTTGTATTCACCAAAAACTGAGATGTATTTTGAATTTCAGATCCACAGCTGTGCCTTTGTGAAGTTGATTTAGCGAATTCGATCCTGTCTGTTCCTGTGCGGCGATTATGAAACAGAAAACGCCAAATGAATTCAAAGACGTGTTTGTGCAGAATTTAAAGCAAGACCAAACACTTCAGGCAAATTCATCAGAAGAAGAAGAAACCGCATCCAAAAAGAACGACTTGGGCCGGCTCCTGTTAGCACTAGCATTTGTAGCTTTTGTGTTAGCTTTTTTAGCTTCGGTAAACACAGCGTCCGTAATGTTATGTCAGCAAATTAAGTATGGATGATTTGTTTTGGCAACCGCAGGAGAGCAGCTCACAGAGGACTCTTACACAACGGGATTTTAATATATACAGCCTCTTACATTACCGGCTTATGCACCTTAACAGGAAAATCATTAGAAACCAGTTAGTCTAATAGAAATCTTTGAACATTATGGGCAAAAATAGCATCTTTGTTGTAAATATAAGCAGGAAAATTGTCATCAAGATGCTTTCTGAATATTTCATAGTGTGGATTTAAACATATCTACCCAGAATTAATTTTATTTCTGATGGTTTCATTGTTCAAAACTACCTGGACAAACATGTATTCTTACTGTGAGAGTGGTCACCTCTGCACAGATCCGACCTGTAACTTGGCCTGGCTTGTCTCCATGGAGATAGATGCATTTAGTGTCATACTGTAAATCATTTTAGGTAAAGCAGTTGCATTTTTGTGGATAAGCAGGAATGTATCTAGCCAGTTTTTTCTGTTCCAATACCGATTTGTGCTTTCTCTGCCGATATCAACCAATACTGGGACAGAAACTGAAAATATAATAATTTTCCTTTAAACAAAAAGAGTATAAGGTAAAGCCTGATCTAAATGTGTTTTGTAACAACAGAACAGCTGTGTAAAAATACAAGTTCAATATTACAGTTGTACCTTACCATATCGTGGTTCACCTTTCACGGTCTCGCTGTTTCGTGGATTTTTTTAGTGCAGTTTTTTTGCGCTTTTTTTACAGTGTATGAGCGTGCATCGTGTTCTGCGTCCTGATTGGCTGAGGGACTGTAGACCATTGTGTTCTGCGTCCTGATTGGCTGAGGGACTGTAGACCATTGTGTTCTGCGTCCTGATTGGCTGAGGGACTGTAGACCATTGTGTTCTGCGTCCTGATTGGCTGAGGGACTGTAGACCATTGTCCATCAGTCTCCTCCGTGTCTCCTGTACAGTACAGAATGTGTCAGACAAATTTACATAAATGTCGGATCACAGTGTGACTCTGAAGTGCTGTATGTTTGCAAGTTTTCTTCCCGACAAAACTCACAATGTCGAAGAAACGTTCTGCACCGACAAAGACACCTACGAAGATTTGAACTTTGAGAGAGTTTAAACAAGAGAGAAATGTGAGAAAATGTTAATGCCTGTGTGAGAAAAGTGTATAAAGTGTGTGGTGAGGGGTTTTACAGACAAGAAACAGAGAGAATAATTGTAAAAAATAAAGCTGACTACTTCACAGATTTGGCCTATTGCGGGTTATTTTTAGAGCTAACCCCCGCGTTAAACGAGGGACTACTGTGTAAGACTTTTTGGGTCAACATTAGCCCATAAATCGTCTTATTATACCAAACGGGATATCGCCTGCATCCTTAGAGACGAGTATCTGGCATATCCCCCACCAGACCTGTTACTCATAGAGCTACACAATATAAAACTATCAAACCAAAATTACAGTTTGAGTCGGCACAGTTTTCAAATGGCAAAGGCTACAGTTTGATAATGGAATATTCTCCACAAAGAACAAAATATCCCGTCTTTTATAGGAAAAGCCTTGTTGTACCTTTATTTTGGACCTCTACAAATGTTCTGAAATACATGGGCTTCTTGTATTAGTTTAAAAGTTCATATGTCAGTCTTCTCCTGGAGAAATGAGAAGTCTGAACAGAAGAAATCTACTTTTTAAACATATATCACACGTCTGCTCACAATGGCAGTACTTTGATTTGAAAGTTTGGTTTTATTTTCTGAACTCGTGCAGGTCGAGTTCTGCAGTTCACCTTTAAAACCAGTGTTTGTGTGAGAAATGTTTGAATAGTTTCTGATAATAGCCCAAAAAGTGGAAGAACTGGCTGATACAGGTTTGGGTGTAGTCTTTTCCTCATGAGATTAGAGCTTCAGAAAACAATATGGAAGAAAGGCGAGTTGAGCCCAGTGTGTTAAGCTCTTGTATTGTCCTATGCATTATTCAAGCTACTTAAGAAAGGAACTGTATGTGGTTTTGTAGTTTATTCTTAATTACACAACACTGGACACAAAGGCCAAGTTTTTATGTTAGAATTTTGTGTTTTTGTTGTCAAGACGATTATCCAATCAGAGAGCAGCCTTACATGCCTCACAGCGCCTCATTTGCGTTGCCAGTTTCAGTGCTGAAATGTAGTTGGTTTAAACCCAAAAGTACTGTCTCTGATCTGAATCGTTACTACCTAAACCCCAGAACCTGCAGCCAGTCGTTAAAGGGCCTATTTATATATATTAGGCCATTTTTCCCACGTAGCTGAGGTATTAACTCTACTATGAGCGGGGCCCTGGGGACTTTTACTTTAAAATAATAAACCTTGAATGAATGAATCAAAATAATATATAATGCACACAACGAGTGTTTAAATGTGAAAATAGAAACGTAGTGAATTAAAATTATGTTTAAATGAAATAACAGCAGAGTTTCAGCAGAGTTTAAAGAAAATGAGTAACCCCTTCCTGTTTCAAGTCAACTTTGTAACCTCTATGATGAAGTCTCTCTTGTTTCACTTCAGTTTTGCTGCGGCCTGATGTGGCTCAGCTGCGTCTGTGCTTCTTCAAGCCAAACCTTGGCTTCAGGCAGTAGGATAAGTGACGAGGCTGGGCATGCGACGTGTCCGTGAGCTTGTTGAAATAAGCTTGTTGAAAGGATTTATGCTTCAGGATCAGAGCGAGGTAGAACAAGACGAGGGTATATTTATCCAAATAAAATCTATGTACTTTGCATACAGAATTTACTATAAAGATAACTTGCTAAGTTGCTAACTCATTATTAGCATTTCACTTTTATTTGTACAAAACATGTCGTTTTGATGTACAAAATAAATAGATTCAGCTTTCACTCGACATCAGTCCCTCACAGACCTGCAGACTCTGCATCCACAGATATTTTTTGTGGCTATTTCACAAGCCTGGTTATGTTATTGTCTGCTTCCCTTCTCTGCTTACAGCCGAGGGCCGATCAGATCAAGATATTTCTAACACACATGACATTGCTACTGCCCACTTCTCACTGACTGGACATCACCAGTACATCATCCACTCACAGAAAACAAAAGACTGACATGAAATAAAGTTACATAGAGCACAGACCACACTGTGCCAATCCCCTGGGCCTAAACATGGACCATTGAAGTCAGGGGGCTGTGCTCAATGGCGCATGTCGCTAATTTAGCCTTTAGTGGCTACAGGTAATAATACAGCGTAATATGGGACCTTTAATCAGTGCTAGTGCAGCCTCTGCAGCTCAGTGAGTAAATTCTTGTGGTTTTGAGGTTCTTCTGTCCATAAACTGAGAATGAGACACACTTGCATGTCTCTGTCTGCAGGTTAAGGCTCTGGACACACAGGTTACATACAGTTCTTTTAAATCTAAGCCTTGTTATGTTTTGAAATGCAAAGTGGCCACTCTTCCACTTCTGGTATCCTCTATCTATTCATTCAGTTTCTGGTTCATAGGCACCATCTTTAGGACTTTTCACCATTCAAAAGATTAGAGCATTTTGTTTTGAATTGATAATTGCTATGGCGACAGTACTAATTTAACACTCAGCCCATGGATAATGATTTACAAATGGTGAAGTTTATCATTTTACTTCCTGGTTGGATACGGGCAGCAGATATGACATAGGTACAGGTAATTCTATAACCGTCACCTAGCAAACGTAATGTAAATAAGGGCCAAAAAATGCACAATATTTATTATTAGAATAAAAGAGGCAAATAATAATATCTTTATTTTGTAGAATGGAGGTTTAAACTGTCAGAAAAAAGACTTCTTTGTGCATAAACTTGTCATTTTGGATGGAGCGTTCTGCGTTGATTACATAGACAGATTCTGTTTAAGTACTCAGCGCTACTTCCTGTATTTTTGTACTTTTCTTCTCAACTTTTTTCCCCACTTAACCAAAACTATGATAAACATTTAGCATATGTACCATCCGCCAAACCAAATCAGAATCACAAAAATCATTTAAACCCGTCATATACCGCTACGTGAACTATTTTAACCCCTGCTCCTTATTCATTTGACTCCCGGTGCAGTCGTCCTGTCTCCTTACAAACCACTTTGGTATTTCAGTGCGAAAAGGCTATCTCGGCTGCTGTGCTCTGATTGGTTGAGGAGCGTGCGGGGGCGGGGCTTATGGGGGCAGGTCTGTAGACAGCTAACACACAGGCGCTATCCCTGCTTCTGTCACTGTGCTGTTCCCATGGATCTCTGGCATATCTGTGGATTAAAATGGGACTAGTATGAGCAGAGAGGATATACTGGTGAATGGAGAGAGCTGGACACATGGTAAAGCTGTTTTTTTTATTTGGTTATGTGACTTTTATTCAGGAGAAATATAAAGCAGGGAACAGTGCTTTTCCTGGTTGGATAGAGTTTGGAGTTTGCACTAACAACAAGGCACTTAAAGGTCCACTTTTAGGTAACTTTTTGCTGCTTAGAATGTTCCATATTATTCCGGTCAAACTTATATCTCCATGGCGATACACAGGACAAGTTATAGATTAGCTCTGCGGAGAGGCGTTCCCACTAACAGTAAATTTAAAGGTAATTTTAGCAATAATAAAACACCTTGATATGCTCTTTACCATAGTATTTCATGTTGTGTATATATAAATAATACATATATTGTTGGTTTTGCGTAGTGAAAGTAATCCAAACTATATAACCTCTCCGGTGAAGGACTGGCCACCTGCTATGCCTGGAATGTTCCACAGTTTGGCTTTAAACATATCAATCTCACATATATTCAATGACAGGCGTTTTTATTGCTAAAGAAACACCCTTAAAATGCTTAATGTATAATGCAGCATTGCCTCTCCACAGATATGACCTGTAACTTGGTATTGTTGGCACCTGCTCGTACTTTAGTGCCATAATCACAGTTTCATTTATAACTTTTATACAAACACCTTCACCTTTTTTTTAATGTTTTATATGGGCTTGTGTAGTTATTTGTATGTACTGTATTTGAAACAGGGCAGAGTCTGGGTGCTCTCATTGGGTCCCCCTGTATAAATTAAGATTGAAAGAAAGAAAGATGAGTTTAATGCCATACTGCGCTACCTTATCTAATATAAAATTTAAATTGATCAAGAACAGTTACTTCCTGAACCTGATTTGTTAACTCTTGAATATTACCTACTAGGCTGATTTCCCTGTCTTATCTGCAGCCTCCCTTCCTGTGTGTTGACTCACTTGCACCTACAGACTTTAAATATAAACGGACATAGCTAACCTGCTAGCCGCAGCGTTCCAAACAGGAAGTGATCATGGGCGCGCCTCTAGCTCCATCGACTCTGGCTCCAATTCACTTTACATTGATAAACTGTGGCCTCTCTCTCTGTCCCTGCTGCTGTCAGACTCGTCATTTTGGTCTTAAAATGTTCGTATTAACCCTCCACATGATCCTGGTGTTTTTATTTCACTACTTTGTCCCTAAATCAAGATATGAACATTAATAAGAAACAAATCAGCTGCCTTCTTTCTCTGAGGTCGCTCCCGCTAGCGTTAGCAACAGGTTTGAATGACAGCGTTGCTAAGCGCCCACTCCCTGCTAAACCAGCGATGCAGGTGGGAATGGGCATTATTTTCAGCAGGCTCACTCCTGATTGGCTCTTTGGTTGCTATGATACTCACGATCGGAATTCATAATATTCAATTAGGCTCCAAATTCCCCGCTATAACTGCTCTAGCCTCGATGAGCTTCATTTGACTGGAGCCGAACGCTGTGGGTGACATCACAGTCGCTTAGTCCACTTCTTCATACAGTCTATGGTTGAACCTGTGTAAATGATCGAGTTAGTGACGTGACAATCTTGAACGAGTCGGCTCTTTTGAATGATTCAGCTCTTTTGAACGATTCCTTAATGTGAACGGTTGGAGCCCAATCCTTTTCTTTCAAATTTCTATGCATTTTTACATGAATTAACATGGAACCAACACAAGAATGAGCACAGAAGCAGAGCAGGTGAGAGGAGTGAGAAAAAAAAACATATTTGGTGTCATAATAACAGTTTAAAATTGTGTTAAGTAGCAAAGTTTTATTTAGATGCTGCATCATTTCAAAGAGTAAACACACTCCCACTCTCAGTTTGAGCCATTTTTAACACATCAGAGCCTTGGCCATTTCTCTCTGTGACTAGTTTGTTCTTAAAATGAGTTCCCACATGGGCTTCTGTCATATAAATAACTAATAAAAGAGCCAGTCTGTGGACACTTTTGAACGGCTCTTTGAAATGAGCAGAACCAAAAGAGCCGAAAGTCCCGTCACTAGATCCAGCTCCTCGTGTTCAGGTGTATGTTTTTATTACTCGTGTGTGCTGTGGTTTGATTCTTGAGTTTCTGGAGCTGTTTCTGAGCGGCTCTGAACAGACACGACATGTCCAGGCACTGCCCCAGTATCGGTATGTACCACACGGAAGACTCCTCCGCTGCCTGGGTCTGAGGTCTTTAACTGACTTTAACTTTAAGTCAGAACATTATCACAGAGGAAGTACTTACACTTAAAGGTCCTATATTACACAAAACTGACTCTTGTGAGCGTTTAGTCATGTTATAATGTCGTTACCTCACCAAAAACAGACCTGGAGTTGTGTTTTGTTTCATTCACACGTTTGAGTAACACTTTATTATTAGTCTGTACATCTCCAAAGATCAAAATGCTCTGTTCCACCTTGTGATGTCATGAAGTGATAGTTTTCAAGTTAACAGCTACTTTTACCTTTAGTTCAGTAGAAGATCGGCAATTCCAGAGCTGAAATTATCTAAATGATTCTAGTGAAGGTGTGTGGAGTTTAAAAACACAGCGGAGCACTTCCTGTATTACCACTTGATGACATCACAAGGTGGAACAGAGTATTTTCTGTTTGAGAGAAGAACTCAGCCTAAATATGCAGGGTTTGTGTGTTAAACATGTGTGAATAAAACAAAACACAACTCCACAACTCCACGGCATTATAACATAGATGAGGAAACAGTGTAATATGGGCCCTTTAAAGCAACACCGTGGAACTTTTGGGTGGTGATACGTCACCTGCATGATTCCATGGAAACAGAAAGTTAAAACCATCACTTTTTACATTTTGGAGATGAGTTTTATGCCATACTGTGGGATATTTGAGCCAAAGGATGAAAATTTCCATAGAAACAAGCAGGACAAGGCCCTCATCCAGGCCAAATCAGGTTTGTGGAGATGCAAGCGCGCTCAAGGATGCATTTTTTTTCAGTCGATGTGTTGAAAACATCCAGATCACATAGCTTTTTTTTTCCTTTTTTTGCTTAAAAGTTACATAGTGGGGCTTTAAACTTGAGTTTTCTCTGACCTCATGCTTTTTTTCTACTTGAGTACTGTATTTTCCACACAGGAGTATAAGTCGCACCAGCCAAAAAATGTATCGATAATATATTGTACAGTGTAACAGTACTCTTACTCTTACTTGAGTAAAGATTTTGGTTACTCTCTCCATGATCTATATTCTCAACATTTGCTTAGTTCTTAGCATATTTTAAGATTTTGTTTTTGTATTTGTTATATTTCATTCATTGGACCTGCCGGAGTTTGTGCATCCCAGTTCATGTTTCGTCAGATTAAACGAACTGTCAATCATAAATCAGATGTCGCATTAAAACAAATACTTATTATGTAATACAGTTTTATAAAATACTTTTCACTTTTACTTTGAATCATTCTGGTCCCTTCATTGTACTGGAGTCATGCTATTTGAAGTTACTGCAGTCTTCCTGTGTGGTTACGTGCCACCTCTGCGCACGGGCGTACAGTTGGAGGTGTAGGTGTTGGTGAGATGACACTCAGATGTGTGTCTTTTGTTCTTGTTTGTCTGTAATTACTGGGCTGATCCACATAAAAGAAACTGGTGCAAAGTTCAAAGTCTGTTTTTGGTTCGCCCATGTGAGCTCAGACAACATTAGCATTAGCATTAGCATTATTGAGTGTCGTCGTGGGCCTGTCGTGATAACACATTTTAAAGTGCGATGCTGGAGTAAATATAGACAATAAACGATAGTATTGAAACAAAAACATAAAGTGAAATTATCGCCCAAAAAGTATTTTCAATGTACAAAATAAAAATTAAAAATAAACTGTAATAAAAATGGCAGAACGTAACATTTCTAGTTAGCTTGCAGAGGCGGAAGGTAACGAAGTACAAGCGGTAAAGTGCTGTACTTAAGCCATTTTTTTAGTATCTGTGCTTTACTTAAATACATTTTACTGTGGATACTTTTTACTTTTACTTCACTGCATTTTTGAACAGGACTGAAAAGTAAAAAGTACTTTCCATATGATCTGAGGGGTTATTTTTTACCATTTTCGTGGAAACATCCTGACTAAAGTTTTTGAGTTCAAGCTTCTGCTTTGAGCAAAAATAAATACACAAAATTCATAAGAAAATGAAGAAATTGATTTGTATTGTTACTGTGACCAAAATATGTATCATTTTTTAAATCAGTATCACTACATTTAGCACAAATCAACAATACTTTTACTTTTAACTCTTAAAGTACATTTTTAAACGGGTACCTAAATACTTCTACACCTGAAGTAGATTTTTTTCATGTGATACTTTTACTTGAGTAATGTTTTACCTATGTGTCAGTACTTTTACTTAAGTAACAAAAGTACCGCCGTTAGTGTCTATAATGAGTCGTAGAAGTTCATAGTTGAACTTTCTACAGCTCTTATCTCATCGTACACAGAAAAACAACACAAATTTTCTCACTAATGCAAAGAAAAAGTCCCCATGATAAATACTGACGCCAAAAAGTATTGTTCCAGTTGAAAACATTTTTAAGACATGAGATTATGAATAATACGCCACATTTGAGGACCCAAACTATTGCGCTTGTGTCTGCTGTATAGTTATAATCTGTGACACATGTGGGTGGATCATTCAGAATCATAGAAAACTGTGATGCCCAATGGGAGCTGGCATCGCTGTAAACGTCATCATCATCATCATCATCATCATCATCATCATCACTACAAAGAGCCGTGTAGCTGTCGGCGCCCCCTATGGATAGACGCATCACTTTAGCGAGCAGCGGGTTTTTGTTTCATTTGTACCAAAATGACGACGCGACGCTGCTGAATCCCACATGTATCACACATAAAGAAAATAAAATAAAGTTGCACTCTGTAACTTTTCTGGTTGAGGGTCTGTCAGCTGTTTGTCTCCATGGAGATAGTATTGTTATTTAGAGTATGGGATTAAATTTATTATCTTACATTTATTTAAGAGTCTTTTTATTGCTAGCTTGGAAACGCTTGAAAAAAACAGATCTTTACTGTGATCAGAGTCACGTTTCACCTGGTTGTCTTCATAGAGTATGAATATGTTTAATGCCATACTGTGGAACATTTCAAGCAAAGACACAGCTCTTAGACCGGGTGGTGGCTCATACGACATACCTTTGAAACCTTTTCACACAAACCACTCCTCGACAAATGAGGGATTATACAGATAGAGTCTTAGACCTGGGTTAGACCTGGGTGAGACCTGCTTTAGACCTGGTTTTGTGCAGCTCTTGTGGGTGTTTTTACACCAGCACCTACACCACTGATGTTTTTAGACCTGGTTTAGACCTGGTTTAATCCAAGTTTAGTCCTGCTTTAGTTTTTGTTTTTCCCTGGTTCAGTCCTGGTCTGTGGTGGTCAGTGTTGGAGTTTTTTAGACCTGGTTTAGTCTTGGTTTAGACCTGGTTTAGACCTGGTTTGGATCTGTTTTAGATCAAGTTTAGACCTGGTTTAGACCTGGTTTAGATCAGGTTTAGACCTGGTTTAGTGCAGTTCCTGTGGGATGTTCACGGTCTGCAGACTGACTCTGATATGGATCATATCAGAATCTTGGTTTAGTTGTTAAATCCTGGTTTTGTCCTAGTTTAAGTCCTAGTTTAGTTCTGTATTAATCCTAGTTCATTCCTGCTTTAGTCCTAGTTTAGTCCTGTTTTAGTCCTGGTTTAGTGCTGTTTTAGTCCTGGTTTAGTCCTGTTTTAGTCCTGGTTTAGTGCTGTCTTAGTCCTAGTTCAGTCCTGCTCTAGTCTTAATTTAGTATTGGTTTAATCCCGGTTTACTACTGTTTTACTCCTGGTTGTGTCCTGGTTTAGTCCGGGTTTAGTCCTAGTTCCGTCCTGCATTAGTCCTAGTTTTAATCCTGTCTTAGTCCTGGTTCATTAATGCATTAGTCCTGGTTTAGTCCTGGTTCCGCCCTGTTTTAGTCCTGGTTTTAGTCCTGGGTTAGTCCTGGTTTTAGTCCTGGTTCCGTCCTCCTTTAGTCCTTGTTTTGTCCTGTCTTAGTTCAGGTTCAGTCCTGGTTTAGACATGGTTTAGCCCCGCTTTAGCCCTGGTTTAGTCCTGGTTTAGTCCTGGTTCAGTCCTGGTTCAGTCCTGCATTAGTCCTGTCTTAGTCCTGGTTCAGTCCTGCTTTAGCCCAGGTCTGCTTTGCCAGGTGTCAGGTGATGCACATTGTGAGTATAACTCTCTTATCTAGGGATGGTTAAGCTTTTCAAATATACACCAAGGACCAAATCTGTGGTAAGGATCGGTGCTAAACTTCCGATATGTGGTCGATTACGATGTCCCTGACCTCAGTAGCTCCTCCGTGTGTCCCGGTCTTTTCCGCTCACTTCTTCGGGATGAGGCTGGAGCCGAGTCACAGCCACAGGAGGAGCAGGAATGTGGAGTATTTTTCCACTGAACACACAGCTCCGCCCTCCTCCGCTACACCAGAATACACTCACTCTGGGTGCAGTCGGACTCGGGGAAAGTCATTTGGGAGAAGAAACATCTAATTGGTATTTTTCACACAATAATTAGTTATGTTATATAATAATGTAGTAGTAGTAATTTTTCCTTAAAAATGAAGAACAAACAGTTATTGCCTGTCTTTTGAGGGGGGGAAACCACATTTCGAGGTATCGTATTGTGTACTAACCATATAGAGCAGCAGTTTTAGGATCGCATATTTGTCCAGAGACTTGTTGGTATGTGGTTTGATTCTGCGACTAATCAAATGAATTGTGACGAGAAAAATAATCAGTAGTGGCAACCCAAATGATCATTGTATACTCTGTTGCTGTATCGATGAGCGAGACAACTCTGCGCATAGGAACTGAAGTTAGAGCTAGCCTTCGTATTTCAAAGAGGAAGTGATCATGGGCGCGGTTTCGGCTCCATCGACTCTGGCTCCAATTCACTTTACGTTGAAAAAACTGTGTCCCCTCTCTCTGTAACTGCTGCTGTCAGACTTGTCATTTTGTTCTTAAAATGTTTGTATTAACCCGCTCTATATGATCCTGGTGTTTTTATTTTGCTATTGTGTCTGTAAAATTAAGATAGGGACGTTAATAACAGACAAATCAGGCGCCTTCTTTCTCTGAGGTTGCTCCCGCTCGCCTTGGCAACAGGTTTGATTGACAGCGTTGCTAAGTGCCTGCTCCCTGCTAAACCAACAGTGTGAGAAGGGGCATTACCTTCAACAGCCTCGCTCTAGAAGGACTCTTTGGTTGCCATTTCTAAATTTGACCTATTTGACCTATTTTTATCATAACAGCAAAGTGATTATTTTCTTTTGACCCATTCACATTTTGTTTGCAAGAAAACTTAATAAAGACGGCATCATTTGGGCTTCATCTTGGTCAAATGTAGTTAAAAAATCTCACGTTTACAAGACTGTAGAGAGCTGATCAGCCAATCAAAACAAGTCTAGCCCTGTGAAAAAGACACGGGAAGAACATGCAAACTCCACACAGACACAGGGTGCTCTCTTAATCTGATGTATTTGTCTGGCAGAATCAGCTACAAATCTCTTAATAGTACGATGATCACGCTTAAGTTTTTGTGAAATATCTAAGGTTTTTATGCCTTGTCCAGGATGTTCTTTTTCACGCTTTTCGACTCTAGAGAGATCCTGTCTTTCCCTTATTGCTTGAAAATGGTGGTCTGCTTAATAATGTGGAACGTCCTTCTTAACAACTTTTTCCTTTAATTGGACTTACCTGGCAAACTAATCGGCACATGTGTCTGAGATTGATTTCACTGACCCAAAGAGTGTTGAGGCACAATCCCATCCATGAGTTTCACTGTAAAACAAAAAATTTTACCTTTATAACACAATTTGCACAATAATTTGGAAGCCGGTGTAGAGTCTGCTAAAGCGTGCGGAGCTGGAGGGAATGAGGGTCAGGGGCTTGGGGGGAACATCCGGACCCAGCCTTAGACTTGCACAAACTTTACTGATCCACAAGGGAAATAAAACAACAAAAATATTAAAATAAGTTGCAAAAATATCAACAAGTATACAGTCATCATCTTCTAATTTTTACTCACCATCAGCCTGTTCCCCCTTTTTCACTTTCTAAGAATCTGCGGTTGCTTTTAGATTATTTCTGCCTCTTCCTAGAAAGTCCTCTGCTTTTCCAAGAGCCACTTTTATCTCAAACCACACAGACTCAATAATTACCGTTGTGCAGTGGTTGCTAGGGCATTTTAAAATCACTTTATAGTTATAAGAAAGCGTCCAGCGTTTGTAGTGGGTGACACTGCCTCAGGTTCAGTCTAGTGATTCTGCTTTTATGAAGTTACGCTTTGTCAGTGGAAGTGAAGAGGATTTATACAGTGATAAACTTGGATTTTTTTCAAGTTTTTCAGTGTTTTTAATCACATATTTCTATATCGAATCAGTTTGAGGCATGACTGACTTTTTTTTTCTGAAATGCGGGTAACAACGGTGTTTTTTTCAGTTTTTAAATAGAATCTGACAGAGCTGCTCAGAAAATCGTAGTAATGAAATGTTTTTGTGGCATATTTTGAAT
>JAIEZT010000016.1:886672-1210133 GCA_019594935.1 Periophthalmus modestus | reverse complement strand
TACTACTACTCATATTTCTACTACTAATTACTACTACTACTTCTATACTACTACTTAGTACTACTACTACTACTAACCTTACTACTACTACTACTACTACTATCTATACTACTACTATTTACTACCACTGTTACTACCGGTACTACTTATTACTACTGCTAACACCACTACTTATAAAACTAATTATACTACTTTGTATACTACTACTGTTACTACTTACTATTACTGCCACTACTACTTATTACTAACTGCTACTTACTACCTTACTACTACTTATTACTACTATTACTCTTACTACCACTACTACTTAATACTCCTACTACTACTTCTATACTACTACTTATTATTACTACTACTACTACGACAATAAGTCTGCGTGGCAGTAGCTCAGTTGTTAGAGGTTGTTCCTGGTCTGAAGGTTGTCGGTTCGAGTCCCGCTCTGGACACATCATTAGTTGAGTGCACAGGTGAGGGTGTGATTCCAGCTCCACAGATGAAAGCTGCTGCTGTGTCCTTGGGCAAGACACTTAACACTGTTTGTGGTGAGTGGCTCTTTATTTGAAAATGTGACTGATCTAAATGTGCTCTATGTAACCTGAGAAAAGCCAGTGGGTGGAAACCTTTCTAGTTGGGGTCAAATGGTTGTTTCCATGGAGATGTTCTTGCTTTGCTTTGGAATGCTCCACAGTATGCATTAAACATGAGCGTATATGCTTTTTTGGCTTTTGTTTTTTGAAAGTGATAACATCTCCATGGAGACAAGCAGGTGACACACTCCCTACCAGAAAAGTGACGCAGTGTACTTTTGAAATAGGCCTATGTATATTTAGGTGGTTATGATGGTCACTAATTATAAAAACACATTAAAAATAGTTTCGCCATGGCAACATCACTGCTGTTTCCCACGCTGTTTGTTTTTCAGGAGTCTAAATTTACTTTGTGTCTGTCACAGGACTTTCAGAGCGTTCCCACACAGACACAAAAGAGAGAGAGAACACAGAGAGAAAGAGAGGAGGGATGAGGGGGGGGAGAGAGGGAGAGGAGAGGGAAACAGAGAGGAGAGGAGGGAGAGGGAGATGAGAAAAAAAAAGGTAAGACAGAGAGAGGAGATAGAGGGAGATGAGAGAGAGTGGGACAGAGAGAAAAGGAGAGAGAGAAGATAGAGGGAGATGAGGGGAGAGCGGGGAGTAGACAGAGAGAAGAGAGAGGGAGGAAGGGAGGGAGAGGAGAGGGGAAAGAGAGGAGAGAGGGAGTGGGAGATGAGAAAAAAGACAGAGAGAGGAGATTGAGGGAGATGAGAGAGAGAGGACAGAGAAAGGATAGAGAGAGAGAGATGTCTGTGTAAGAGAGATGTCAGTCGCCCAGGTCTGATTCACGGTAAAAGCTGATAGAGAGAAAGGAGCGAGAAGGGGGCGGAGAGAGAGAAAAGATAGGGGAAATGAGAGACTGGATAGAGAGAGGAGAGCAAGGACAGAGAGAGAGAGGAGAGAGAGAAGGACAGAGAGAGAAGGGGCGAGGACAGAGAGAGGAGGAGAGAGAGGGGAGACAGAGAGAGGGAGGTGAAGGGGTGGAGAGAGAGAGAAAAGATAGTGGGAGATGAGAGACTGGATAGAGAGAGGAAAGAGGGAGAGGAAATAGAGAGAGGAAATGAGAGGACAGAGGGAGGACAGAGGAGATGAGAGAGGGAGAGGAGATAGAGGGGGAGATGAGAGAGAGAGGAGAAAGGACAAAGAGAAAGGAGAGAGAGTGGAGATAAAGGGAGATGGGAGAGAGGATGGAGAGAGGAGAGTGAGAGGGGAGACAGGGAGAGGAGAGAGAGAGTGGAAATAAAGGGAGATGAGAGAAAGGAGAGAGAGGAGACAGGGAGAGGAGAGAGAGAGGAGGGAGGGACCAGGGACAGGGAGAGGAGAGAGGGACAGAGATGAGAGAGGACAGGAGAGGAGATAGAAGGAAGAGAGATGGAGAGAGACAGAGAGAAAGAGAGAGAGGAGGGAGTGGGGGCGGAGAGAGAGAAGATGAAGGAGATGAGAGAGAGCACTATGAACTTTTCTTTTGTGAAGTATGTCACCTGCTTGTTTCCATGGAGATATTATTGCTTTGCCTGGAATCTTCCGCAGTGTGGCATTAAACATATCTCTGTTGCATTTCTTCTATTCTAACTGTAGCTTTGCCTCGCGGTTTCATTTGCTTGTGTTCACAGAGATAGGTTAATTTAATGCCCTACTGTGGAACACTCCAGGTGAATAAATAGCATCTCCATGGAGACGAAAAGGTGGCTCATGTGGAGGTGAACGCACATGTGCTGCTGTGGTGAAGTCGTTGTGATTCGCCGCAGTTTATCTCGTCTGTGGTGTGAGAGTCTCTGAGCTCACATGTTTTATTTATTTATATATTTTTTATTTGATTGTTAATTTGAACATGGATAGATAAAACAAACATAGATTAATATTTCATTGATCTGATTTAAGTATCACGGTGTTTTTAGCCTCGGTTATTTCACACCAGTCTCCAGAAGGACTTTAAAACTGTTCAGATTTCACATTATTATCAAGAGAGTCAAATCAAAATGTCACTCACACTTCACTCTTTCTCCCTGCCCCCCTACACTATCCCCCTTTTTCTCCCCTCTCTCTCTCTCTCCTCTCCTCTCTCCCACCCAAAATCTCCCCCCCCCCCCCATACTTTCTCTTTTCGATCTCTCCCCCATACTCTCTCTCCCCTCTCTCCCTCAGCCCTTCCATAATCTTTTCTCCCTCTCCCCCCCTCTCCTCCATACTCTCTCTCTTCCCCTCTCTCATCCATACTCTCTCTGTTCTCCTCTCTCCCCCATATATTCTTTCTCTCACCTCTCTCCCACTGCCTCCCATACTCTTTCTTCCCCATACTCTCTCTCTTCTCCTCTCTCCCCCAAACTCCCTTCTCTCCTCTATACTCTCTCTCTCCCCCCCTGTACGCTCTCTTTCTCCCCTCTCTCCCCCTCTCCCTTCAGCCTTCCATACTATTTCTCCCTCTCTCCCTCTCTCCTCCACTCTCTCTCTCCCCTCTCTCCCCCATACTCTCCTCTCTCCTTCATACTATCTCTGTTCCCCTCTCTCCCCATACTCTCCCTTCTCCTCCATACTCTCTCTGTTCCCCTCTCTCCCCCATACTCTCCTTTCTCCTCCATACTCTCTCTGTTTCTCTCTCTCCCCCATATATTCTCTCTCTCACCTCTCTCCCCATGCCCCCCTTACTCTTTCTTCCCCATACTCTCTCTCTCTCTTCTCCTCTCTCCCCCAAACTCCCCTCTCCTCTATACTCTCTCTCCCCTGTACTCTATCTTTCTCCCTCTCTCCCGCACCCACCCATTCTCTCTCTTCCCCTCTGACCTCTGAGTCCCCCCTCCGCTCTCTCCCCGTACCCACTTTCCCTTCATCTCGCTAACGAAACTCCCCCACTTCACATCACATGCAAATCATCCGCCCCTCGCCACTTCTACTTCTCCCACTTTTACTTTCTACTAATACTCCCGTGAATACAGCCTGAAGAGCAGACGGCGGTTGGACGTCGCCTCCGGCCCGAGTGCGTCGTGCGTGTGGGAGGTGTTGTGCTGGATGTGCTCGAGCTGCAGAGCGGTGTGTGCAGTGCCGTTTCCTGGTCTGCAGAGGGAGGAAAGCCCCTTGTGGTCAAACACCTGCTCTTCTCACTCTGCTTCTGTCGTTCCCCACAACAATACAAACTGTAAAATCCACTAGAAACAGAACTCTGTGGGCGTCGAGGAGAGGACAGCGCTCGTTTGAATTAGAAATGGAAATTCAACTTGTCGTCTGTGTTTCTAAATCCAGATTGGTTTACGACAGGGCTGGGTGCTGGGTAAATGGTCACATATAGGACCTTCAAGCCCTTCAAAGCCCTTATAACCACTATAGCACAGATTAAAACTTACACGTAGCTTACAATTTTACTGTTTTAGAAAAGTTAAAAGACTGCGTTGCCTCATCCTGCACAATAATAGACACATACAAGTTTTTGTCGTTCTTAGTATTGGACAGGATATACTGCAAAAGAACGATGCTGCAGAAGAAAAGAACGACACTAGCAGGTGCTGGAGTTTTAGTAGTGACGATTCGGATCAAAGAGAGGCTTTTTAGGTTTTTAACCAGCTGGATTTCAGAATTGAAACTGGCAACCCAACCGGGGGACTTGTGTGAGGCTCATTCTGCTTTCTGATTGGATGAATCGTCTTGACTAAATGATAGCATAAACAACCTGGTCGTCTTGTCCAGTGTTTTCGTAATTAAGAATAAATCAGTGTTAGAATTGTTAGTCAGTTCAAGCTATATTTGATTTGAACATGTTCAGCTTGTATCTGGGGCAGGGGAGTCGGCAGGGGGGGACAAAGGGGTCTGTTGTCCCAGGGCCCAGAGAGTTTGACCCTCTTCTTAATCCTATTTTTTGACTATATGATGAGATTTAAACAGTAAAAGTTTGAAAAATAACTGGAATGACTCATTCAGGTGCAAACTTATACTAAACTGTTTCATTCTGCAGTTTATTTATTGCAGCTCATGATTTTTTTTAACAATATTGTTGATTTAGAGTCGTTTTTATGGTTTAAATCTGCTCTTGTCAGTGGCATAAATTAGTTCCAATATCATCGTTTATCGTCTATAATTACGTCAGCGATATATCAAACTTCACAATTTCTTATCGTGACTGGCCTACCTCTTTCTTTATATTAGGGGGGCCCATATGAGGTTTCTTGCCCCGGGCCCCCAAATTTCTGTCACTGGGCCTGATCTGTGGACATAGGTCATGTTTATGGAATTTAAAATCAAATTCTTACTTACATTTCTTTTAAGATGCTGTCAATACTCCAAAAATGTGTCACTAAATACTGGTACCAAAGAAATATAAATACATAGAGGTGGGTCTGGGAGAGCTCTGTAGAAAGCTATTAGGCCTAGTGAATTGTTTTTAAAGGGATATATGAACTTTATTCTTCTGTTTTAAATGATCCAGGACTATGAGGTACAGGAAAAGTATTGTTGAAGTACTGGGGCCGCCACTGTTTATTCATACGGGGTCTTATTATGTATAAAGTCTGCTAACCCTGTAGTTTAGACCTCGACAAACTGAAATGAATGTTCTGTCTGTTTGAAGCATGTGGTCACATTTACCGTATTTTCTGGAATAAAAGTCACTCTGGAGTATAAGTCACACCAGCCAAAAAAAAAGAAATTTATTTTACAAAATCCAAGACCAAGAACAGACATTTTATCTTTAAAGACAAGTTATAATAAAAACAATAAAATAGAGAACAACAGGCTGAATAGTAGTGCAGCACGCTAACATATTTTTGTTCAGTCTTTCTCAGATGTCTTTTAAATTACCGTAATGGTGAAATGTTTAATTTTCAATGATACAGGAGTAGTAGATACTGGTGCGCAAGTCTAGAGCGCCATCGCGGGGTTGTCAGTGGAAAAATAAAGATGTGAAATTATGTATTTTAATAATTTCACATATTAAGTCAGATCTGAGGATAAGTCGCACCGGACAAATTAAGAAAAAAGTGCAACTTATAGTCCGGAAAATACGGTAATCACATTTTTATACAGAGCTTTTCCACCTTCAAGGCACTCAAAGAACTTTACATTAAGGAAACACTCACCTATTCACACACACACACACACACACACACACACACATTCACACACACACACACACGCACACACACACACACACACAACACACACACACATTCACACACACACACACACGCACACACACGCACACACACACACACATTCACACACACACACACACACACACACACATTCACACACACACACACACACTCACACACAAGTGCACACAGCAAAACCTGTATAAAGACGTCACCCATTGAGTTCAGCTCCAGTCAAATGAAGGCTAGCACAGCAGCGAGTTATAGCAGCAAATTTGGAGCCAAATTCCATATTTGGAATTCCGGACGCGTGTATCATAGCAACCAAAGAGCCAATCAGAAGCAAGGCTGATGAACATAGCAGGGGAGCGGCTGTTTAGCAATACTGTCAATCAAATCTGTTGCTAACGCTAGCGGGAGGAACCTCGGGGAAAGAAGGCGCCTGATTTGTCTGTTATTAATGTTCATATCTTTATTTACGAACAAAATGTCAAAATAAAAGTACCAGGATCATGTAGAGCGGGTTAACACGTTTTAACATTTTAAGACCAAAATTGATGTGAATTGGAGTCGATGGAGCCGGAAGCACGCCTATCATCACTTCCTATTTGGAGCGCGGCGGCTAGTGTGTTAGCTTTTTCCATTTACATACACAGTCTTTGGTACACAGACACTGGGGGCGAGGTTGGTTAAGTGTCTTGCCCAAGGAATCGCACCGCTATCCTGTGGGACAATGGATCTGACCGCCCTACCAATAATTTTAATGTCGAGAACGGGATTCGAACCGCCAACCTTCAGATCGTGGGAGAACCTCTCTACCAACTGAGCTCCTGTCACCCTGTACATTATTTTTTATATTTTATTTCTTTATGTTACCCAGGTTTTTAGCATTTGCGCTGACAGAAAAGATGTTTAACTTTGTGTTTTGAAGTGTATTTAGTAGATAGCGGCTCCTCTTGTTTTACCGTATCTGTTCTTATGGGATTTTTGTAGTTTAGCAGTCCATATTTCAGCATTCTCTCAAATGTAAATGTTCCTGTGGTGTACAAAGCCATACTTTTAAGACATTTATCAAATCTAATATACATTTATGTTCCAAATCGTGCGTCCCTATACAGTATTTAGCATTTTAGCATCTCTATTGTCTCTGTTTAGGCTAACTGCAAACTGTTGTGGAAACGTGATTCTGCTGAAGTGGACGTGAGTGTAACAGATCTGATGTGAGCCCTGATAAACCACGACCTTTTATCTTTAATGTAAAACTATACTGTGTGCGTGGAAAGTAGAGCAGCCGAGAACCATACACAAGTACCACACGCAGGGTTCTCAAACTGTGGTGCGCATTTCAGGTATGTGCTCCTCTGCAGCTCTAGTTTTAGCATCATGTTTAATCAATTTCATCCATATTTTTGTCTCATTTAGGTTAATCTTGGGTTAAAACGACCCCTATAGTGTAGTCTGTACTCATCCTGGACTAGTCCTGTTTCAGACCTGGTTTAGATTTGGTGGTACATGTTGGGAAAAGTTTAAAAACAGCTCCCTTAAAGCATCATTGGCTTAAAGGTCTTATAATATTATTGTTTTATCATACTTTTGTTTTGGCCCGTGTTTGGCCTTTAATAATAATGTAATGTTTTGTCTCCCCCTACAGGTGATACTCTTCCACTACACCAGCATTAACAGCCTTGAACTAAGCCAATGTCAACAACACAACAGAACACACAGTAAGTCACTAAAAAGCTGTTTTAAAAGTATAAAATATGTTTTGGTTGAAGTAGGTCTGCATTGGACAGTTGGTACAATACTTATCTATTAATAAATAATACAAATTAAGTTAAATATTATTGTCTGCATTATTATTATTATACTGGGTGTCTCTGTAATTCAGTCCAGATACGATCCATAGTAAAAGAAAAAAATCTACCCTGTCAACTGGACAAAGGTTTTAGAGTGAAGACGTTTGGCTGCTCGTCTACGCCTCTTCTTCAGTTCTGGTCAGATTACTGCTGGACACTGTGTTATGTGTCTGAATCAACTACACTGAAACTAACACGCCTGTTTGTTTTCAGTTTCTGTTTATTGGCCAGGTCTATTGAGCTGTGCCTGAGTCATATTTTGCATAATCATTCAGGCCCCCAATGGAAGCTCTCACAACTATTAGCATACTGTCTATTAGCATACTGTCTATTAGCATACTGGCTATTAGGCTAACACTGTTGTGTTTCTTGTTTTGATTTATGTTGAGGGAGGGGTGCATTATATTGGGTGGGTTCGCACTTGGTTTTAGAACAGTTTAGTCCAAATGTCCTAGTCCTGGTTTAGTCCCGGTTTAGTCCCAGGTTAGTCCTGGTTTAGTCCCAGTTTAGCACCAGTTTAGTCCTGGTTTACTCCCGGTTTAGTCCCGGTTTAGACATGGTTTAGTCCCAGTTTAGTCCCGGTTTAGTCCCAGTTTATTCCCAGTTTAGTCCTGGTTTAGTCCCCGTTTAGTCCCGGTTTAGACATGATTTAGTCCCAGTTTAGTCCCGGTTTAGTCCCAGTTTAGTCCCGGTTTAGTCCCGGTTTAGTCCCGGTTTAGACATGGTTTAGTCCCAGTTCAGTCCCGGTTTAGTTCCGGTTTAGTCATGGTTTAGACATGGTTTAGTCCCAGTTCAGTCCCGGTTTAGTTCCGGTTTAGTCATGGTTTAGACATGGTTTAGTCCCAGTTCAGTCCCGGTTTAGTCCCAGTTTAGTCCCGGTTTAGTCCCGGTTTAGTCCCGGTTTAGTCCCAGTTTAGTCCCAGTTTAGTCCCAGTTTAGTCCCGGTTTAGTCCTGGTTTAGTCCTGGTTTAGTTCTGATTTAGTCCTGGTCTTGTCCCAAGTTTGATGTCGTCTGTATGCATGTATGAACGCACCCTTTAATATTCCCTTTCAATTCAGTCGACATGTTTATTTTTTCTTCATCTTAATCTTTCATTAAAACACAGTAGAAGTTATCATTTGAATTATTTGAATGTGCTAAAAGTCCAAAATGTGAAGCAAAACATAGTAAAAGAAAATAAACATTTTGAAGATGTACATTTTACTTCCTGGTTGGACACGGGCAGCAGATATGACATAAGTAAAAGTAATTCCATAACTGTTACCTAGCAACCATAACTATAGGCTCTTTGCACAGCGGCACGCTAGCTAGCTCACTGTCAGTCACTTTTATTAATATAGGAAAACATAAATTAAACAACCTATTTAAATGCAAATTAATTAAAATAAAGACTACCCGATTATTTTTATATGTAGAATACTTCAGTTTTGTGACACTTCATATTTATTATGCCTCAAAATTAGCATTAGCATTAGCACTGAGGCACTAACCTGTCCCTGTCCTCTGGTGTATTCAGTATTCATTTTATTTGTGTAGTGTTTAACATGCTGTCAGTTCCCTGTCCACCGTCTCATCTTTAAATATTAATTCATTTTAGTGTGACTCTGCAAAAACCCCATAGAGATAAAACTGGACAGGAAGTAGTGATGCTAACAGTGAGGTTGCCGGGCGCTGAGGTTGTGCACTGAGCCAATTATAATACAGTATGATTTGACCATCCATCCATCCATCCATCCATTTTCTTCCGCTTATCCGGGGCCGGGTCGCGGGGGCAGCAGTCTAAGCAGGGACTCCCCAGACTTCCCTCACCCCAGAGACACGTCCTCCAGCTCCTCCAGTGATTTGACCATTAAAAATAAAAATATATAAGCCAGTTTATTTGTTAAATGAAGGTTTAAAACTGTCAGAAAGACGTGTTCTGCGTCTGTAAAGTGAATTTGCGAGTTTTCAGTGTTAGCGACATACAGTAGGTGGAGGGATTCTGTTAGAACTCAACACTAATTTCTATATTTTTGTACTTTTCTTCTCAACTTTTATTTTTAACGTAACAGATACAGATAAATGTTTAACACCAAACCAGGTAATAATTAGAAAAAGATGAAAATGTGCCGTATGGGCTTTAATTCTTGGTAATGTTTTGGTCTATCTCTGTTGAAGCGCTCAGAAATGTGTGGAGTCAGCTGCTGCAGGTCCTGTCTATATTTACACCGCCCATCTCACTGTGGGACATACCAAAATACTCTGCTCCACCTCCCACTACTGCACTCTGCCTAGTACCGCTCCATACGCAGTAGTAGTAGCAGTGACCATTGGACAATACGAAACTACAATCGGATTTTGAATTGGAAGTAATAGGACTTTTTCAATGAGGTATAGTAAAGTTTTATCTTGACCCTCTGATCCTAATAAATAGAGTTGTACTGGTTTGAGGTAGTAGTAGTAGTAGTAGTAGCAGTAATAAAGTAGCGTAAAGTTGTTATTTTTTCATACTAGATAAATGGTATACTTGCTCACCTTCCAATCCTTGTAAATAGAATAGTATTGTTTGGTTTATAATAATGATGACAGTAGTAGTAGTATTAGTAGTAGTAGTAGTAGTAGTAGTAGTAGTAGACACTGGACTATAAAACTTAACTTGAAATTTAGATTGTAGCAACAGGACTTTTTCAGTAAGGTAGTACTTTTTTTTCCTTAGTACATAAATAGTATACTTGTTCACCTGCCAGTCCCAAATAATAGAGTAGTATTGGTTAGAGGTAGTAGTAGTAGTAGTAGTAGTAGTAGTAGTACTAGTTGTGGTAGTACTAGGATTGCAAGTAAAACGATTTGTTTAATGAGGTACAGTAAAGTTCTTATTTTTTCATACTAGGTAAGTGGTACGCTTGCTAACGTAGTAGTAGTAGTAGTAGTAGTAGTAGTAGTAGTAGTAGTAGTAGTAGTAGTAATAGTAGCCATTAAACTACAAAAACTAATTTGGATTGCAAGTAATAAGATTTCTTCAATAAGGTTAAGTATTTTTTCTTCCAATCCAAATCACGTCTTGTATTGATTTGTTGTAGCAGTAGTAGTAGCAGTAGTAGTAGTAGCAGCAGCAGTAGTAGTAGCAGCAGTAGTAGTAGTAGTAGTGGCAGTTTAATAATACTTGGTTTAAAATTACATCAAGTATTAAATTCATTTGTAGTATTTGCCATTTTCTACTGACTGGACTCATTTTGGTAGTACTATCTGGGTACTGTCTCACATGTACCTCTAAATTAGCAGCAGCAGTAGTAGTAGTAGTAGTAGTAGTAGAAGTCTGTCCCTTTATTGTATACTGAAGTTGTAATGGTCCACGATATAGAAATTATCCCAGTACGTCTGTCTTTGTGATGGTGTTTCCTGGTTTAAAGTGAACCGAGCTGATTTGGTGATGAGCAGGTTTCAGCCTGTGGTCCTCAGGCTTCAGAGAGCAGGTTTTTCTAGTTTCTGTTTTTAGTCAACAGCGTGGAAAGAAGAGAGAGAAAAGAAAAGAGAGGGAGAAGAAGGGAGGGAGGTGAGACAGAGAGAGAGGGAAGAGATGAAGGAGGCGGAGAGAGGAGAGAGAGAGAGAGAGAGGGGAAGGGGGAGAGAGAAGGGGGAGAGGGAGAAGAGGGGAGGGAGAAGTGTGTGCGTATGACGGAGAGAGAGAGAGAAGGAGGGAGATTGTGTGTGTGAGAGAGAGAAAGAGGGAAGGGGGAGAGAGAAGAGGGGAGGGAGAGCTGTGTGTGAGAGATGAAGAGAGAGAGAAGAGGGGAGGTAGAGGTGTGTGTGTGTGACAGAGAGAGAGAAGGGGGAGGGAGAGAGAAGAGAGAGAGGGGGAGACAGAAGAGAAGAGGTGAGAGGGAGGGAGAAAAGGGGAGGCAGAGGTGTGTGTGCGTGTGACAGAGAGAGAGAGAGAAGGGAGGGAGAGAGAAGAGGGGGAGACAGAAGAGAAGAGGTGAGAGGGAGGGAGAGAGAATGGGGAGGCAGAAAGTGCGTGTGTGTGTGTGAGAGAGAGAGAGAAGAGTGGGAAAAAAAGAGAGAAAAGGTGAGACAGAGAGAGGGAAGAGATGAAGGAGGCGTGTGTGAGACAGAGAGAAAAGGGTGGAAAGAGAAAAGGAGAGTGAGAAGAGGGGAGACAAAAGTGCGTGTGTGTTTGAAAGAGAGCGATAGAGCGAAGAGGTGAGATAGAGGGAGAGAGAAGAGGGGAAGGAGAGGTTTGTGTGTGTGAGAGAGAGAGAAGGAGAGAAGAGGGGGGACAGAGAGAGAAGAGGTGTGAGTGAGAGGAAGAGAGAAGAAGAGAGGGAGAGAGAAGAGGAGAGAAAGAGAGGTGTGTATGTTTGTGTGAGAGAGAAGAGGGGAGGAGAGAGGATAAGAGCAAGGGGAGAGGTAAAGAGGGTGAGAGAAGGAAGAGGGTAATAGAGAATAGAAAAAAGAAGCAGAGAGAGGTAGAGAGAGCGAAGAGGAAGAGAGGGAAAAGTAAGGAAGGAGAGGGAGGTAAAGAGAAGTGTGTGTGACAGGAGAGCGAGAGAAACGGAGAGAGAGAAAGAGAGAGAGAGAAAAGAAAGAAAGAGAGAGGGAGGTGAGGTCATCTTCGTTCACCGTGTGGTTTAGTGACAACACACATCATGCATTCAAACCTGCTCCAAAACATTTCACAAAGATATTTTTACCAGTAGATCCTGCCCCCGTTTAAAGCTGCACTACGTAACTTTTCCACCTGCTCGTCTCCATGGAAATGTTATTGCTTTACTTGAGATGTTCCACAGTATGGCATTACACATATTTGACATTTATTCAATTGCAGATGTTAGTATAAAAAAATAAGGTGAGAAACATACAGTCATGACATGGCCTGGCAGCGTCACCTGGTTGTCTCCATGGAGATAGATCAGCTAAATGCTACACTTTGGAACATTTCAGGCTCCTTTAAGCATGTGAATTTGCCAAAGTATTTCTGAGCAGTAAAAGGTCAAATAAATACTAGAGATTTGCTTACTGGCATACTGCGGAACATTCCAAGCGAGACAATCACATCTCCATGGAGACGAAATACCAGCAAAGTTACACAGTGCGACTTTAATTTTTTCATAGTATAGAGTTTTATCCCGGAGGAGGCTCGGTTGTATGTAAATAAGAACTTGTTGATATCTTGCTTCAGTAAATAAAGTTTATAAAAACATCACAGCTGCAGAAACGTTTGAGTCACAACATTTCACTCTGCGCCACTAATCCAGGCACCACTGCTTTCAGAGGTAGTAGTAGTAGTAGTAGTAGCAGTAGCAGCAGTAGCAGCAGCAGTAGTAGTAGTAGCAGCAGTAGTAGCAGTAGTAGTAGCAGCAGTAGTAGCAGTAGCAGCAGTAGTAGCAGCAGTAGTAGTAGTAGTAGCAGCAGTAGCAGCAGTAGTAGTAGCAGTAGTAGTAGCAGTAGTAGTAGCAGCAGTAGTAGCAGTAGTAGTAGTAGCAGTAGTAGCAGTAGCAGCAGTAGTAGTAGTAGTAGCAGTTGTAGCAGTAGCAGCAGTAGTATCAGCAGTAGTAGCAGTAGTAGCAGTAGCAGCAGTAGTAGCAGTAGCAGCAGTAGTAGCAGTAGTAGTAGTAGCAGTAGTAGCAGTAGCAGCAGTAGTAGTAGTAGTAGCAGTTGTAGCAGTAGCAGCAGTAGTATCAGCAGTAGTAGCAGTAGTAGCAGTAGTAGCAGTAGCAGCAGTAGTAGCAGTAGCAGCAGTAGTAGCAGAAGTAGTAGCGGTAGCAGCAGTAGTAGCAGTAGTAGCAGCAGCAGTAGCAGTAACAGCAGCAGTAGCCGCAGTAGTAGCAGCAGTAGTAGCAGCAGTAGTAGCAGTAGTAGCAGCAGGAGTAGTGGTATTGGTAGTAGTATAATTTCCCTGTCTATCTATGTATCTAGTAGTAGAGCCACTTTATGTTCCATGTATGTTAGGCCAAGTAATTAGATAATAGAGATATTAAAGAGGGGGTATTATGCAAAATATTTTTTTTTTTTTACCTTTCTACCATGTTATAATCTCATCAAAAACATGTCTGAAGAGGTTTTAGACGTCATTCAAACATGTTTAAGTAATCTAGTGATCTCCCTCGTGCCCTATTTGAACCCTCAAGGTCCAAATAAGTCTGCATCTAATAGTAAAGCATTTTATTGTCTGATAATGAGGAAGTTTGCGTTTGCATGCTAGTTGTTATTAGTTCTACCGTCACAGCAAAACACCACTCTGGTCTCATGAGAGTTGTGAAAAGCTCTTATAAGCTCATCATGGTGAATCATTAGGATGTTCTGAATGCATAAGGTAAGTGAGGAATAACTTTGGACGACTGCAAACTGTTTAAAATGAACTAGTTGTGTTTTTCATGTTTTTTTAAGAGTAAAAATCTGAAAAATCATCCTGGTTTTTGAACGTATGGGGCCAAGAATGCTGACTGGGCTTTCTTTGTAACTGGGCCAGAATATGACTAAACAAACTAAGAATGCGTTAATACTTTCACGCAAAAACTGGGACTAAACCAGGACTAGAAAAAAGGGACCAAAGAACCAAGTCTACACTGGGTTTTGTACCTTTACTTACTATATGACGGGTTTTCATGTTTTTCTAGTTCTGACTTGGTTTGGTGGGACAGTACCTGTGCTTCATATTTATTATAGTTTTACAGGTAAGAGGATACTTAATAAAGAAGGAACAATATTTTATGATGGCTTAAATATTAATTTAAGTTAAAGCTGATAGTATGGTTGCTAGGTAACAGTTATGAAATTAGGTCTGCTGCCCGTCTCCAACCAAGAAGCAAAATCATATAAAAGTAAAACAAAACAAAAAACTAGGGAATACAAGCCATATGCATATTTTTTAGTAAAATCTTATATATAATTATCCAAGCTATGTAAAATGCCATACTGTGGAACATTCTAAGCAGGCGTAGCATCTCCATGGAGACAAGCAGGAATGTAACACCAGAAAAGTTCCACAGCGCACCTTTAACCTCGAAGTTGTGAAATTAGCCTAACTAGTTGTATTCACCAAAAAAACTGAGACGTATTTTGAATTTCAGATCCACAGCTGTGCCTTTGTGAAGTTGATTTAGCGAATTCGATCCTGTCTGTTCCTGTGCGGCGATTATGAAACAGAAAACGCCAAATGAATTCAAAGACGTGTTTGTGCAGAATTTAAAGCAAGACCAAACACTTCAGGCAAATTCATCATCAGAAGAAGAAGAAACCGCATCCAAAAAGAACGACTTGGGCCGGCTCCTGTTAGCACTAGCATTTGTAGCTTTTGTGTTAGCTTTTTTAGCTTCGGTAAACACAGCGTCTGTAATGTTATGTCAGCAAATTAAGTATGGATGATTTGTTTTGGCAACCGCAGGAGAGCAGCTCACAGAGGACTCTTACACAACGGGATTTTAATATATACAGCCTCTTACATTACCGGCTTATACACCTTAACAGGAAAATCATTAGAAACCAGTTAGTCTAATAGAAATCTTTGAACATTATGGGCAAAAAAAAAATAGCGTCTTTGTTGTAAATATAAGCAGGAAAATTGTCATCAAGATGCTTTCTGAATATTTCATAGTGTGGATTTAAACATATCTACCCAGAATTAATTTTATTTCTGATGGTTTCATTGTTCAAAACTACCTGGACAAACATGTATTCTTACTGTGAGAGTGGTCACCTCTCCACAGATCTGACCTGTAACTTGGCCTAGCTTGTGTCCATGGCGATAGATGCGTTTAATGTCATACAGTAAAACATTTTAGGTAAAGCAGTTGCATTTTTGTGGATAAGTAGGGATGCACCGAGCCAGTTTTTTCTCTTCCGATACCAATTTGTACTTTCTCTGTCGATATCAACCGATACTGGGACAGAAACTGAAAATATAATTATTTTCCTTTAAACACAAAAGAGTATAAGGTAAAACATGATCTAAATTTGTTTTGTAACAACAGAACAGCTGTGTAAAAATACAAATTCAATATTATAACACGTTTTTGTCAACATTGGCCAGTAAATTGTCTTATTACACCAAACTGGATATCATCTACATCCCTAGAGACGAGTACAGTGGTCCCTCGTTTATTGCGGGGGTCACGTTCTAAAAATAATCCGCAATAGGCGAAATCCGTGAAGTAGTCTTTTATTTTTTCAATTATTCTGTATGTTTTGCATTTCACATTTCTCTCTTGTTTAAGCACTCTCAAAGTTCAAACCTTCGTATATTACATCCCTCTTTCTCGATGGTGCTTTAAATGTGATGTTCACGTGTCTCTGCTCCAGCGGTATCCACAGAGGCGCCTCTCTGTGCACACAAACACTTAAGTCCAAAGAGTTTCTGAAGTTTGTCGGTGCCGAACGTTTCATCGACAGAAAACTTGCAAACATACAGCACTTTAGAGTCACACTGCGATCCATTATTTATGTAAATTTGACACATTCTGTACTGTACAGGAGACACGGAGGAGACTGATGGACAATGGTCTACAGTCCCTCAGCCAATCAGGACGCAGAACACAACGATCTACAGTCCCTCAGCCAATCAGAACACAGAACACAATGCACATTCATACACTGTAAAAAAAAAACCATGCAAAATTGCACCCAAAAAAAATCCAAAACAGCAAGGCCGCGGAAGCTGAACCACTATATAGACATGGACCACTGTATCTGGCATATCCCCCACCAGACCTGTTACTCATAGAGCTACACAATATAAAACTATCAAACCAAAATTACAGTTTGAGTCGGCACAGTTTTCAAATGGCAAAGGCTACAGTTTGATAATGGAATATTCTCCACAAAGAACAAAATATCAAATTTTTTATAGAAAAAGTCGTACCTGTAGTTTGGACCTCTACAAATGTTCTGAAATACATGGGCTTCTTGTATTAGTTTAAAAGTTCATATGTCTGTCTTCTTCTGGAGAAATGAGAAGTCTGAACAGAAGAAATCTACTTTTTAAACATATATCGCACGTCTGCTCACAATGGCAGTACTTTGATTTGAAAGTTTGGTTTTATTTTCTGAACTCGTGCAGGTCGAGTTCTGCAGTTCACCTTTAAAACCAGTGTTTGTGTGAGAAATGTTTGAATAGTTTCTGATAATAGCCCAAAAAGTGGAAGAACTGGCTGATACAGGTTTGGGTGTAGTCTTTTCCTCATGAGATTAGAGCTTCAGAAAACAATATGGAAGAAAGGCGAGTTGAGCCAGTGTGTTAAGCTCCTGTATTGTCCTGTGCATTATTCAAGCTACTTGAAGGAATTGTATGTGGTTTTGTAGTTTATTCTTAATTACACAACATTGGACACAAAGGCCAAGTTTTTATGTTAGAATTTGGTGTTTTTGTTGTCAAGACGATTATCCAATCAGAGAGCAGCCTTACATGCCTCACAGCGCCTCATTTGCGTTGCCAGTTTCAGTGCTGAAATGTAGTTGATTTAAACCCAAAAGTACTGTCTCTGATCTGAATCGTTACTACCTAAACCCCAGAACCTGCAGCCAGTCGTTAAAGGGCCTATTTATATATATTAGGCCATTTTTCCCACGTAGCATTAACTCTACTCCACTATGAGAGGGGCCCTGGGGACTTTTACTTTAAAATAATAAACCTTGAATGAATGAACCAAAATAATATATAATGCACACAACAAGTGTTTAAATGTGAAAATAGAAACGTAGTGAATTAAATGATGTTTAAATGAAATAACAGCAGAGTTTCAGCAGAGTTTAAAGAAAATGAGTAACCCCTTTGTGTTTCAGTTCAACTTTGTAACCTCTATGATGAAGTCTCTCTTGTTTCACTTCAGTTTTGCTGCGGCCTGATGTGGCTCAGCTGCGTCTGTGCTTCTTCAAGCCAAACCTTGGCTTCAGGCAGTAGTATAAGTGACGAGGCTGGGCATGCGACGTGTCCGTGAGCTTGTTGAAATGAGCTTGTTGAAAGGATTTATGCTTCAGGATCAGCGCGAGGTAGAACAAGACAAGGGTATATTTATCCAAATAAAATCTATGTACTTTGCATACAGAATTTACTATAAAAATAACTTGCTCAGTTGCTAACTCATTATTAGCATTTCACTTTTATTTGTACAAAACCTGTCGTTTTGATGTACAAAATAAATAGATTCAGCTTTCACTCGACATCAGGTGACATCAGTCCCTCACAGACCTGCAGACTCTGCATCCACAGATATTTTTTGTGGCTATTTCACAAGCCTGGTTATGTTATGTCTACTTCCCTTCTCTGCTTACAGCCGAGGGCCGATCGGATCAAGATATTTCTAATACGCATGACATTGCTACTGCGCACTTCTCACTGACTGGACATCACCAGTACATCATCTACTTACAGAAAACAAAAGACTGACATGAAATAAAGTTACATAGAGCACAGACCACACTGTGCCAATCCCCAGGGCCTAAACATGGACCATTGAATTCAGGGGGCTGTGCTCAATGGCGCATGGCACGCTAATTTAGCCTTTAGCGGCTACAGGTAATAATACAGCGTAATATGGGACCTTTAATCAGTGCTAGTGCAGCCTCTGCAGCTCAGTGAGTAAATTCTTGTGGTTTTGAGGTTCTTCTGTCCATAAACTGAGAATGAGACACACTTGTATGTCTCTGTCTGCAGGTTAAGGCTCTGGACACACAGGCTACATGCTACATACAGTTCTTTTAAATCTAAGCCTTGTTATGTTTTGAAATGCAAAGTGGCCACTCTTCCACTTCTGGTATCCTCTATCTATTCATTCAGCTTCTGGTTCATAGGCACCATCTTTAGGACTTTTCACCATTCAAAAGATTAGAGCATTTTGTTTTGAATTGATAATTGCTATGGCGACAGTACTAATTTAACACTCAGCCCATGGATAATGATTTACAAATGGTGAAGTTTATCATTTTACTTCCTGGTTGGATACGGGCAGCAGATATGACATAGGTACAGGTAATTCTATAACCGTCACCTAGCAAACGTAATGTAAATAAGGGCCAAAAAATGCACAATATTTATTATTAGAATAAAAGAAGCAAATAATAATATCTTTATTTTGTAGAATGGAGGTTTAAACTGTCAGAAAAAAGACTTCTTTGTGCATAAACTTGTCATTTTGGATGGAGCGTTCTGCATTGATTACATAGATAGACGGATTCTGTTTAAGTACTCAGCGCTACTTCCTGTATTTTTGTACTTTTCTTCTCAACTTTTTTCCCCACTTAACCAAAACTATGATAAACATTTAGCACATGTACCATCCACCAAACCAAATCAGAATCACAAAAATCATTTAAACCCGTCATATACAGCTACGTGAACTATTTTAACCCCTGCTCCTTATTCATTTGACTCCCGGTGCAGTCGTCCTGTCTCCTTACAAACCACTTTGGTATTTCAGTGCGAAAAGGCTATCTCGGCTGCTGCGCTCTGATTGGTTGAGGAGCGTGCGGGGGCGGGGCTTATGGGGGCAGGTCTGTAGACAGCTAACACACAGGCGCTATCCCTGCTTCTGTCACTGTGCTGTTCCCATGGATCTCTGGCATATCTGTGGATTAAAATGGGACTAGTATGAGCAGAGAGGATATACTGGTGAATGGAGAGAGCTGGACACATGGTAAAGCTGTTTTTTTTATTTGGTTATGTGACTTTTATTCAGGAGAAATATAAAGCAGGGAACAGTGCTTTTCCTGGTTGGATAGAGTTTGGAGTTTGCACTAACAACAAGGCACTTAAAGGTCCACTTTTAGGTAACTTTTTGCTGCTTAGAATGTTCCATATTATTCCGGTCAAACTTATATCTCCATGGCGACACACAGGACAAGTTATAGATTAGCTCTGCGGAGAGGCGTTCCCACTAACAGTAAATTTAAAGGTATTTTTAGCAATAATAAAACACCTTGATATGCTCTTAACCATAGTATTTCATGCTGTGTATATATAATTAATACATATATTGTTGGTTTTGCGTAGTGAAAGTAATCCAAACTATATAACCTCTCCGGTGAAGGACTGGCCACCTGCTATGCCTGGAATGTTCCACAGTTTGGCTTTAAACATATCGATCTCACATATATTCAATGACGGGCATTTTTATTGCTAAAGAAACACCCTTAAAATGCTTAATGTATAATGCAGTGTTGCCTCTCCACAGATCTGACCTGTAACTTGGTATTGTTGGCACCTGCTCGTACTTTAGTGCCATAATCACAGTTTCATTTATAACTTTTATACAAACACCTGCACCTGTTTTTAATGTTTTATATGGATTTGTGTAGTTATTTGTGTGTATTGTATTTAAAACAGGGCAGCGTCTGGGTGCTCTCATTGGGTCCCCCTGTATAAATTAAGATTGAAAGAAAGAAAGATGGGTTTAATGCCATACTGCGCTACCTTATCTAATATAAAATTTAAATTGATCAAGAACAGTTACTTCCTGAACCTGATTTGTTAACTCTTGAATATTACCTACTAGGCTGATTTCCCTGTCTTATCTGCAGCCTCCCTTCCTGTGTGTTGACTCACTTGCACCTACAGACTTTAAATATAAACGGACATAGCTAACCTGCTAGCCGCAGCGTTCCAAACAGGAAGTGATCATGGGCGCGCCTCTAGCTCCATCGACTCTGGCTCCAATTCACTTTACATTGATAAACTGTGGCTCCTCTCTCTGTAACTGCTGCTGTCAGACTCGTCATTTTGGTCTTAAAATGTTCGTATTAACCCTCCACATGATCCTGGTGTTTTTATTTCACTACTTTGTCCCTAAATCAAGATATGAACATTAATAAGAAACAAATCAGCTGCCTTCTTTCCCTGAGGTCGCTCCCGCTAGCGTTAGCAACAGGTTTGAATGCGTTGCTAAGCGCCCGCTCCCTGCTAAACCAGCGATGCGGGCGGGAATGGGCGTTATTTTTAGCAGGCTCACTCCTGATTGGCTCTTTGGTTGCTATGATACTCGCGATCAGAATTCATAATATTCAATTAAGCTCCAAATTCCCCGCTATAACTGCTCTCTAGCCTCGATGAGCTTCATTTGACTGGAGCCGAACGCTGTGGGTGACATCACACTCGCTTAGTCCACTTCTTTACACAGTCTATGGTTGAACCTGTGTAAATGATCGAGTTAGTGATGTGACAATCTTGAACGAGTCGGCTCTTTTGAATGATTCAGCTCTTTTGAACGATTCCTTAATGTGAACGGTTGGAGCCCAATTCTTTTCTTTCAAATTTCTATGCATTTTTACACGAATTAACATGGAACCAACTCAAGAATGAGCACAGAAGCAGAGCAGGTGAGAGGAGTGAGAAAAAAAAACATATTTGGCATCATAATAACGGTTTAAAATTGTATTATTGTAGAGGTTAAGTTTTATTTAGATGCTGCATCATTTTAAAGAGTAAACACACTCCCACTCTCAGTTTGAGCCATTTTTAACACATCAGAGCCTTGGCCGTTTTCTCTCTGTGACTAGTTTGTTCTTAAAATGAGTTCCCACATTGGCTTCTGTCATATAAATAACTAATAAAAGAGCCAGTCTGTGGACACTTTTGAACGGCTCTTTGAAATGAGCAGAACCAAAAGAGCCGAAAGTCCCGTCACTAGATCCAGCTCCTCGTGTTCAGGTGTATGTTTTTATTACTCGTGTGTGCTGTGGTTTGACTCTTGAGTTTCTGGAGCTGTTTCTGAGCGGCTCTGAACAGACACGACATGTCCAGGCACTGCCCCAGTATCGGTATGTACCACACGGAAGACTCCTCCGCTGCCTGGGTCTGAGGTCTTTAACTGACTTTAACTTTAAGTCAGAACATTATCACAGGAGTAGTACTTACACTAAAAGGTCCTATATTTACACAAAACTGACTCTTGTGAGTGTTTAGTCATGTTATAATGTCGTTACCTCACCAAAAACAGACCTGGAGACGTGTTTTGTTTCATTCACATGTTTGAGTAACACTTTATTATTAGTCTGTACATCTCCAAAGATCAAAATTCTCTGTTCCACCTTGTGATGTCATGAAGTGGTAGTTTTCAAGTTAACAACTACTTTTACCTTTAGTTCAGTAGAAGATCTGCAATTCCAGAGCTGAAATTATCTAAATGATTCTAGTGAAGGTGTGTGGAGTTTAAAAACACAGCGGAGCACTTCCTGTATTACCACTTGATGACATCACAAGGTGGAACAGAGTATTTTCTGTTTGAGAGAAGAACTCAGCCTAAATATGCAGGGTTTGTGTGTTAAACATGTGTGAATGAAACAAAACACAACTCCACGGCATTATAACATAGATGAGGAAACAGTGTAATACGGGCCCTTTAAAGCAACACTGTGGAACTTTTGGGTGGTGATACGTCACCTGCATGATTCCATGGAAACAGAAAGTTAAAACCATCACTTTTTACATTTTGGAGATGAGTTTTATGCCATACTGTGGGATATTTGAGCCAAAAAAAGAAAATTTCCATAGAAACAAGCAGGACAAGGCCCTCATCCAGGCCAAATCAGGTTTGTGGAGATGCAAGCGCGCTCAAGGATGCATGTTTTTCAGTCGATGTGTTGAAAACATCCAGATCACATAGCTTTTTTTTGCTTTTTTTGCTTAAAAGTTGCATAGTGGGGCTTTAAACTTGAGTTGTCTCTGACCTCATGCTTTTTTTCTACTTGAATACCGTATTTTCCAGACCGGAGTATAAGTCACACCAGCCAAAAAATGTATAATAATGAGGGGAAAAAAACAAACATATTTCACATAGTGTCGTATCTGAGTATAAGTCGCACCCCAAACTATGAAAAAAGTGCGACTTATAATCCAGAAATACGATAATATATTGTACAGTGTAACAGTACTCTTACTCTTACTTGAGTAAAGATTTTGGTTACTCTCTCCATGATCTATATTCTCAACATTTGCTTAGTTCTTAGCATATTTTAAGATTTTGTTTTTGTATTTGTTATATTTCATTCATTGGACCTGCCGGAGTTTGTGCATCCCAGTTCATGTTTCGTCAGATTAAACGAACTGTCAATCATAAATCAGATGTCGCATTAAAACAAATACTTATTATGTAATACAGTTTTATAAAATACTTTTCACTTTTACTTTGAATCATTCTGGTCCCTTCATTGTACTGGAGTCATGCTATTTGAAGTTACTGCAGTCTTCCTGTGTGGTTACGTGCCACCTCTGCGCAGGGGCGTACAGTTTGAGGTGCAGGTGTTTGTGAGATGACACTCAGATGTGTGTCTTTTGTTCTTGTTTGTCTGTAATTACTGGGCTGATCCACATAAAAGAAACTGGTGCAAAGTTCAAAGTCTGTTTTTGGTTCGCCCATGTGAGCTCAGACAACATTAGCATTAGCATTAGCATTAGCATTATTGAGTGTCGTCGCGGGCCTGTCGTGATAACACATTTTGAAGTGCGATGCTGGAGTAAATATAGTATTGAAACCAAAACATAAAGTGAAATTATCGCCCAAAAAGTATTTTCAATGTACAAAATAAAAATTAAAAATAAACTGTAATAAAAATGGCAGAACGTAAAATTTCTAGTTAGCTTGCAGAGGTGGAAGGTAACGAAGTACAAGCAGTAAAGTGCTGTACTTAAGCCGTTTTTTAGTATCTGTGCTTTACTTAAGTACATTTTACTGTGGATACTTTTTACTTCACTACATTTTTGAACAGGACTGAAAAGTAAAAAGTACTTTCCATATGATCTGAGGGGTTATTTTTTACCATTTTCGTGGAAACATCCTGACTAAAGTTTTTGAGTTCAAGCTTCTGCTTTGAGCAAAAATAAATACACAAAATTCATAAGAAAAATGAAGAAATTGATTTGTATTGTTACTGTGACCAAAATATGTTTCATTTTTTAATCAGTATCACTACATTTAGCACAAATCAACAATACTTTTACTTTTTACTCTTAAAGTACATTTTTAAACGGATACCTAAACACTTCTACACCTGAAGTACTTAAGTAGATTTTTTCATGTGATACTTTTACTTTAGTAATGTTTTACCTATGTGTCAGTACTTTTACTTAAGTAACAAAAGTACCGCCGTTAGTGTCTATAATGAGTCGTAGAAGTTCATAGTTGAACTTTCTGCAGCTCTTATCTCATCGTACACAGAAAAACAACACAAATTTTCTCACTAATGCAAAGAAAAAGTCCCCATGATAAATACTGACGCCAAAAAGTATTGTTCCAGTTGAAAACATTTTTAAGACATGAGATTATGAATAATACGGTACATTTTAGGACCCAAACTATTGCGCTTGTGTCTGCTGTATAGTTATAATCTGTGACACATGTGGGTGGATCATTCAGAATCATAGAAAACTGTGATGCCCAATGGGAGCTGGCATCGCTGTAAACGTCATCATCATCATCATCACTACAAAGAGCCGTGTAGCTGTCGGCGCCCCCTATGGATAGACGCATCACTTTAGCGAGCAGCGGGTTTTTGTTTCATTTGTACCAAAATGACGACGCGACGCTGCTGAATCCCACACGTATCACACATAAAGAAAATAAAATAAAGTTGCACTCTGTAACTTTTCAGCTGAGGGTCTGTCAGCTGTTTGTCTCCATGGAGATAGTATTGTTAAAGAGAGTATGGGGTTAAATTTATTATCTTACACTTATTTAAGAGTCTTTTTATTGCTAGCTTGGAAACGCTTGAAAAAAACAGATCTTTACTGTGATCAGAGTCACGTTTCACCTGGTTGTCTTCATAGAGATGAATATGTTTAATGCCATACTGTGGAACATTTCAAGCAAAGACACAGCTCTTAGACCGGGTGGTGGCTCATACGACATACCTTTGAAACCTTTTCACACAAACCACTCCTCGACAAATGAGGGATTATACAGATAGAGTCTTAGGCCTGGGTTAGACCTGGGTGAGACCTGCTTTAGACCTGGTTTTGTGCAGCTCTTGTGGGAGTTTTTACACCAGCACCTACACCACTGATGTTTTTAGACCTGGTTTAGACCTGGTTTAATCCAAGTTTAGTCCTGCTTTAGTTTTTGTATTTCCCTGGTTCAGTCCTGGTCTGTGGTGGTCAGTGTTGGGGTTTTTTAGATCTGGTTTAGTCTTGGTTTAGACCTGGTTTAGACCTGGTTTAGACCTGGTTTGGATCTGGTTTAGATCAGGTTTAGACCTGGTTTAGACCTGGTGTAGTGCAGTTCCTGTGGGATGTTCACGGTCTGCAGACTGACTCTGATATGGATCATATCAGAATCTTGGTTTAGTTGTTAAGTCCTGGTTTTGTCCTAGTTTAAGTCCTAGTTTAGTTCTGTATTAATCCTAGTTCATTCCTGCTTTAGTCCTAGTTTAGTCCTGTTTTAGTCCTGGTTTAGTGCTGTTTTAGTCCTGGTTTAGTCCTGTTTTAGTCCTGGTTTAGTGCTGTTTTAGTCCTAGTTCAGTCCTGCTCTAGTCTTAATTTAGTATTGGTTTAATCCCGGTTTACTACTGTTTTACTCCTGGTTGTGTCCTGGTTTAGTCCTAGTTTTAATCCTGTCTTAGTCCTGGTTCATTAATGCATTAGTCCTGGTTTAGTCCTGGTTCCTGGTTTAGTCCTGCTTTGCCAGGTGTCAGGTGATGCACATTGTTAGTATAACTCTCTTAACTCATATCTAATATACACCAAGGACCAAATCTGTGGTAAGGATCGGTGCTAAACTTCCGATATGTGGTCGATACGATGTCCCTGACCTCAGTAGCTCCGTGTGTCCCGGTCTTCCGCTCACTTCTTCGGGATGAGGCTGGAGCCGAGTCACAGCCACAGGAGGAGCAGGAATGTGGAGTATTTCCACTGAACACACAGCTCCGCCCTCCTCCGCTACACCAGAATACACTCACTCTGGGTCAGTCGGACTCGGGGAAAGTCATTTGGGAGAAACATCTAATTGGTATTTTTCACACAATAATTAGTTATGTTATAATAATGTAGTAGTAATTTTTCCTTAAAATGAAGAAACAGTTATTGCCTGTCTTTTGAGAAAACCACATTTCGAGTTATCGTATTGTGTACTAACCATAAGAGCAGCAGTTTTAGGATCGCATATTTGTCCAGAGACTTGTTGGTTGGTGGTTTGATTCTGCGACTAATCAAATGAATTGTGACGAGGAAAATAATCAGTAGTGGCAACCCAAATGATCATTGTATACTCTGTTGCTGTATCGATGAGCGAGACAACTGCGCATAGGAACTGAAGTTAGAGCTAGCCTTCGTATTTCAAAGAGGAAGTGATCATGGGCGCGGTTTCGGCTCCATCGACTCTGGCTCCAATTCACTTTACGTTGAAAAACTGTGTCCCCTCTCTCTGTAACTGCTGCTGTCAGACTTGTCATTTTGTTCTTAAAATGTTTTAATTAACCCGCTCTATATGATCCTGGTGTTTTTATTTTGCTATTGTGTCTGTAAATTAAGATAGGGACGTTAACAACAGACAAACCAGGCGCCTTCTTTCTCTGAGGTTGCTCCCGCTCGCCTTGGCAACAGGTTTGATTGACAGCGTTGCTAAGTGCCTGCTCCCTGCTAAACCAACGGTGTGAGAAGGGGCATTACCTTCAACAGCCTCGCTCTAGAAGGACTCTTTGGTTGCCATTTCTAAATTTGACCTATTTGACCTATTTTATCATAACAGCAAAGTGATTATTTTCTTTTGACCCATTCACATTTTTGTTTGCAAGAAAACTTAATAAAGACGGCATCATTTGGGCTTCATCTTGGTCAAATGTAGTTAAAAAATCTCACGTTTACAAGACTTTAGAGAGCTGATCAGCCAATCAAAACAAGTCTAGCCCTGTGAAAAAGACACGGGAAGAACATGCAAACTCCACACAGACACAGGTTGCTCTCTTAATCCGATGTATTTGTCTGGCAGAAACCTTCCTCATTGTGCCGTTATCTGCGCGAATCCACGTGTGCTCCGAATCAGCTACAAATCTCTTAATAGTACGATGATCACGCTTAAGTTTTTGTGAAATATCTAAGGTTTTCAGATATTATTTTTCACGCTTTTCGGCTCTAGAGAGATCCTGTCTTTCCCATATTGCTTCAAAATGGTGGTCTGCTTAATAATGTGGAACGTCCTTCTTAATAACTTTTTCCTTTAATTGGACTTACCTGGCAAACTAATGATTTCACTGACCCAAAGAGCCTTGAGGCACAATCCCATCCATGAGTTTCACTGGAAAACGAAAAATTTTACCTTTATAACACAATTTGCACAATGATTTGGAAGCCGGTGTAGAGTCTGCTAAAGCGTGTGGAGCTGGAGGGAATGAGGGGTCAGGGGCTTGGGGGGAACATCCGGACACAGCCTTAGACTTACACAAATTTTACTGATCCATAAGGGAAATCAAACAACAAAAATATTAAAATAAGTTGCAAAAATATCAACAAGTATACAGTCATCATCTTCTAATTTTAACTCACCATCAGCCTGTTCCCCCTTTTACACTTTCTAAGAATCTGCGGTTGCTTTTAGATTATTTCTGCCTCTTCCTAGAAAGTCCTCTGCTTTTCCAAGAGCCACTTTTATCTCAAACCACACAGACTCAATAATTACCGTTGTGCAGTGGTTGCTAAGGGCATTTTAAAATCACTTTATAGTTATAAGAAATCGTCCAGCGTTTGTAGTGGGTGACACTGCCTCAGGTTCAGTCTAGTGATTCTGTTATGAAGTTACGCTTTGTCAGTGGAAGTGAAGAGGATTTATACAGTGATAAACTTGGATTTTTTTCAAGTTTTTCAGTGTTTTTAATCACATATTTCTATATCGAATCAGATAGTTTGAGGCATGACTGATTTTTCTGACAACGGTGTTTTTCAGTTTTTAAATAGAATCTGACAGAGCTGCTCAGAAATCGTAGTAATGAAATGTTTTGTGGCATATTTTGAATTGAGATCATTATAACAAGTAGAGCAGAATTGTCATTTAAACCCACTGTAAACTAGAGAAATGAGCAGGGTTGTTAAAAGTATCGAAAATAAGATAATTGATACTAAAACTAGTATCGAAATACTGGTTTAATCCAAGTTTAGTTCTGCGTTAGTCCTGACTTAGTCCTGCTTTAGTCTTTGGTTTTCCTTGTTAAGTCCTGGTCTGTAGTCGTCAGTATTGGAGGTTTTTTTAGACCTAGCTTAGTCCTGGTTCTGGAATTTCCCCACTGTGGGACTAATAAAGGCTTATCTTATCTTATCCTGGTTTAGTCCTGGTTTAGTCCTGGCTTAGTCCTGGCTTAGTCCTGGTTTATTCCTGGTTTAGTTCTGGTTTAGTCCTGGTTTAGACCTGGTTTGGACCCGGTTTAGACCTGGTTTTCTGCAGTTCCTGTAGGATGTACACGGTCTGCAGTGATCCATATCAGAGTCCTGGTTTAGTCCTGGTTTAGTCCTGGTTTAGTCCTGTTTTAGTCCTGGTTTAGTCCTGTTTTAGTCCTGGTTTAGTCCTGGTTTAGTCCTGGTTTAGTCTTGGTTTCGTCCTGGTTTAGTCCTGGTTTAGTCTTGGTTTAGTCCTGGTTTAGTCCTGGATTAGTCCTGTTTTAATCTTGGTTTAGTCCTGGTTTAGTCCTGTTTTAGTCCTGGTTTAGTCCTGGTTTAGTCCTGGTTTAGTCCTGTTTTAGTCTTGGTTTAGTCCTGGTTTAGTCCTGGATTAGTCCTGGATTAGTCCTGTTTTAATCTTGGTTTAGTCCTGGTTTAGTCCTGTTTTAGTCCTGGTTTAGTCCTGTTTTAATCTTGGTTTAATCCTGGTTTAGTCCTGGTTTAGTCCTGGTTTAGTCCTGGTTTAGTCCTGTTTTAGTCCTGTTTTAATCTTGGTTTAGTCCTGTTTTAGTCCTGTTTTAGTCCTGGTTTAGTCCTGGTTTAGTCCTGGGTTAGTCCTGTTTTAGTCCTGTTTTAGTCCTGTTTTAGTCCTGGTTTAGTCCTGTTTTAGTCCTGGTTTAGTCCTGTTTTAGTCCTGTTTTTTATCTTGGTTTAGTCCTGGTCTAGTCCTGTTTTAGTCCTGTTTTAGTCCTGGTTTAGTCCTGGTTTAGTCCTGGTTTAGTCCTGTTTTGGTCAAATTTGATGAGTAGGGTTGTTAAAAATATCGATTATCAGATAATCAGTACTAAAACTAGTATCAAAATCCTCATTTACGTATCGATATTGAAAAAAATCTCATTACTGGATAAACTTGGAGCTTTCCTGAACCGTTTTCTTTTGAGTTAACTAAGATCACATGATGTAATTAACAAATATTGTTATTTGTGTTGAAAAATGACAGCATTATTTAAAAAGAGCTTTTAAAATGATCACTTCAGTATCAGGTCAATTCTTTACAACTGAAATTGAGTGTTTTTCAGATAATTGTAATCACTGTTATCATAATAATTATAATGTAAAAGCTCATTAAAGATGCACTATGCAACTTTTCTGGTGGAGGTTCTGCCACTTGTTTGTCTCCATGGAGATGTGATTGGTTTGTGTGTAATATTCCACAGTATGGTATAAAATATTTGTTTTTATTGCTTGAAAAACATGCTTCCCCACTGTGAGCGGGGTCACCTCTCCACAGACAGATCGAAACCCGATCTCGCCGTAAAGATCATCGGTAGAGTAGCCACGTCCTCTGACCCACTAAGGAAGGCTGCCATTGTGTCCTTGGGCAAGACTCTCGGGTAACCCATCTCCCCCTGGTGTCTGGTGTGTGAATGTGTGTGAATGTGTGTGGATGTGTGTGAATGTGTGTGAATGTGTGAATGTGTGTGAATGTGTGAATGTGTGTGAATGTGTGTGAATGTGTGAATGTGTGAATGTGTGTGAATGTGTGTGAATGTGTGAATGTGTGAATGTGTGTGAATGTGTGTGGATGTGTGTGAATGTGTGTGAATGTGTGAATGTGTGTGTCTGGTGTGTGAATGTGTGTGAATGTGTGTGGATGTGTGTGGATGTGTGTGGATGTGTGTGAATGTGTGTGGATGTGTGTGAATGTGTGTGGATGTGTGTGTGAATGTGTGTGAATGTGTGAATGTGTGTGTCTGGTGTGTGAATGTGTGTGGATGTGTGTGGATGTGTGTGGATGTGTGTGGATGTGTGTGAATGTGTGTGAATGTGTGCGAATGTGTGCGGATGTGTGCGGATGTGTGTGGATGTGTGTGGATGTGTGTGAATGTGTGTGAATGTGTGTGTGAATGTGTGTGAATGTGTGTGAATGTGTGTGAATGGGTGTGAATGTGTGTGAATGTGTGTGAATGGGTGTGAATGTGTGTGAATGTGTGTGAAAGTGTGTGTCTGGTGTGTGAATGTGTGTGAATGTGTGAGTGGTGCCTTGAAGGTGGAAAAGCGCTATATAAAAATGTGACCATTTAACCGTTTACCTTCTTGTCTCCATGGAGATAGACAAATGTGATGCTATAAAGAGGAACATTCTAGTCAATAACACCTCCACCCCTACCTAAATTTAGTTACTCTTTAATCAAGTTTTTTTTAGACCTGGTTTAGACCTAGCTTACTCCTGGTTTAGAACTGGTTTTGACCTGGTTTAGACCTGGTTCAGACTTGGTTTAGTCCTGATTTAGACCTGGTTTAGTCCTGGTTTAGTCCTGATTTAGACCTGGTTTAGTCCTGGTTTAGACCTGGTTTAGACCTGGTTTAGTCCTGGTTTAGACCTGGATTAGTCCTGGTTTAGACCTAGTTTAGACCTGGTTTAGTCCTGGTTTAGACCTGGTTTAGTCCTGGTTTAGACCTGGTTTAGACCTGGTTTAGACCTGGTTTAGTCCTGGTTTAGACCTAGTTTAGTCCTGGTTTAGACCTGGATTAGTCCTGGTTTAGACCTGGTTTAGTCCTGGTTTAGTCCTGGTTTAGTCCTGGTTTAGACCTGGTTTAGACCTGGTTTAGTCCTGGTTTAGACCTAGTTTAGTACTGGTTTAGACCTGGTTTAGTCCTGGTTTAGACCTAGTTTAGTCCTGGTTTAGACCTGGTTTAGTCCTGGTTTAGACCCGATTTAGTCCTGGTTTAGACCTGGTTTAGGCCTTGTTTAGTCTTGACTAAAGTTCTGTAAAAAAAAAGGTATGTTAATTTCATTCTCTGTCAAATCTTTTGGGACTTTGTATCTCACATAAGAAAGTCTAAATTATCATCTACAAACACACATACATTTTATCCTGCAGACATGCACTGAAACAGGACGACTCTGCAGGCTTTTTAAACAGTCTCATTAGCATTTAGACAATACATCATCTCCCGTAACTGTTACTCAGTTTGTTTTCTGAAATGTGGCCGTAGTTTCCAGGAATGCGTTGTCTTTTTGTCCAGCCCGGTGACTGTCTGGTTGAGCAGAGAGTGGGTTAGGGTCAGGCTGTGTTCACTCTGTATTCACTCTGTTCGGGGGGAAGCTGCAGGAATCTGCTGATCCAAGTTTTGTATTGTCCAATTTTCTATAAAAGTTGGTCAACTGGAGCTGGCTAGCCAAGAGACACTAATGTCTTTTCAATGCACTAGCAGATACAGTCCTTGCGCCCCCTGCTGTCTTGCACATATATTATTCTTAAAGGTCTTATATTACGCACAATTGACTCTTGTGAGGTTTAAGTCATGTTATAATGTTGTTACCTCCTCAAAAGCAGACCTGGAGTTGTGTTTTGTTTCATTCACACATGTTTGAGTTACACTTTATTATTAGTCTGTTACATCTCCAAAGCTCAAAATGCTCTGTTCCACCTTGTGATGTCATGAAGTGGTATAGTTTTCAAGTTAACATCTCCTTTTAACTTTAGTTCATTAGAGATTGGCAATTCCAGGTCTGAAATCAAATCCAAATGATTCTAGTGAAGGTGTGTGGACTTCCTGTATTACCACTTCCTGTATTACCACTTGATGACATCACAAGGTGGAACAAAGTGTTTTCTCAGCCTAAATATGCAGAGTTTGTGTGTTAAACATGTGTGAATGAAACAAAACACAACTCCAGATCTGTTTGAGATGAGGAAACAACATTATAACATACACATATATATATAATACAGTTGAAACCAGAAGCTTACATACAGTGCACTATATAAAAACACACAACGCTTTTTTTTCTCAATGTCTGACATGAAATCAGACTAACCTTTTCCTGTTTTAGATCAATTAGGATTACTAAAATTATTTCTATTTGCTAAATGCCAGAATAATGACAGAAGGATTTTTTTTAGACAATTTTGGTACAAAATAAAATTCCGCAACATCAGCTCCAATTGGACACCACACACCGTTCTAACACAGTAATGAGCGGTTTCTTTTATTAAGTCGTTTTAGATGAATATTACGATTTAAAATGTCCAAATTATTACATAACGATCCATTAGTGTCGTAGATTATAACAACATGTCGTGTTTAGGAGGAGCAGGTTTTTCCCTCCCTGTTTTCACTTGTCCCGTGTAACTCTGTGAACAGCTGATCTGTGTTTATCATGAGTCATAGCTGTAGTTTCCTATTGTTGGCGTTTGGAAATCCCAGCCTCCTGTCACTGCTGCTGAGTCAGGCCGACGCTCTTATCTCCCATTTTACTGTCAGACCCTGAAGGTAGCATCATAAACACCCATTTGGTCAATGAGCAACCAAGTTCATGGGAAAATCTTTGACTGTTTTGTTGCAATTGGCAGGTAAAAGGAGCGGGAGCAGAAACAACAAAACTTAACCTTTTCAAGCTAGTTTTTTTACAGATGTTACTAAGGACCGGTTTGGAAGGAAGATGCAGAAGTTTTGACCTGGTTTATGGTTAATATCGCTGTAAATACTGACCTAAAAACATGAAACAGAAATTAGAAAAAACGTCTCAGCAGATGTGAAGTAGTAAAGTTTAAACATTTGGGGTGTCTGTACTTTACTTGAGTACATTTTAAAGTGTTTATGTATCGTGGCTGGGATCTGTACTTGTATTTAAGTAACAAAATTGAGTACTTCTTCCACCTCTGTAACTGTGTAAGAACAATATGGCAGGATTGTGGATGAAATCTTTTTCAAAAATCATAAGGTTCAACGTTTCTTTCAGGCTGCAGTGGGGGAGGTCTCTCGGCCCCAGGACCCCGACATGAGACGACTGGGCTCTAGCTCTGAGGACCGTCTCTCTGCTGCCCTCTCCTGTGTGAAGAGCAGTACTGACGCAGGTAAGACAGGGGTAGCTTTTGTTTGGTGGTAAACAGTACGCTCCACAGGGACGGTCTGCTGTCATTGGGCTTTTGGACGTGAGGACGATCAGGAACAGGGGTCAAGTTTTGGTTCTGACTTGGGTTTTGAACTGAAACTGGTTTAGATCTGGGATTTCATCTGGATTAGTTAAAGTTTAGGTATAGTTTAGTTATGTTTTAGTCTTGGCTTAGGCTTGGTTTCGACCTGGGATTTGAAAAGTTTGTGTACGCTACAGGTAAAAGGAGAGTGAGTTTTGGTTCTGTTTTTTTTTTTTTTCTTCAGCCCACTACTTTACATATTTTAAAATTTCATCCAAGCACAAAGGATGTAGTTATGGCAGGTTAGGGCAAAAGGCTGAATATTCATTTACGCCCCTCCTGAGCTGACTATCTAGCAGTTCAGTCCCAGGGAATTTTTGTTTTCACCTAAATGGTAAATGTCTAGTGCATTTCCACCTTCAAGACACTCAACCAGGGCCGGACCTAGGTTTCAGGGGGCCCTAAGCTGAATTTGTCTCTGGGGCCCCCGGCAGCGGATCCCTCCTGGCTCAGCTGTTGTTGATTCACATTTGACACATTCTGACTCTGCTCTCATCACTTTGACCAGTTGTATTTGTGTTTATATGACCGACATCAGACTGAAAACATCCAGAATGTCACAACTACCACAGTCACAAGAACAGAACACAGACATATAAGGGTGATCAACATTTATTGAAATTTCTGATGGATTTTAATGTGTTCCAGTTGGCGACAGTGGGCTTACATTTACATTATAAAGGTCCTTGCACCGGTGTAAACACATAGCTGCCCTCACCTCTGCCCGACTCAAAAACAAGTGTAGCAGCAGCAGATATTTTGCTACTACTATAGATATAACACAAATGTAATCGTTTGAGAGGGATATTTAGGCTGCTGTAAACACACAAGCCCTGTGTCCAATAAAACTTGATATATGAGCTGTAGTCACACCGCCAACCTCTGAGTCAGTGGACATTGAATGAATGAATGAATTTTATTACGTTTCTTGCATACAGATATGCTGAACCCTTTAATGGGCTTATAAGACGCCATTAACAGTTGCCAGACGTGTGTTACAAACACCAATAGACTCATTTAAACAAACTGCTGCTTCTTCCAGGCTTTTTGATGAGGGAGCAACGTTATAACATGGTAGAAAGCTCAAAAAAGTCGATTTTGCACAACACCCCCTCTTTAATCTGTCTCCTGTCTCCTCCAGAATGTGAGGCGAGCCCAGTCTCCACCTCCTCGTGTGGGTCAGATCCTGAGGACAGTGTGGCCAGTACCAGCAGCATGTCCAGTTTGTCCAGTAAAGACGGCAGCCCCTTCTCCCCCCTCAGCCCACCCTCCCTGCAGACGCTCCCCCCCTTCTCCCACGGGCGCTCCATCTCCATCTCTGTGGTGCCCTGCTCAGACCTGGCCCCCAGACCCTCCGTGTCTTCAACCGGAGAAGAGGTGGGTGAACTTATAGTGGTGTAGAGTTAGCTTTGTTTATTTGTTTGTTTATTTTGCCAAGGACCCGGAAGTGACATCAAATTTTACAGCTCTAACGTAAATGGTTCTGGAGAATTGGAGAATACATAGACTGTATATATAAATGAACATAGCTAATCTGTTATCCATCACGTTCCAAATAAGAAGTGATCATAGGTGTGCTTCTTGTTCCAATCCACTTTACATTGAAAACTCATCTCTCCTCTCTCTGTAGCTGCTGCAGTGAGACTCGTCATTTTGGTCTTTAAATGTCCATATTAACCCTCTACATGACCCTGGTGTTTTTATTGTGCAATTTTGTCTGTGAATCAAGATATGAACATTAATAACAGACGAATCAAGCTCCTTCTTTCCCTGAGGTCGCTCCTGCTAGCGTTAGCAGCAGGTTTGATTGACAGCATTCTAAGCGCCCGCTCCTTGCTGGCGGGACGGGTTGTTACCTTTAACAGCTGCTCTGCATTGGCTCTTTAGTTGCTATAATACTCACGGTCAGAATTCCAGATATGGAACTCGGTACCAAATTGGCCTCGATGAGCTTCATTTGACTGGAGCTGAAGCTGTGGGTGACGTCACACTCACTGAGTCCGTGTCTTTATTCAGTCATGTGACACACAAGTGCAATTTTAAAGCCACTATGTGTAACTTTTTAGCCACTTTTTAATTTTTTTTTTTTTATTTTGGATTTAGAAAATAAAAAGTAATTGTCCTACTATGAGCGGGCTTGCATCTCCACAAACGTGACTCTTATTTGGCCTACTTGTTTCCATGGAAATGATGTTCCTTTGGCTGTAAAATTCCACTGTATGGCATAAAAATCATCTCTCTCCATGGTTTTACGCTCTATTTCTGTGGAATGGTGTTGCTTTTTTTTGTGAGAATGTAAATAATGATTAAAAAAATAAAGAAAAAAAAACATGAAATGAAAAAAATGCATTCAAACTTTTGACTGGTAGTGTTTTTTTGTAATCTTAATAAACCTACACCATTTCCATCATCTCTCTCCTGTAGCTTGTGGACGCCTTCAGCCCAGAGTCAGACTCCCCATTGCCTCCGATCTCCCAGACGCAGAGGGGCAGAGGGGGTAAGGTCTCGCACACTCCCCCCACCTCCAGAAAACTGCTCCAGCTCCTCCCAAACCTCCAGACCCTCACCCGGAGCAAGAGCCACGAGTCCCAGCTGGCCAACCGCATCGAAGAGCCCCCCAGCAGCAACAAGTGAGAGACCACTTTAGACATTTTACTCACTGATATATCGTGATGATAATTACTTGTTTATTGCTTTCTCTGTAATGTTCCTCAGTATGGCATTAAACGTATCTGACTTGCAGTGACTGATTTACAGGCGGGGCTCAGTATTTTATCAAATTTAAATCAAGATCAAGATTCCGTCATTTCCAATTGTCAAAATAGGTGCAGTGTCTTGCCTAAGGACACAACCATAGAACTTGGTCCGAGCAGGAATTGACCTCTGACCCTGGGAGACTCAAGATCGATCAATATAAAAAGAGATTAATAAAAGATGCATTCTTACTGTGAGCAGTGTTGCCTCTCCACAGATCTGACCTGTAACTTGGCCTGGTGGTGTTACCTGCTTGTCCCCATGGTAATACAGATAAGTTTATTAATATATTGTCTATTTCTTTATTTCTCTCCAGAGTGTGTAAGAAGAACAGGCCTGTGGCAGCTCTGCAGCTGAATGGATTTGGGACGACCTCAGATGACCTCCGCTCGCCTCTGTCTGCCCGCACCCCCGGACCGTACTATCACACCGACAGTGAGTTAGACCTGGTTTAGACCTGGTTTAGACCTGGTTTAGACCTGGCTTAGACCTGGTTTAGACCTGGTTTAGTCCTAGTTTAGAGCTGGTTTCAGTTCTGGTTTAGACCTGGTTTAATCTTGGTTTGGTTCTGGTTTAGACCTGTTTTAGACCTGGTTTAGTCCTGGTTTAGACCTGGTTTAATCTTGGTTTGGTTCTGGTTTAGACCTGGTTTAGAACTGGTTTAGTCCTGGTTTAGACCTGTTTTAGACCTGGTTTAGACCTGGTTTAATCTTGGTTTAGACCTGTTTTAGACCTGGTTTAATCTTGGTGTCGTAATGAGGGGGTGTGAGGCAGACCAAAGATGCGGGACTCGGGGCAAGTTTAAGGGTGTTTATTCACAGAACAAGACACACAGGTGATGGGAGAACATACGAGGAGCTGGGTGCTGGGGTGCAGGTCAGGGTCCAGAGGTGCAGGGAAGACACGAGACGGGAAACACAGCCGATACCGGGAGACAGGGTCGGAGGACACGGGCAGGACACGGGCAGGAAGCACAGCAGAGACACGAGGACAAGCAGTGATGTGAGCAGCACACAGACACACAGTGAAGAGCAGCAGACGACCTGGCAAGGAGAGCTGGGTCCTGGCTCCTTTTATCCTCCTGCAGCTGTGTCGATTGCCCTGATGGGCTGCAGGTGTGTGTGGGAGGAGCCAGGGCTCCACCCAGCTCTGGAGTCAAGCAGGTGAGGGAGGGGGAGAGGAGACACAGGAGGCAGGAGCAAGCAGGGATCATGACACTTGGTTTGGTTCTGGTTTAGACCTGGTTTAGTCCTGGTTTAGACCTGGTTTAGACCTGGTTTAGTCCTGGTTTAGACCTGGTTTAGTCCTGGTTTGGTCCTGGTTTAGACCTGTTTTAGTCCTGGTTTAGACCTGGTTTAGTCCTGGTTCTGACTTGGATTAATCCTCTGTTTCGAACTCAACCTGGTTTAGATCTGGATTACATATAGTGTAGTTTAAGCATAGTTTAGTAATGTTTCATATTTATTTTACAGGTTCATCCAAGCACAAAGGATCGCCACAGACCTTGAGGAGGGATTTAGGATTAACCGTCACCCACAGGTAAGAAATGATGTGCCGAAAGGGAAGTGTGAATGCTTGGTGTGTTTAAAAAAGAAAATATAGTGATCAAAATCATGATTATTGTATGGAAATGTGAGAGACCCCGTGATTCTCAGCCCTGTGGTGCAGAGGAGGGAGGTGCGACTTATGTAATCTTCTATTTATCTAAAAACACAAGTTGTTTTCCTCACATGTTGGCATCGGTTGACATTCCATTGTGGATTCCGGGTTAATCCTGCTTTAGTCGGGACAGTGTCGGTCTCATCGTTCTCTCCGGGAATGGCATGTGAAAAGTCTGGAATCTAAAGAATCCAAAGTGTTGTGTGTTTGTCTCCAGCTCACACTCAGCTGTAAACAGAGGTGGAAGAAGTACTCGAGTAGAAAAACGTCCTAAAGTAAAAGTATCACATGAAAAATCACCTTGAGTAAAAGTATTAAAGTAATAAAGGTGATGTAATGAGATGTAAGAGATGTAATAAAGCTTCAAATGTAGTGATTTTGATACAGATTTGTGCTGATTTTGTTCAACAGGAGCAACAGATTTTTTATTTTTTTTGTTTATTTACTGTGTTTTTCTGGCTGTTTTAATTTGTGTATTTTTGTTATTATGAACGTGTTAAAAATAAACCCTCAGACTTTTCAGCAGGTCTCAAACTATAATAAAAAATATCAGTTGAAAAATGTGGTAGAAATACAGTTTTTAGCTGAGCCGGAGGCGTTTTTTGGACTTTTGGCTTTGCTTTATCCAGAGAAAACACTCAACCTGTTTTTGTTTTTCCATGAGGATGAGATAATAATAAAAAAATCCATTTTGTTTTGTCTCTTTTTCAGGTTTTCCACAAAGTCGTGGTTCTCGCAGACGTGCCAAGTGTGTCACAAAAGTGTCATGTTTGGGGTCAAGTGCAAACACTGCAAGTACGTATGAAAAACACATGTTTAAACACATAAAGAGGCTTCGCTCGTTTGTTTTTCTCTTTTTGGGGGTTGCCACTGTCAGCTATGTGCTTCTAATCCCTGAAATGTGGACTATAGAGTACAGGTTTAGATAACACTGTTTATGCTGGGATTAACTGATTACGCTGCTTAAAATGCACATCATTTTATTTTTAATTTTGATGAAGTTTATAATTTTACTTCGTAGTTGGTCACAGGCAGCAGTGTAGAGCATAGACTGTATATATAAATGAACATAGCTAACCTGCTGTCCGCCATGTTCCAAATAGGAAGTGCTCATGGGTGCGCTTCCGACTTCATTAACTCTGTCTTCAATTCACTTTCTATTGAAAAACTGTCCCCTCTCTCTGTAACTGCTGCTGTCAGACTCGTCATTTTGGTCTTAAATGTTCATATTAACCCGCTCTACATGATCCTGGTGTCCTGGGGCTATTTTATTCAAGATTGAACATTAATAACAGACAAATCAGGTGCAGCTAGCAACAGGTTTGATTGACCTTCAGCACCCACTCCCTGCTCCCAATGGTGTGGTTCTTTGGATAAACGACCTCGCTCCTGAGTGGTTCTTTGGTAAATACGGAGTTCGGCTCAAAATTCCCGCTAGCCCTGTAATTGCTCTAGCCTCAGTGAGCTTCATTTGACTGGAGACGAACGCTATGGGTGACGTCACACTCATTTAGTCTTCACACTTCTTTATACAGTCTATGGCTTAGAGACCTAGCAGCCATAATGTAAATAAGGACCAAAAACTTGTCTAACTTACACAGTAGTTATGATTTGAAAAATTTAAATACCGTAAATGACAACTCCTTTTTTTGCTAAATCGGTGTTTAACTGCCTGAAAACTGCCCTCGTTGTACGTCAAATTTTTACTTTTCTATTGTCACTTAACTGATGTAAAACTATGATGAATATTTACCACAGGCACTATCCCCCCAAACAAGTCATTGTAAAAAAAATAATATAAATATATAAATATAAATCTGTCAGTTGCACTTCAATGACTCTTTTTACTCATTCTGTCTGGTTATGCTGGTTATATTTTCTTCTTTTGAACAGTATTCATAATCATTTGTGTTTTGTTGTAGGTTAAAGTGCCATAACAGATGCACCAAAGACGCCCCCACGTGTCGGATATCTTTTTTCACATGTAAGCTCTTCTAACTTGCACAGCAGCACACTCGCTCACTGTGGCGCTGACGTCTTGGTGTATGTGTTTCCAGTGCCACAGATGCGGAGAGCAGAGTCCGTGCCATCTGACATAAACAATCGTATCGACCGAGCGGTGGAGCTACCCATTCAGTTTGGCACTTTACCCAAAGCTGTCGTCAAAAGGGTGAGTTTGACTTTGGACAGCGTCTCCATGGAGATGTTGTTGCTGGGATAACAGTGGCTCAGTTGGTAGAGCGTTGGTAGATGTGAAGGTTGGCGGTTTGAATCCCTATTGAGCTATTTGGATTATTACTGTGAGTAGGCATGGGACGATATAGAAATTTTGTGTGATGATTCTCATGGCCAAAATAATTGCGATTAATGATTATATCATGATAATTATTAAAGTTGTCATGGATCTGCAGGGCTGTCAGTGAAATTTGGAGGCTTGGGACAATAAGGGCCCCCTGTCTCACATGGTCCCCTGTAATACAACTTAGTAGGAAGAGAGTCCAATTCTGGGCCCCTAAGACCCTGTGGCCCCGGACAACAGACCCTTTGTCCCTCCCTGTCGACTCCCCTGTGGATAAGTCATGTTTTTCTGCTCATTCAGGTGATATAATGGTGATTGTCTTTGTTTGGCGATTATCACGATTGTATAAAAAGTCCCATGAACGATTATTGTTGTGTCAACCTTTTTTACCCACCACCCCAGTTGGGACAACGATATTATAACCTGTTTTATTGTCCCATCATTCATGTCTGTGAGTGGACTTGGTTGGACTCATAAAAAAAAAAAAAAAAAATCCTAATGCCACACTGTAGAATATTCCAAGCAAAGCAATGGCATCTCCATGGAGACGAGCAGCTTTAACCTTTAGGCAGTGTATTGGAGGCTTGACTTCAAACATGAGCTGAGTTGAATGTTTTATATTTGTTCCAGGACACGCAGCCGGTCTCGTCTCACTTAGACTCCAGCAGTAACGCGTCTTCAGCCACATCCTCCGCTCCCTCGTCTCCTCACTATCATCAGAACAGCCCCCAAAGTGTGAACGCAACCCCGCCCCCGAACGCATCACCCGCACAGGGCTCCAGGGACCAGCGCTTCAACTTCCCAGGTATGTGAACACAACACGGGACGCACTATCAACACTGTAAAAGAAAAAAAAAGATTATCTGCACAAGTTAAAATTAATTTACAATAATGATCTTTATTTGAGGAGTTTGAAATCGTACACAAAGTAATTCAAAGTGCTTTATAGATTAAGAAAGGCATTAAAGGAGAAAAGTGCAGAATAAAAACCTTTCAGTCATGTGCACAGCTAAACAGAACCATTTGGAGCCTGGATTTAAACATTGTCAAAGTAGAGGCCTGTCTCACATCTTCAGGAAGAATGTTCCAGGTTTTAGCTGGAGAAAACTCAAACGCTGAATCCCCATGTTTAATCCTGGTTTAGTCCTGATTTAGTCCATGTTTAGACCTGGTTCAGTCCTGGTTCAGTCCTGGTTCAGTCCTGGTTCAGTCCTGGTTTAGTCCTGGTTTAGTCCTGGTTTAGTCCTGGTTTAGTCCTGGTCTAGTCCTGGTTTAGTCCTCAGAGTGTGAGATGGTTCTAGGCTCTAACATGGTCTAGTCCTGGGTTGGTCCTGGTTTAGTCAGAGCAGCTTTAAAGTCAATTTTCTCCTCAGAGTGTGAGATGGTTCATGTGGGATGCATGTGGGAGATGTTCCTGGTGCTAGTCAGAGACTTGTACAGAAGTAGGATGCTGTTCTGTCTTAAGGCTTTTTGAGAGACAGGAGCCAGAGAGCAGCGTTACAGGATGCTAACCTACTAGAAAATTAAAGCAGTAATAAGTCTCTCCAAGTCTGGTTTTGACTGTATACTTTTGATTTTTGCAATGTTTTTAGATGTTAAAAAGCTGCAGATGTTATTGATTTGATGTGGCTGTTAAAAGTTCAAGTCTAACTAAAATCTAAATATCCAACTTAAAAAAATATTAATAAAAAAGAAGTCTACAGTTATATGAAAAGTGTATCTTTTTGCTGCATAGATCTCCCTGATTCAGCAGCAGCTCAAAACACCACCAGCAACAAAGAGACAGGGTAAGAAAATAAATGAGAAACATAAGGACCTAAAGACATGAGTTGGTATTTAAAACTACAATTTCATTTTTATCTTTTAGAGTGTCTCAAGTAACAGAAACAGAACAGGATGTGGCTGCTCCAGAACAGGTCTGTACCAACATTTAAAGCTGCTATGTGTAACCTTTTTGGGGGAAGGAGGGTTCACCATGTGCTTGTCTCCATGGAGATGTTATTTCTTTGTGTGAATTGTACGATAGTATTACATTAGCATGATCTTTCTAATCAAAATAAAAAATAACATGAATTTATTCTGTGAACTGGTTGGCTTCTCCACAGATCTAGCCTGTACTCTGGCCAAATCGCGCCACCTGCTGGTCTCCATGGAGATAAACATGCTCATGCGATAGAGGCTAAGTTTACACGCACACCAAATATGATTATTAGCTGATTTCTGGACCTTTACTTTACTTAAATTAAATACAAACTGCAAAATCTGATGTGACTAATCCTTTTAATAATCTATAACTCAAAAAATACAACAATTTTTGAGTGTGCCTGTAACCCTAGCCACTATTTAGATCATTTTAGATATTAGTTTTTGGATATGAAATACGCTAACTATACGTCATACTTCTCTCTGACCACCAGGAGGAAGCAGAGGAGGAGGACGAGGCCGACGGGGGTCTGGGCTCAGAGGGGGGTCAGGAGCAGTGTGAGGACCTAGAAGAGGACGGTCTGGATGAGCTGCCCGTGTCCTGCAGGAGGGAGGGACGTTTCGGGGGTAACATCCACAGAAAGGCCAGTCAAACCAGCGTCTACCTGCAGGAGTGGAACATCCCGTATGAACAACTGGAGCTGGGGGAGCTCATCGGAAAGGTACCGGGACCAACCATAGACTGTATATATAAATGGACATAGCTAACCTGCTAGCCGCCACTTTTCAAATAGGAAGTGATCATGGGCACGTTTCTGGCTCCAATTCACTTTTTTGTGGGACTGTTTCATGAGTGAAGCAGCTGACAGGGTCGCTAAGGTTTCATTTGTCTTAACTGTATTTGTGTGTGAATGACAGGTCCATGGGGTAGGGGGCGCTGGCACGGCACGGGGAGGTGGCCATCCGTCTGATGGAGGTGGATGGGAATAACGAGGAGCATCTGAAGCTGTTTAAAAAGGAGGTGATGAACTACAGACAGACCCGGCACGAGAACGTCATTCTGTTTATGGGCGCGTGCATGGCCCCGCCCCACCTCGCCATCATCACCAGGTACGTCACAGGTTTTATTATACGGCGAAGGGGAGTTTAGGTCAGAACAGAAGAAATATTTGAGCTGATGGGTGAAGAGCAGTGGTGGAAGAAGTACTACATTTTGTTACTTAAGTAAAAGTGCAGATATAGAGGTAAAAAGTCACTCAAGTAAAAGTATCGCATGAAAAAATCTACTTGAGTAAAAGTATTTAAGTGCCTGTTTAGAGCAAAGCTTACTTACTTACAGAGTAAAAAGTAAAAGTATTTCACACAAGTGTTGTTAATTTGTTAAATGTAGTGATGTAAATGAAAAATGATACATATTTTGATCACAGTAATATTACGAATCAACGTCTTTAATTTTTCTTATGAATTTTGTGTATTTATTCTTGTTTTGCTCAAAGCGTCTTTAAACTTTATGAATTTTGTGTATTTATTCTTGTTTTGCTCAAAGCCGAAGCTTGAACTTGAAAACTTTAGTCAAGATGTTACATGAACATAGTAAAAATAACCCCTCAAATCATATGAAAAGTACTTTTTACTTTTCAGTTCTGTTCAAAAATGTAGTGGAGTAGAAAGTACAGATACTGCTCTTAAAGTAAAAAGTATCCACTGTGAAATGAACTGAATTTTTAGTACTGTACTTTACTACTTGTACTGGCGAGGAGCGTCTAGTTTCCCCACTATAATGTGTTCTCAGCAAAAGTTGTGTAGTGCAGTCAGAAGTTGTCAAGTCTTTCTCAGCTCTTCAGAATTAGGAATCAACTTATCATTCAATAGATAACGGGGATTTTTTTCTTCGTTCTGGCATGAAATATTTGATTATTTTTCTGTTGTACGATGAGATTTGAGCTGTAGAGGGTCAAATTATGAACATGTATGACTTATTATAGACATTAACTAACTATTTAAGTGTTGCGTTCTGACATTTATATATTGCATTTCATATTTTTTAACAATTTTGTACATTTAAAATACTTTTTGGGGGTAATTCTGCTTCATGGTTTGGTTTCATTATTCTATCGTCTATGTTTACTCCAGCAATATGTCGCACTTCAAAGTTTGTTACAGAATAATATAAGACAGTACAGGGTGAACAGTACAGAGGCTGATTTTACTGAATAGCTAATGTCTTTCTCGTGTTTAGTTTCTGTCGTGGAGTGACTCTTTACACTGTGGTGCGAGAGCGAGCTTCACTGCTGGACAACAACAAAACCAGGCAGATCGCCCAAGATATCGTCAATGTAAGTTTGTTTTTTTGTTTTTTTATTACTCGAGCAAAAACAACAGAGAACTCAAACATAACGCTGTTTTTTACCTGTGCTTCCAGGGCATGAGTTACCTCCACGCTAAAGGCATCATCCACAAAGACCTGAAGTCCAAAAACATCTTCTACTGCTCAAACAAAGTGGTGATCACAGACTTCGGCCTGTTCGGGATGTCCGGGGTGGTGCAGGAGGGCAGGTGAGCTCTGTGGAGAGGATGAGTTTGTGTATTTACTGATAACACTTTATAATAACTATACCTTGCTAAAGCATGAACATAGACTTAACTCATAATGAACAAATAGTTTATTAAGAATGATTCAGGCTGATTACTCCTCCACTCCAAAATGTGTCTTGTCCCAGTACAGATGCAGATATATTGTATAAGCAGCTCTTGAGGCTAAAATAAGTCAGCTGTGTACTGTCTGCATCAAATTCTAAAGTATTTTATTAGGTAGTGCACTGTTAGCATGTTAGTTGCTGTTAGCATTACTGTGACCTTGCATCCTCACTGTTAGCGTCACTATCAACCGTCCAGTTTTATCTCTCTGAGGTTTTTGCAGAGTTACGCTTAAATGAATAAATATTTAAAGATGAGGCAGTGGCTAGGGAGCTGTGTGTGGGTCAGAGGTCAGAGGTTACGGTGTTAGGGTCAGACAATGGACAGGGAGCTGCAGGTGGGTCAGAGGTCAGAGGTTATGGTGTTAGGATTAGACAATGGACAGGGAGCTGACAAGATGTTAAACACTACAGAAATAAAATGAATATTTCACCAGAGACACTTCTGTGTTTAGACCAGAGGCACCCAAACTTTTTTTTATCGAGGGCCAAAACTCAAACCATTCGAAGTGGAGGGCCACAGACCAGTGATCAGTGCAGTGCGGTGCTTTAAACGCAGCTTTGACAGAGCCGCTGTTTATTAATAAGGCTCGAAACACATTCATTTTTGGTCTGTATCACACTGCAGTATAATGTTAGAGATTATAGTGGTAGAAATAGTTTAATTTGCTATAAAAAGTACTGCTTATGATCAATTGGGCCGGTTAAGCAGGAGGCCTGAGGGCCAATAAAAACTGGACTGAGGGCCGCATTTGGCCCCCGGGCCGTAGTTTGGACACCCCTGGTTTAGATAAAGACATGTCTGGGTCTCAATGCTAACGCTAATGCTAATTTTGAAGCATAATAAATATTAAAACATTGCCACAAACTGAAGTATTCTTTATTTATTTTGATTTTAATAAGTTGTTTATTTGATGACTTCTGATTTTAATAAAAGTGACTGTTAGCTGCTGAGCCCGGCGCTTATTCTTTCTGATCGTGGTATAAATGTGTTTGCAGGAGGAGCAGTGTGCTGCGGATCCCTCGGGGCTGGCTGTTTTATTTGGCGTCTGAAATCGTGAGGAAGATGAGTCCAGAGGAGGATGAAGACCAGCTGCCGTTTTCTAAAGCTGCTGATGTTTACGCCTTTGGGTAAAATATTCAAAAATAAAGATATTGTCTTGATAATACACTACAGTTAAATGTTTGGACACACCCCCATTGAACATTGTATATGAAATGTAGAAAGTAGCAAAAATTAAAAAAAAACATTGCCCAAACAGAAGACATCAAATATATGAAGTCAGATATATGGAATTATGTAGTAAAGTAAAAAACATTAAATAACTCTACTAAATATATTTCAACAAAGCAAAGTGTGGCTACTTTGAGGATTTTAATAGAAAATGTATAAATAAAATAAAGTTCCCTTTTTACTGCATAATTCCATATATCTTACTTACTATAAAATGTAGATAGTAGTAAAAAAGACTGAGTGAGTGGGTGTGTCCAAACTTTGGACTGGTATATGTATAATGTTTAAAAAGTCAGATTACACATTTTAAACAACTGCAGGAGTATTAACATTTGAGAGAAGATGAGTCCTCTGTTTGCATATTACAAGTGGAAGCTGGGAAATACCTTTGTCTTTACACAGGAAACCGTTAAATGCCGTTGGGTTCATTTGAAAGGCCACGCTGATACTCATCCTGCTCAGAAACTGTTGTTGGATTTCTGTGAAATACATGGGACGACTGCCAGATTGTGTCATGTTATAATGTTGTTACCGCCTCAAAAACAGAAAAAAGAGTTGTTTTTTGTTTCATTCACACGTCTTTAAGTAATCCTGGTTTATTAGTCTGTTACATCTCCAAAGCTCAAAATGCTCTGTTCCACTTTGTGATGTCATGAAGTGGTAGTTTTCAAGTTAACATCTCCTTTTACCATTTGTTCAGTAGAGATTGGCAATTCCAGGGCTGAAATAATCCAAATGATTCTAGTGAAGGTGTGTGGAGTTTAAAAACACACTGGAGCACTTCAAGAATGTCCTTGTGTGGAGTGGTTCTGTATCTAAATGATAAAATCTAGTATGTCTAAATCAAGAACTTGTGATTAAAGTTGTGTATAGCCAGTCAAGATTGATCCTGGAGGGAAGAGAAATTGTGTTTGTGTGGGTCCCAGCCACGTCCACATATAAATGGACATAGCTAACCTGCTAGCCGCCACGTTCCAAATATTCATTGACTCTGGCTCCAATTCACTTTATATTGGAAAACTGTCACCTCTCTCTCTGTAACTGCTGCTGTCAGGCTTGTCATTTTTATCTTACATGATCCTGGTATTTTTATTTCACTATTGTGTCTGTAACTCAAGATATGAACATTAATAACAGACAAATCAGGCGCTTCTTTCCTCAAAGTCGCCCCTACTAGCGTTAGCAACAGGTTTGATTGTGATGCAGGTGGGAAGGGACGTTACCTTCAACTGCCTCGCTCTGCTATGATACTCGCTGTTGAAAATATCCAAATCCAAATGTGGAACTTTGCTCCCATAATTTCCTGCCTCGATGAGCTTCACACTCACTCAGTCCACTTCTTTATACTGTCAGGTAGGAGCAAGAAAGAACACTCACTTGAAAAGCACTCAGGATAAAATGGCGAACACATTACTGGACATTAAGATAGTGACCACATAATGGAGACACTAGAATGTTTAATGGACTGTGAAAGCTGCTCAAAGGAAACAGTCTGGTTCAACATATTCATCATCAACAACAAGGACTGATTGACCTTAAAACTGTTTTGGAGCGAGGCCGAGCAAGAAGAAAGTCTGTAATTTATTCTTTACTGGAAACTGGGCTGTATCATCGAGGCTAGAGCAGTTATAGCGACTAATTTGGAGCCAAGTTGCATATGTGGAATTCCAACTGCGAGTATCATAGCAACCAAAGAGCCAATCCAGAGAAAGGTTATCAACGGTAATGCCTCTTCCTGCCCACATCGCTGGTTTAGCAGGGAGGGGACGCTTAACAACGCTGTCAATCAAACCTGTTGCTAATGCTAGCGGGAGCGACCTTAAGAAAAGAAGTTGCCTGATTTGTCTGTTATTAATGTTCATATATATATAGCTGCCGTTAAACTCCACAGTAGAAGATAAACTGATGAACTGACACAAGAATCCAAAAAAAAAATCCAAAACTGTTTACGATTTGATTTCGATGTTGTTCGATTGTGTAGTCCTACCACACGTTTTATAATATTTCTATAATAATAATATTTCTTTCTCTCTCTGTGTCAGTACGATCTGGTACGAGCTCCACACTGGTGTCTGGCCCCTGGAGCAGCACCCTGTCGAAGCCCGACTTTGGCTCTTCGGTTCTGGGGAGGGCATCCGCAGAGAGCTGGGACAGGCCCATCTCGGCAAGGAGGTCACGGTGAGCGGGACATGGGGTGTCTAGGTCTTTTATTTTATATCTCAGAATTATAATTTAAGATAGAGACAATTTTCAGGTTGTAGCAAAGATGGAAAACTAAGAAAATAACTCAAACTGAGAAGAAATTTAGTATTAATAATCTACATTTTAAAGTTTTTCCTCATATCATTAAAGGTGCACTATGTGACTTTTCTGGAGGGGTGTCCTCCACCTGCTTGTCTCCATGGAGATGTTATTGCTTTGCCAAGAATGTTCCTCAGTATGACATTAATCTTATTTAGCTTTCATTTAGTCCTGCACAGGTGTTTCTATTGCTCAAATATACCATTTAAAAACATGTATTATTCAGGACTAAACCAGGACTAGACAAGGACTAAACCAGGACTAGACAAGGACTAAACCAGGACTAGACAAGGACTAAACCAGGACTAGACAAGGACTAAACTAGGACTAAACTAGGACTAGACCAGGACTAGACCAGGACTACACCAGGACTACACCAAGACTACACCAAGACTACACCAAGACTACACCAAGACTACACCAGGACTAGACCAGGACTAGACCAGGACTAGACCAGGACTAGACCAGGACTAGACCAGGACTAGACCAGGACTAGACCAGGACAAACCAGGACAAGACCAGGACAAGACCAGGACAAGACCAGGACAAGACCAGGACAAGACCAGGACAAGACCAGGACAAGACCAGGACAAGACCAGGACAAGACCAGGACAAGACCAGGACAAGACCAGGACAAGACCAGGACAAGACCAGGACTAAACTAGGACCACACCAGGACTAAACCAGGACTAAACCAGGACTAGACCAGGACTAAACCAGGACCACACCAGGACTAGACCAGGACTAAACCAGGACTTTATTTGACTCACAGGGATGTTGACTAAACCAAAATAACACCTATACCTGTAGGAAATCCTGACCAGGACTAAACCAGGACTAAACCAGGACTAGACCAGGACTAGACCAGGACTAGACCAGGACTAGACCAGGACTAGACCAGGACTAGACCAGGACTAAACCAGGACTAAACCAGGACTAAACCAGGACTAGACCAGGACTAGACCAGGTCTAGACCCGGACTAGACCAGGACTAAATCAAGACTAGACCAGGACTTTATTTGACTGACAGAGATGTCGTCTAAACCCTTGTACCTGCTTGTGTTCAGGACATCCTGTCTGCGTGCTGGTCCTTTGACTCGACGAGCCGTCCCTCTTTCACTCAGCTCAGTGACATGTTGGAAAAACTGCCCAAACTGAACCGCCGCCTGTCTCACCCGGGACACTTCTGGAAGGCTCAAGAGTATGTATCATAGTGGGGGGTATTTATCATCCAAACACTGCCCCCATGTGGGAGAGGGAGGCGACTACAACCAACAGACTTGAACGCAAAGAGCAGACCATGATTTTTAACAAGGGAAGACTTAAAAGCTGTAATATTTTTGTAAATAAATGTGAATTCTGCGAACCTGCTGAGGAAACGCCTTTTTAATGTGACGCTTGGATTTTGGATATGGTCAAAATTGTCGATATCGGTGCTGCTACTGATACTGAAAGCAAAACATCGCCAATCTCTAGAGAAAACGTTATGGTTGATTAAGAAGCCTACCACACGTTCAATGGCATTAAAGGCGCTGTGTCTCATTTTTACTGTCTTGCAACGTGAAAAGCAGAACTAGTTCATTTAAATCGGTTTGCAGTGGTCCAAAGTTATTCCTCACTTAACTTATGCATTCAGAACATCCTAATGATTCACCAAGATGAGTTTTCTTCACAACTTTCAGAGGCCAGATCTGAGTTTTGCAGTGGTTTCATTTCTATCCTAAGTGCTGCTTATGCAATACATCTGTCTGTATTGGGGTAAAACCAATTTTGCTCAAATATACAGAAAAAAAAAATCGTATGCAGACACTTTAATACCTTCAGCTTCACTTTAAAGGTCCTGTATTACACAAAATGGATTCTCAAGAGCTTTAAGCCATGTTCTAATGCTGTTACCTCCTCAAAAACAGACCTGGAGTTGTGTTTTGTTTCATTCACACATGTTTGCGTAACCCTTTATTATCTGTCCAAGCTCAAAACGCTCTCTTCCACCTTGTGATGTCATGAAGTGGTAGTTTTCAAGTTAACAGCTACCTTTTCCCTTTTTTTCAGTAGAGATTGCCAATCCCTGGGCTGAAATCGTGTAGATGTATGGAGTTAAAGAACACAGAGGAGCACTTCCTGTATTACCACATGATGACATCACAAGGTGGAGCAGAGTGTTTTTTTGTTTGAGAGAAGATCTCGGTTACAGGGTTTGTGTGTTAAACATGTGTGAATGAAACAAAACACAACTCCAGGTCTGAAACATTATAACATAGATCAGACAAGAGTGTAATATGGGCCCTTTAAGCTTTTTTGATTTCCATACATATTTCTCGGTGACCATCTCTTTCTCTCTTGTCTCTGTTTTGTCCTGGCGTTCCCTCTACTCCCTCTCTGTCCTTGGATTTCCTGTTTCCCGGTCTCCTTCCTGCTTCACTTCCTGATTTTGTCTGCTCCAAAGGCTGTGGGATCACCGCGTGTGCTGCCAGGGCTTTCTCACAAACTGTCCCTTCATCTTCAAATACAGCTGAGAGGTCAAACACGGAGATCGAGAATTTAAATGCATGATTGACTTTCTGAGCTTTGTATCATGTTATAATGTTATATTCTCGTGGGAAAACATGCCTGGAGGTGCGTTGTTGTCTTATACCAACACATGTGTTTCAGAATTATACAAAATTAGGACCTGTCACGATAACAAATTATGAAGATATATTGCTACCATAGACTGTATGGAATGTAATGGACAGAGCTAACCTGCTAGCCGCCACATCCCAAATAGGAAGTGATCATGGGCGCACTTCCGGCTCCAATTCACTTTATATTGAAAAACTGTGTCCCCTCTGTCTCTAACTTCTGCTGTCAAACTCGTCATTTCGGTCTTAAATGTTCGTATTAACCCGCTCTACATGATCCGGGTGATTTTATTTCACTAATGTGTCTGTAAATCAAGATATGAACATTAAAAACAGGCAAATCAGCGGCCTTCTTTCCCCGAGGTCGCTCCTGCTAGCGTTGCATCATATTACAACAAAAATATCCCACTTTTACAAAGAATATTAAGGCCCAAAATTATATTGTTCCAGCTTTCAATATAGACATAACTGTGACAAGCGACAGCTGTAAAACAGGATCTAGCAAACTATATCTCTCAACACTAATGCTAGTCTTTTTAATGAACCTGAAAAAGTTTTGCAAATGTGCTTAAGCCGTGTTCTGTACTGATGGACTTCTCCTCTTTCTCTTCCTCTTTGTGGCTCACACCGTCTTCAGAAGTGTGAATAAACCCCAAACATGTACAGCATAGTGAAGTACTAAAAGGTTGTGTATTTTGGCAGGATTTTTAACAGGTACTTTGTTTTTTCTGTACAAACCGAATGAACTGATGATTTTGAAATGTGACGGCTTCAAATGTATTATATTTTTGTACAGAAAGTGGTTTTAATAAGAATAAAACTATAATAAGGACTGTGTTTGTGTGTTGTGATCATTGTCGACGTACAATCTGCCCTCGACAAATGCAAAACGTGATTAAATCTAATGAGCTCTAACCTTAATGGATCCTGTTGTTGTATCTATCTGAAGGGAGGAGCTAATTACACTGAATAATCCTGTAAACGGGGCCCACAGGCCATGGAGGCAGATGAAAATTCCTCAAACCCAGAGAAGGTTCTGGGAGAGCAGGTGTCCAGAGGCAGGTCCGGTGGCAGAGATGACCCCTGACTATGGGCAGGGGCCGGAGGCTACAATGACCTTAGAAGAAGAGCAGGGCAAGGAGCCAGAGCGAGGAGCCCAGGGCGAGGAGCAGGGTGAGGAGCCAGGGCGAGGAGCCTGGGCGAGGAGCAGGGGCGAGGAGCCTGGGCGAGGAGCCTGGGCGAGGAGCCGGGCGAGGAGAGGAGCAGGGGAGAGGAGCAGGGGCGAGGAGCAGGGGCGAGGAGCCGGGCGAGAACTGGAGAAATGGCTCTTTGCTGTCCAGCGGTTGGAGCTTGGTTGCTGATGGGCTGCAGGTGAGTCATGGGCGGTAACATCGGTGAGGGTGGTGCCAGACTCTCCGCTCACAGACACAGAAGGGAGACAGAACACACAGGAAAAAAACTGGAATCCTGACAGTGGCCGTGTCCCAATTCACCAAATGCATCGTTCGAAGTACTGTTCAAAGTACCCGGCCGAAAATGTGTACTCCTCAGTGTAGCCACCATCTTGGCGATGGCCTACTATGTTATTTTAAGAGTCAAGGTGTCGTCGTCGCAGCTGCTTATTTTTGATTGAATGAAGTAAATAATTAATCCCCTTTGAATATGAACAGGCAAATATAACATTCAAGGTGATTTTTTTTCCTCAATTGTAGCTACTTCATAACTTTAACAAAATAAACCTTGTTAAAAAGTAATAACATTCATATCTATAAACCAGATAACACTGACTGAAATAGTTGAAGAGTTTAACAATTCTGTATTTGGGCAGGTTTAATTTGATCTGTGGCTAAACCACTTTAACCCCAGTAGGGGGCGCTGTTTACCTTCTATGCGTGCAGTTCATTTGATTTTATTATTGTAAGGTATTTTCTAGCAGTGCAGCTCTACATCAAACTGATCTCTTAATTTACTAACGCTGAGGTCAATGACACGTGCCACCAGGGGGCGCAGACCTATGGAATGTGAGGGAACTCATGAAGAAGAAAATCTGTCACAGTCACATCTCAGGACTCTTCTGTCCTTTCCAAAGAGACTGTTGCTTCATTGTTCATTTTACCTGTGGAACTCATTAAACTCTTCTGACTTTATGTTTCAGACTCTTGGTCTTTGACACTTACACCAGAAGCGAACATTCTTACATTATTCTTATTATCGCAGTAATAATTTCTAATGATAAAAATTAATAATAATTTTAATAATAATAATTAATAATTTTCTCTGGGAATAACTGCACATTCCTTTATTCAATGTCACTTCTTTTGTTTCCCCAAACCAGCCCAGAAGAATGTTCTGTAAAATAAACCTGAGAGTGTCAGAGCTGCTCATGTTTTTAATCCTCAGACACACTTCGGCGGCTCCGTTTGAAGGGCACTTGCGTCACTTCCGGCTCGATAAGGCCTGTCCCATTTCACCCACAAATGTGCCCTGCGTTTCCATGGAGATGGGCTGTGAACGAACCGTGCATCCGAGCAGACTTCTGTATCCCATCATGCACCGTGTGTGATTTCTTCTATGGGAGAAACGAGGTATATTTTATTAAAGTTCTGTAATACTAGCTACAACTGGGAAGAAATCACCTAGAACGTTACATTTGCCTGTTGATATTCAAAGGGAAAGATTCATTCCTTACTTAAAAATCTAAATCTAAACAGAAATAAACGCCTGGGACGATGATACCTTGAGTCTTCTTCAATTAAATAATACAAAATTAAAAGTAAAACAAATTATTTTGAAGTCCATTTTAACCGTTCAGCTCATTAGTGAGCAACTGTCATGGTTATAGGTATCTGTACTGTACTATATGTACTTGAATACATTTACCTGTAGATACTTTTTACTTTTACGTCACTACATTTGAGAGCAGTATCTGTACTTTTTTGCTCCACTACATTTTTGAACAGGACTGAGGTATTTTTATAATAGTTTGAGGCCTGCTGAAAAGGCTGAAAAGGTTTTTGTTTTTTGTTAACACATTTGAAGTTTAAGCAAAAAAAAAAAAAAAGATTGATTCAGTTGTTTCTACTGAACAAAACTCAGCACAAATCTGCATCAAAATCACTGCATTATAAGACCTTATAAGGCCTCAAAAACTGCACAAAATACTTTTACTTTTTACTCTTTAAGCACATTTTTAAACAGGTACTTTAATACTTTTGTCATGATCCCTGCTTGCTCCTGCCTCCTGTGTCTCCTCTCCCCCTCCCTCACCTGCTTGACTCCAGAGCTGGGTGGAGCCCTGGCTCCTCCCACACACACCTGCAGCCCATCAGGGTCAATCGACACAGCTGCAGGAGGATAAAAGGAGCCAGGACCCAGCTCTCTCTGCCAGGTCGTCTGATCGTCACGGTGTGTCTGCGTGCTGTTCACATCACTGCTTGTCTGCGTGTCCCTGCTGTGCTTCCTGTTCGTGTCCTGCTCGTCACTGCTTGTCACTGATCGTCTACCAGCTGGTTTTGTGGTTCGTCTGCCTGTTGTCCTGCCTGTGTTCCTGCTCAGCACCCAGCCTCCCTGCACTTCTCTGGACTCCTGTCTCCGACCCTGTCTCCTGGTACTGGCTGTGTTCCTGTCTCGTGTGTTCCCCGCACCTTTGGACCCTGACCTGCACCCAGCTCCTCGTATGTTCTCCCGTCACCGGTTTTTGTCTGTTCTGTCAAACACCCTTAAACTTGACCCGAGTCCCACATCTTTGGTCCGCCTCACATCCCACTTTACGACAACTTTAAAATCAATTAACTTAAATCAATTTTTTCATGTGATACTTTTGCTTTTACATATTTTTTTGTCTCTGGTATCTGCACTTTTAGTTAACTAAACAAAATCGAGCACTTCATCACCTCTGATAAAAGTAAAGAAACACATTTTGTCTGTTTGCTGCTCATAGTCTCTTCACCTTTTTAAATATCGTGTTCAAGTTGTCATGAAAGTAAATCCTGACTGATGGACATCCTCTTTGGTAAATGCCAGAGCGAGGTGTGGGATTTCAAACAGGAAGTCATGGAAGAACCATCTGATTTCTGTTCCTGTTTCACATTAGAGGATTCAGACAATTCACAAAATGCACTTAAATACAAATCAGATACAGCAAAAGAAAAATCAGTCAACTGGACAAATCGTAGGAGTGAAGACGTTTCGCTGCTCATCCAAGTCTCTTCTTCAGCTCTGGTCAGATCACAGCTGGACACTGCCTTTTATCTGTCTGAAGGAAGGAGCTAGACCAGCCTGGAGACCGTTTTTTACAGTCTTATGGTGCGCCATAGATTGTGTAAACACAGACAGTAAAAAAAAAAATCAAGCTCTGTTTCTCTTTGTTCCCAAATATTTTTTCTTTTTTTTTAGAGCAAGAACGACCCTTCCGACATTAATCTGAGCAAATACAGCACTGAGAGACCGTTTCATTGTACAGTGGTACTTTGGTCACATGGGTCAAATAGACTGTAACCCAGAGTTACTGTTGACATTTTTTACCAGAGATGCCCTGAGTGTAAATGCCATTAAAGGAATAATAAGTGTTTTTCACAGACAGGGGGCAGTATCATCTCCACAGACGACTCTCCTGATTTTAATCTATCTTAAAGAAAAGGTGTTTGTGAATAAAGGACAATAAACGACTTAAAACGTGATATCGAGGATCAAATAAGAGACATAAGCCCGGAAATGTTTTAATGTTCTGTAAAGTGTGTTGGATCAGGCTTTTCAGAGAGAAACACAAAATGGTGGACGCTTTAAAATCTTTTTTTTTTTTAAATTAGGTCATTTTTACTTCCCCTAGTCTATGTAGTGAGTTCAAATGTAAGTGAACACATAACCGTATATATTGACAAAAATCTGGGAAGTTTCAAATGCCTTAATGGAGCTACTGAAGATTTAAAAGTGTCAGTGACTTTTGAGCCACCCTGTATAAATGGGCATAGCTAACCTGCTAGCCACTGCGTTTCAAATATGAATTCACTTTACAATGAAACATTTCTGCAGGTGCCTTGTCATTTTGGTCTTAAAATGTTTGTCTTAACCCGCTCTACATCATCCTGGTGTTTTTTTTTTTTGCTAGTTTGTCCGTAACTCAATAGGTTTGATTGACAGCGTTGCTAAGTGTCCACTCCCTGCTAAACCAGCAGTGTGGGGGCGGGAAAGGGGCGTTACCTTCAACAGCCTGGCTCTGGATTGGCTCTTTGGTTGCTATGATCCTCGTGGTCAGAAATCAGCTCAGAATTTGTTGCTATAACAGCTCTAGCATCGACGAGCTTCATTTGACTGGAGCCAAACGCTGTGGGTGACGTGACATTCACTTAGTCCAATTATTTATTCAGTCTGTGGATGTTCCGTACTGTGCCTTTAACACAATAGTTCTGCCTTAAAATCATGCATACAGGGGATTTTTTATCTTAAAACCAGTGTAACTCCTGACGGTGCTGAGGTCATAATCACATGTCCGTTTCCATGGTGACTCAAAGTGTTTATAGTTTGACCTCTGACCCACAGTGAATCATGTGATCTCACTCTGATCAACTTCACACTGAATCTCCAGAGGAAGTGGCTCAACTGTCACAAGATACAGTCAAAACAGAGGCTACTGCTACTACTACTACTACTACTCCTGATAACAATATTCAGAGGATATTTTAACAACTACGACTATTGCTACTAATGGTTTCACTTTTACTAGTCCACTGCCAGTATGTACCTTTACTATGGCAACTACTACTATAACTACTGCAGCAACAACTACTACAACTACAACAAAAACTACAACACTACAACTACAACTACTGCAACTATAACAAATACAACTACTACTAAACCTCTACATTTTAATTCTGAAATGACCTTCTATCCTTCACTTTCCAGATAACAGAGACTGATGTAAGCACAAGATCTAAGCCAGGTCTAAAACAGGACTAAACTATAAGTACATGTAAATGAAAGGACTAAACCCAAAATAGGACAGAGTGATTCGTGATCAGAGGTGGGTAGTACTCCGTTACATTTACTCAGTTGCATTTACTTGAGTAACTTTAGAAATGGTTATTTTCAGAGTACTTTTCTAGCAGCATACTTTTACTCCTGCTTGAATAATATTTGCACTGAAGTAACAGTACTCTTAGTTGAGTAAAAGTTGTGGTTCCTCTTCCCTCTGTGAGTGAGTCTAAAGTGACTTGAGCTTTATGTCGATAATATGAAATGAACTTTTGTGTTTCTTGCAGCTCCTTCAGATATGATCGAGTTTGTTTCATTTTTGTTTGAAAATGCCACATTTTACTCTGTATTTCGTTTTGTCTTTCTGTCACTAATCTCAACATGAAGAACTTAATTAATGGTTTTAATTATTTTTTTGTAAATATTGGTCCAGAGCCGTCGACTGAAACCCCAGACAGAGCTAAAATTCATTGCAGAGAAACAATAATGAGGAACATTTATTCATTTTTTTCTCTCAGCAACCAATGAAAAAGAAGTCAAATATGTTGGTCAAAAATGTAAAAATAAATTCTCCACAGACTGTCAAGATATGGACATGTCATTAGTTAAAAAAGCCATAGATACCATTGTAAAACCTCTAACCCACACATGTCATTTATCTCTTCAGTCCGGCTGTTTCCCAAACAAAATGAAAATTGCAAAAGTGATACCACTATTTAAAAATGGAAATTAACACAGTTTTTACAAATTAAAGACCATTTCACTGTTGCCTCAGTTTCAAAAATTCTAGAAAAATGACAGTCAATACGGCTGCAGAGCAAAAAGAACCACTTCTATGGCAATAACTGAAGCAGAAGAAGAAATCACCAAGGCACTGGACCAAAAGAAGCTGTTAGTGTCTTTATTCATCTGAAAAAAGCATTTGACACACTTAATCATTCAATCCTACTAAATAAACTCAAAAGATACAGTATCAGAGGAGTAACTGGAGACTGGTTAAGAGATTACTTAAGAGGATGTTTGTTAAAATGGGAGCACACTCGTCTGAATATCTTGGCACTGCTTGTGGTGTTCCCCAAGGGTCAGTGTTGGGGCCCATACTTTTCAATCTCTATATAAATGATATATTCAATGTATCACACTCATTAAAACTGATGTCACTAACATTTTTATAGTAGTTTTTTATAGTAATATGGAACTAAATAAAATAAAACAATGGATGGATACTGTCCTTTATTCGTAAGAGTAAATATGGACAGTAAATTATCATGGAAAGCCCACATCCGGCATATATAAACTAAAATAGCCTTTCAATTCTAAATAAAGCAAAACACATCTTGATCATGATGCAGTCTGTACATTATACTTCTCTCTGGTTCTTTATTTCATGCATTGTGTTGAAATATGGGGAACAACTAATCCATTATTCTTATTGCAAAAACAAGCAGTGCAAAAGTGTTTTACTCCTAAAAAGAGAACTTACAATTTGAGAGGTTATGGACATTTTATACTTCGAACAGTTTAAACTCGTAAAAGTTTTTGTGTGACTGTGTGTGAGGTGAAACTGTGGAACGCTCTGGATTTAAAACAATGTCAAAGTTTTTATATAAAGACATGTCTGAATACAGAGAGAGGCCAGGTTAAATCTAAAGTCACACTGCACTTTCTCTGTATCAGTGTCGGTTCTACTTTATGCTCATTATTTTCGTACCATTGCTGTTTTCTTGTACTTCTCCGTGGTTGTATGTTCTTCTTTCTGTTGCAACTTAGAAATGCCTCATGTCTAATAATTGTCAGTGACCTTTTGCTGTATTTATTGTCATGAGTTGAATAAATCTACTGTATGTACATTTAATTTATGTCCTAATGGAAGACAGGGTGAGATTGAATACCTTTTCTTCTTTCCTCTCCATTACGAGCTTAAATAAGAAAAAAAAAAGTGAAATGTGCATTAAGTTTTCTTGATACATGTGCTCGAAATAAATAAATAATAAAATGAAATTCAAATCGTAAATCAGATCTTAGTTCCTCTTTAAGTTACTCTTACTTGAGTAGTGGTTTTCCCAAATACTTTTACTTGAGTAATTTCATGGACCACTACTATGTACTTGTACTATATTATCTTGGAGTTGATGTTTCTCTTACTTGAGTATTATTTTTAAGTTTTTCACAATGGAGCGTACCCCCCATCATGTCAGCTTCACTATTTTAAACGAGTTAAAGTGTAGTTAGCGCCCTCTAGTGATTTATAAAAACTAATATGGAGTTTTATTGGATTTTATTTTTATTGTAGGCTCATTTTGAACACTCTGTAGTTGCCGTTTGAACATTTTTGGTCAAGATGTGCTGTGCAAACTGGGGCAAAAGTCTTTGGGGGAGCACTGGACATTCTAGGGGAGGCTGGGGCCCCTTTAAGACGCCCCTGGCACTGCCCCTGGTTCCATAAGTATAAAAGTACAAAGATGATCCTATCGCTACCTAAAGTAAGTAAATGAAGTTAACAGGATGTGACTACACGAGCAGTGAAGTTATGTGGAGTTATTATAGTTCCAAAGTCCACTCCTGGCTGATTTATGCCTGACTTATCTTCGCTTTGTTCTTATCTAAATACAGTTTATGGCTCAGTACTTCATCGAAAACAGGAGAAAGATAAAGGACACTTTCATTTACACTTCAGGAAAAACTGTAACATTAAAAATCTCATCTAGTATTTTGAGCAGTGGAATGTAACAAAGTAAAAGTAGTGAAGTACTGTACTTAAGTGTAAATTGTGGATACTTTTTGCTTTTACTTCACCACATTTGAGAGCAGTATCTGTACTTTCTACTCCACTGCATTTGTGAACAGGACTGAAAAGTGAAAGTATTTTTATTATTGTTTGAGACCTGCTGAAAAGGCTGAGGGTTTATTTTTTTTTATCAACTTCATAATTTGAGCAAAACAAAAACATACAAATAAAATCGATTGATGTAATTGCTAAATTTGAAGACCTCAAAATCTGTGAGAAATATTTTTACTCATAATATTTTTACTTATAATCTTTTTTTCATGTGATGCGGGTGCCATTCTACACATAATTTGGCGAGCTGAGTGTTAAGTGTCTTGCTCAAGAGCACAACACCTGTTAAATAATGAAAACAGCATTGAAGGATGTGTCACATGCACAGGACACATGTCCTTACAGGGACAATAAAGTGTACCTCAACCATAAAGTTTTACTGCTCTATAAAATACTACAACTACTAATACTACTGCTACAACAACTGCTACTACTGCAACTACTCTTGCTGCATGAAAGTGTGTAAAGGGAGACTTCTGTAATGGACAGGTTAGATTATTACTAGGTCTATTACTACTACTACTTTTACTATTACTACTATTAGTTATCATTAATAGTATTGTTATTACTACTATTAGTGGTAGCAGTAGTAATAAGACTACCACTACTTTTTACATGCAACTACTACTACTACTCCTACTACTACTACTACTACTACTACAACTCCTCCTCCTCCTACTACTACTCCACTACTACAACAACTCCAACTACTCCTACTACTACTACTCCTCCTGCTCCTACTACTACAACTCCCACTACTCCTACTACAACTCCTACTACTCCTACTCCTACTACTCCTGCTCCTACTACTACTACAACTCCTACTACTACTACTACTACTACTCCTGCTCCTACTACTCCTACTACTACTACTCCTACTACTACAACTCCTCCTCCTCCTACTACTCCTGCTTCTACTACTGCAACTCCAACTACTCCTACTACTCCTGCTCCTACTACTACAACTCCTACTACTCCTACTACTACAACTCCTACTACTCCTTGTGCTGTTTCTCCAGCTCGACTCTTTTCTCTTTCGGCTCTGGTTAATCTGCGGTTTTGTTTCCTGTCTCTTTAACTCCGCCCACTTCGGGGAAAACGAAACTAAACTAAATAATAAAAACTCAAGTAAACTTCAAACTTCTCTGTTTTTTCCTGCGGTGTGGTGTCGTGTCCTCTTCATTCAGATCTTTACCATGGCCTTTCACCAACAAACTCCTTTCTACAACCCGGTGAGTGCGTCTAACTGTGCGTCATTTTTACCGTTATTCACCAAATAACGGTAAAATCTCAACCCGGTCATGCATAGAATAACGGTGAATTTGACAACTACATGGAAGATACGTGTCGATGCGACTGTTTTACTGTGAAATTCTGACTTTTTAGGTTAAATCTAGGTGTACTCTTTAATTCGGCTTTCAATTAAACTTAGTAATTTATATATTTGTGGAATATTGTGAGGAAACGAAACCCAGATTGCCTGTTGCAGAGGACGCATTTTTTCGAAAATACTTTTTTCCACACAGAGGAATGAGACAATGTAGGAATTGTATTGTTAAATTGCAACTTTTTGTGTTAAATCTAGCTTTATTCTTTAATTCGGCTTTGATTTAGACTTATCTGAATTATATTATGAACAAAAAGAGCCTAGACATCTGGCTGCAGGTGACCTAAGGTAAAGGGCATTTGTTTTGTGTAGATAGGCTGTTGCGCAGTATTTCCAAATAATTACACAAGTCTTGCAGTTTTCCTCTACACCAGGCCAGAGAAGGAAAATACTTTAAGGGCAACAAGAGGAAGTGACTGCAGATTGTAAATTCATGATAATATTTGCATTTTCATCTGCATAAAAGCAAGTTACCCTTTTATACTTTATACCAAAGGACTTGGTTTGTACAGACATAACTATTTAATACACATTTGCGATGTACTTTATGCAAACTACATCGCAAATGAGTATATGTATTTTTACTGACATTAGATGCATGTACACTGAGCATGTACACATGCTTTGTCGACCTATTTGTATGATATTTATTGTTTTTTATCTTGTTTTTAATGTTGTACAGCACTTTGGTTAACTTTGGTTGTTGAAGGTGATATAGAAATAAAGTTTGATTGATTGATTGACTGAGCCACTGGTCAGACTGGAGCACTTATGATCCTGCCTCATGTGTCACAGACGTTCCCTTAAACGCAGCTCACTAGAAATCTCCTCAGATGTCAGAGTCGTCCATGGGGTTTATTCAGAGCTATTTGGGCCGGCTGTTTGGTCCTCACATATTGGTTTATCCAGTGCTTTTTGAGTCGGCTGTGGTCCTCACACATGGGGCTTTTTCAGCGCTGTTTGAGCCGGCTGTAGTCCCCAGTACCATGGGGTTTATTCAGAGGTATTTGAGCTGGCTGTGGTCCTTAGTACCATGGGGTTTATTCAGTGCTGTTTGAGCCGGCTGTGGTCTTTAGTACCATGGGGTTTATTCAGTGCTATTTGAGCCGGCTGTGGTCTTTAGTACCATGGGGTTTATTCAGAGGTATTTGAGCTGGCTGTGGTCCTTAGTACCATGGGGTTTATTTAGTGCTGTTTGAGCCGGCTGCAGTCCTTTGTACCATGGGGTTTATTCAGAGGTATTTGAGCTGGCTGTGGTCCTTAGTACCATGGGGTTTATTCAGTGCTGTTTGAGCCGGCTGTGGTCTTTAGTACCATGGGGTTTATTCAGTGCTATTTGAGCCGGCTGCAGTCCTTCGTACCATGGGGTTTATTCAGAGGTGTTTGAGCTGGCTGTGGTCCTTAGTACCATGGGGTTTATTCAGCACTGTTTGAGCCGGCTGTATTCCTTCGTACCATGGGGTTTATTCAGAGCTGTTTGAGCTGGCTGATATCCTTCGTACCATGGGGTTTATTCAGTGCTGTTTGAGCCGGCTGTGGTCCTCAGTCCACATGTGCATGTCTCTAATTGGGAAGCCTTGATGCAGTCTGCTCAGTACTAAACTACAGTGACTTCAACCATACTGCGTAGTACACTAGTAGTTTTTCAGGTGGAAGATTGACTTGTAGGTCACTGACATTGCTTTATACCATAAGGAGTCTACTTAGAGATATAATGGTGGTAGTAGTATGTGTAGTGAACAGTAGAGTGTATATAGGCCTACTGTTACATTGACTGAAATTATATTAAAAAGTACTGACACATTTTATCATCAGAGAAGACCTACAGAAGTACTTGTTTAAAATACCTACTAGTAGTTTTGTAGAATAAGAGCAGCTAGTAGCCATATAATGTTAATAATAGTAGAGCCCATAGACAAACTTAAGAATAACTCAAGTGACAGTTTAAAGCAGTGACTGACCCAAACTGCATTCTGGGAAGAGCAGATTTACACAAAGATTGGATGTTTGCCATTTGCGTGATCTGAGCTTCTGAACCATTTTGGAAGAATCCACGTCATCAGAGCTTTGCAAAGTGCTGCTCCATTTCCCTCAAAGCCCTCACGTCCTCCGCACACGACATTACCCAGAATGCACCAGTGGATCCTTGGCCATATTACAGCCAAAGAAAGTTTTCAGTGCAATATACACAACCAAGTAAAAGCAAAACGCGCTTTTATTTATTCTTTTTTTTCTTGTCTAAAAAAAAACAAAAAACGGCACCATTTCACGTGGCCAGGTCAAATGTGATAAAAGTCACATGACGTGCAGTTCCAAATGCGCTTCGGACGTTAGCGTTAGCTTAGTGTGACTGGAGGAAAGATCCTGAGACTTGAGAAACACCCATTGTGTTGAAATACCTGTGCTGGTCTATAGTAGTCCTACTAATGTGTAATGATAGAGCTGGATTATGCCTCCTCCTTGTGTCCTATCAGATCCTGTTTGTACATGATAAAACTTCACACTCCCAAAGATATGATCCCGGACGCATTGAAAGATTAAGCTGAACTTAAGACCTCAAACCACTTCTTTTCTGATATCCAATAATGCTATCAACAGAAAATAAATATGGAATCTTGTTTCTGAGTCACATACACTGACTCATGGTCTTTGTAGTCAGCCTGAGTCATATTTCCTTAACAGTCTTCAGGAACTGTCTGTGACCTGTGCACACGAGAACTATTAGACTTATTGTTTTATTAAATTAAAGCTTGTATCTCACATTTAAAACATTTAGACCATCTTGGGACATAAGCAAATAACAAAGCTCTCCTTGCGCACCACCTATGTCTGTCCGTGTGCTCTTGGTACCTGCACCACAGTTTGGGAACCACTGCTTTGGAATATGACAGCAGAAATATCGCTAAAATCTTCCCAGGGAATTTTAACGTCCAGTTCTGCTCTCCTCATAATCACAGTAAACAAGGCGTCATGTGTTCTCTTCATGATCACAAACCTAGATTCATTTGCAATTGGTGTTTTCCAGAGGATCCCGTTCACCGGTTCGATCCACGGAGGTCTGCAGGACGGGAAAAGTATCACTGTGAGCGGGAGAGTGCTTCCAGCAGCCGACAGGTGCGGAATTATGGAAAACAGTAAAAATGTAATATTGTAGAAATAAAAATTATGTTCTTCTCGTCAATTAATGTGATGACAAAGGCTGTATAAAGGTATATAATCACCTACATTAAAATGCAATACGTTGGGAGATGATAGCAATAAAGTTACACACTGTGGCTTTAAAAATGAACTAGGTGAAGCTGTGTAAAGGTCTCTTGAGGACAACAACATTATGAAAACATGACTTAACCTTTTATGATTATTGTTTTTGAAAAGACACAACACCTGATACTTTGCAGTGACCTCATTCTGGGGGTTTCTTCGTATATGTCTATAGTGGAATGTTCTGCAGTAACCATGGTGACACAATGCAAACGTTAGCGGACACTGTCAAAAAATGTTTTAAGATTGTCAAGAAAAAATACAAAATTTATTTAAACAACACATTTTCAGCAGTTATTGGTCGATTCCAAGCGTCATGGTCCAGTTTAGATGTTTGATTTTCAACACAAAGGTGAAAATGACTAACTAAAAAACTGTTGGCTAATGCTAGCTAACTTGTGACTGTAATGTTATGTGCGAGGGACTTGTTAAACAGCACAAATCAGCTGACCTGTTGCAGCTCCAACTAAGTCAGTTCTTTCTGGTCAGATTGTGTTAAAACAAAGCTCAGATTAAAGTTTAACTTGAGTAATACAGCTTTAGATGGAGCAGTGCCTCCAGTTAGCTTCACACCCACAGAGAATGTTCATGGCCTCAGCTGCAAAGTAATTAGTTATTTATATTTTTAGTTTTCTAATTACAGAATGTTTAAACATCTGTTACGAGAATGAACTCATTACAACAAAACAAAAAAAGGTTGAGGTAAAGGTACACCATGTAACTTTTCCAGTGGAGGGTACGCCACCTGGTTGTCTCCATGATTATATGACTGCTTTGCTTAGACTTAGACAGTTGTCTATCTCCGTACAGACAAGCAGGTAATGCTACTGGGAAAGGTCACAGGTCAGATCTGTGGAGAGGTGACTATGCTAGGAGTTCGTTTTTTAGCAAATAAAACAACTGCAACTGAATAAATGATAGATAGATCATTTTAATACCATACTGCGGAATTCCAGGTAAAGCAATAACACACACCAGAAAAGTACATAGTACAACTTTAACTATTTCCATCTCCATTAGTATTAGGTCTATAGATTTTGGTTTCGATATTGTTATGTTATCTGAATTCCCTGTATATTTTTCTTGCAGGCTTCATATAAATCTGCAGTGTGGCACGAGGCAGAATGCAGACATAGCCTTTCATTTTAACCCTCGATACGACTCGCACCCCATGACCGTGGTCTGCAACACTTTCCAATATATGGCAGCTGGGGGGCAGAAGAGCGCCAGTACAACGCCCCTCTATCAAAAGGCGCAGGGTTCACTATCACCATCACCGTCCGCGCACACGCCTACCAGGTAACATCAGCTCATAAAGCCACACCACGTAACATTATTACTCATGTAAGAGCATTTATGCCACTATGGATGTTTTTATTGCACAAAATATATGCATTCTTACTGTGCGTGGGCTTGAATTTCACCACGAGAAAGTTACACAGTGCTGCTTTAACTGAAGATATTTATTTAAGGTTAAAAATCAGAGCTCAGAGAAGTGTGGAGGGGGTGAATGCAGAGGAGGGATCACTGTGGGTGTTTCAGGTGTTCTTTTCTCTCTGTTGTGTTCAGGTGTTCTTTACTCTGTTGTGTTCATGTGTTCTTTACTCTGTGTTGTGTTCAGGTGTTCTTTACTCTGTGTCGTGTTCAGGTGTTCTTTACTCTGTGTCGTGTTCAGGTGTTCTTTACTCTGTGTTTCGTGTTCAGGTGTTCTTTACTCTCTGTTTGTGTTCAGGTGTTCTTTACTCTGTTGTGTTCAGGTGTTCTTTACTCTGTGTTCGTGTTCAGATGTTCTTTACTCTGTGTCGTGTTCAGATGTTCTTTACTCTGTGTCGTGTTCAGGTGTTCTTTACTGTGTTGTGTTCAGGTGTTCTTTACTCTGTGTGTGTTGTGTGTTCTTTACTCTGTGTTCTTTCTTTACTCTGTGTCGTGTTCAGGTGTTCTTTACTCTGTGTCGTGTTCAGGTGTTCTTTACTCTGTGTTGTGTTCAGGTGTTCTTGTGTACTCAGGTGTTCAGTGTTCAGGTGTTCTTTACTCTGTGTCGTGTTCAGATGTTCTTTTACTCTGTGTCGTGTTCAGGTGTTCTTTACTCTGTGTCGTGTTCAGGTGTTCTTTACTCTGTGTCGTGTTCAGGTGTTCTTTACTCTGTTGTGTTCAGGTGTTCTTTACTCTGTGTCGTGTTCAGGTGTTCTTTACTCTGTGTCGTGTTCAGATGTTATTTACTCTGTGTCGTGTTCAGGTGTTCTTTACTCTGTGTCGTGTTCAGGTGTTCTTTACTCTGTGTTGTGTTCAGGTGTTCTTTACTCTGTGTCGTGTTCAGATGTTCTTTACTCTGTGTAGTTTCACTCTGTGTCGTGTTCAGGTGTTCTTTACTCTGTGTCGTGTTCAGGTGTTTTTACTCTGTGTCGTGTGTTCAGATGTTCTTTACTCTGTGTAGTGTTCAGGTGTTCTTTACTCTGTGTTGTGTTCAGGTGTTCTTTACTCTGTGTCGTGTTCAGGTGTTCTTTACTCTGTGTTGTGTTCAGGTGTTCTTTACTCTGTGTTGTGTTCAGGTGTTCTTTACTCTGTGTCGTGTTCAGGTGTTCTTTACTCTGTGTCATGTTCAGGTGTTCTTTACTCTGTGTCGTGTTCAGGTGTTCTTTACTCTGTGTCGTGTTCAGGTGTTCTTTACTCTGTGGTGTGTTCAGGTGTTCTTTACTCTGTGTCATGTTCAGGTGTTCTTTACTCTGTGTTGTGTTCAGATGTTCTTTACTCTGTGTCGTGTTCAGATGTTCTTTACTCTGTGTGTGTGTTCAGGTGTTCTTTACTCTGTGTTGTGTTCAGGTGTTCTTTACTCTGTGTTTGTGTTCAGGTGTTCTTTACTCTCTGTGTCGTGTTCAGTTGTTCTTTACTCTGTGTCGTGTTCAGGTGTTCTTTACTCTGTTGTGTTCAGGTGTTCTTTACTCTGGTGTGTTCAGGTGTTCTTTACTCTGTGTCGTGTTCAGGTGTTCTTTTACTCTCTGTCGTGTTCAGGTGTTCTTTACTCTGTTGTGTTCAGGTGTTCTTTACTCTGTGTCGTGTTCAGGTGTCTATAAACAGTCAGCACTTTCTGGAGTTCAGACACAGGATCCCATTTCAACAAGTCGACACGATCACGGTGGGCGGGAAAAAGTCGAAGTCTCCTCCATCTCTTTCATGAGCGCCGCGGTAAGTTTCACTACACTTCACCAAAGCGACCGGCCACAACCACAGACTGTTATATAAATGGACAGAGCTAACCTGCTAGCCGCCGCGTTCCAAATAAGTGATCATGTGCGCACTTCCAGCTCCATCGACACTGCCTCCAATTGACTTTCTATTGAAAGGCTGTGGCCCTTTTCTCTGTAACTGCTGCTGTCAGACTCGTCATTTTGGTCTTAAAATGTTCGTATTAATCCGCTTTACATGATCCTGCTATTTTTATTTCGCTATTGTGTCTGTAAATCAAGATATGAACATTAATAACAGACTAATCTAAAAGCCTGCTGTTTTCAACTGCACTGTTCCGTCTTATAAAACTCCTGGATGTCACACACTGTTTTGACATCCACCAAAGTTTGTTGAATGTCACGCTCCAGCTCCGTGCGGGAATGTCTCTGTAATTATACCGGTTAGCTGAGGCTAAAGCTACATGCTAACATTGTTTCTGTGTTTATAAAAGTTGAAACAGGGAAAGATGGTCCAGTTCACAGCGGAGGTCTTTGCTGTTACTGCTAGTGATGTACCAGCCTTTTTGATACCTATAGTGTAGCATTAAGTAATTGCCAATATCGAACAATACTAAAAAACAGCATTTATTTCCTATAACCAAAAATATAATACAACAAAACTGGTCGAAATGCATTATGTGGCTGTTATTTGTCCCTCATATTAAAAAAAATCAAATATTCTGAGACTTTCTAGGGCCAACTGTATTACATCAATTTACAGGCCCATCAGGATATCGGCTGAACTTATATTTGGAGGCCGATATCCGATACCAGTATTGGCTCAGGGTCAATAGAGCTGAGTAGAACTGTCAGATTAATTTAACATTTTTGAATACAAGATTGTAGCTACATAAGACATTAAGACCAACACATACTGCTTCACCTAATGAGACAGAAGATATAACAGGATATAATTTGTACTCAAGACTAAAAAAGATAATAAAATAAAAAAAAAACCATAACTGCAGATTTGTCTGTAATTCCTGGGTCTATCCACGCAAAACAAAAGTCTAATTATTTTTTCACAGTCGCTTCAGAAAGTGGTGCACTTTTTCAAACATAAAGACATGATTGTTGTCAGCTGAAAGAACTTTAAGTCATGACATTAATATGACAAGTTTATGGAGCCAAACAGTGAATCTTCAGCAGACATATATAGACCCCAATTATCAAACAATGTGAACACAAAAGTTTCACATTACAGTATAAACACATGTCTCTCTCTCTCTGTTGCTCAGACTGGGTTCCCTGCTCAGCCCGGGATCTTTCCGCAGATGGCTGTTCCTTCGTTCGGAGTGTTCCCCGCTGGTCCGGCCTTCCCTCCACAACCTGGTTTTCCAGCTCAACCTGGATTTCCAGCTCAACCTGGATTTCCTCCTGCTATGCCTGTGAGTAAAGTAAATGTACTTCTTACAATCTATGATGCAGAGGAGGAACAGTGGGTATGTGGTGCAGAGGAGTACCATATATTCACTCTTGCAGTTGTGGAAGAAGTACTATTTTTTGTGAAAGTACAGACAGTGAAGAAAAAAAAAATCACATGAAAAAATCTACTTAAGTAAACCTATTAGAATGTACTTAAAGAGTAAAAAGTACAGATACCTGCTCTCAAATCTAGTGAAGTGAAAGTAAAAAGTGTCTGTGCAGTGCCCGCCCCCCTAAATGTGGTGGTCTTTTCTTTCACCTGTGGCTAAAAAACACTGTGAGGACTGTACGCACTGATGGAGGAGGAGAAAGATTTTTGAACACAGACACACCCAGCGTCACCTGCGCAGACAGACCCAGCCTCACCTGCGCAGACAGACCCAGCCTCACCTGCGCAGACAGACCCAACCTCACCTGTGCACAGACCCAACCTCACCTGCGCAGACAGACCCAGCCTCACCTGCGCAGACAGACCCAACCTCACCTGTGCACAGACCCAACCTCACCTGACCCCAACCTCACCTGCGCAGACAGACCCAGCCTCACCTGCGCAGACAGACCCAGCCTCACCTGCGCAGACAGACCCAACCTCACCTGTGCACAGACCCAACCTCACCTGCGCAGACAGACCCAGCCTCACCTGTGCAGACAGACCCAGCCTCACCTGTGCACAGACTCAGCCTCACCTGCGCAGACAGACCCAGCCTCACCTGCGCAGACAGACCCAGCCTCACCTGCGCAGACACAGACCCAGTCTCACCTGCGCAGACAGACCCAGCCTCACCTGTGCACAGACTCAGCCTCACCTGAGCGCAGACAGACCCAGCCTCACCTGCGCAGACAGACCCAGCCTCACCTGCACAAACAGACCCAGTCTCACCTGCACAGACAGACCCAGCCTCACCTGCGCAGACAGACACAGCCTCACCTGCGCAGACAGATCCAGCCTCACCTGTGCAGACAGACCCTACCTCACCTGCGCAGACAGACACAGCCTCACCTGCGCAGACAGACCCAGCTCACACCTGCGCAGACAGACCCAGCCTCACCTGTGCACAGACCCAACCTCGGCCTCACCCAGCCTCACCTGCGCAGACAGACACAGCCTCACCTGTGCACAGACCCAGCCTCACCTGTGCAGACAGACCCAGCGTCACCTGCACAGATAGACCCAGCCTCACCTGCGCAGATAGACCCAGCCTCACCTGCACAGATAGACCCAGCCTCACCTGTGCACAGACCCAGCCCTCACCTGTGCACAGACCCAGCCTCACTTGCGCAGACAGACCCAGCCTCACCTGCGCAGACAGACCCAGCCTCACCTGTGCACAGACCCAGCCTCACCTGCGCAGACAGACCCAGCCTCACCTGTGCACAGACCCAGCCTCACCTGCGCAGACAGACCCAGCCTCACCTGCGCAGACAGACCCAGCCTCACCTGCGCAGACAGACACAGCCTCACCTGCGCAGACAGACCCAGCCTCACCTGCGCAGATAGACACAGGAGGAGACTGTCACTGATATTAAGTTAATCCAAGCTGCCTTGTCACACAGCAGCTCCAGCGCCGATTCATACAAAATATACATGGCCCAGGCACGTTGACTTCACTAGTGGCAGTGTGAGAACGACCTAAGAATGTGGTGTTTTTTGTGTAGGTGGTCCCGTACCGCAGCGCCATCAGTGGAGGACTCATGCCCGTCGGTCGAACCATCACCATCCAGGGGAGTGTGAACCCAAACGCAAAGAGGTACGAAGTCTGTCCAACACACACTCTCCTAAATAACACCCTGCTTGTTTCTGTAGACATGTCTTTACTTTGCCTGAAAAGTTACACAATACAGCATAAAATGTATCTCTGTAGAGACAAGCACTTGGTCATGTTACGGGTCAGATCTGTGGAGAGGACAAGTCTGCTCACAGTCAGAATGCAGATCCATGAAAAACATTCCTGCATATCCAGCTTCCATTCATGAAATTACAGTTGTTTTTCGAGCTCAAAAATGGAGGATAGATACGTTTAATCCAACACTGTGGAACATTTCAGGCACTGCGACAACATCTCCATAGAGACGAGCAGCAAAAGTTACACAGTGCACCTTTATTGCTGCACTATCAATGAGATTATAAATTTTTATAATGTCTAAAGCTCAGTGGAACATTTCTTGTGACAATCAGACTCTTGTGATTTCCTGTGGTGAACTGTTCCATTGTTTAAACCAAAAACGACTTTCACAACACACACAAGAGGCATTTCCAGTAAAAGCCTCAGACACAAAAACTTCCCAACTTTCCACAACTTTGCAAAGTTACTTTCCTCTGTCACACACACATTTGCAAAGTTACTTCTCTTCCTCTAATCCCTTTCTCTTTCTTATTTTCTCTCTCTCTCGCTCGCACACACACACGCGCTCTCACACTCTTCTCTTCCCTCTCTCCTCTCTCTGCTCTGCTCTTTCTCTCCATTTTCCTTTCATCATCCTTTTCTCTCTCATCTCCTTTTTTTTGTTTTTTAACTCCTCTCACTTTTCTCTCTCACTCTCCTCTCTCTCTCTGTCACTCACTTCTCTCTTAATTCCTCTCTTTCTCTTTTTCTCTCTCTTTGTCTCACTCTCTCATGCACATGCCCATGCTCCTCTTCCTCTTCATCCCTCTCTCCTCTCTCATTTTCTTTTTTCTTCTCTCTCTCCTATCATTCTGTTTTCTCCATCCCGTTTTAGTCTTGTCTCTCCTCACTCCTCTCTCCTCTTCTCTCTCTGTCTCTCACTCTTTCACACTGTCCCCCTTTTTCCCTTAATCCCTTACTCTCTTTTTCTGTCTTTCGTTTTGTCTTTCTCTCCTATCTTTTCATGTTTTTAACTTCTTCTTTCCCTCACTCCTCCTCCTTTCTCTCCCTCTTTTTCTCTCTCTGTTTCTCAACACAAAACTCCTCTTCCTCTAATCCCTGTCTCTCTTCTTTTTATGTTTTTCTTCGTCCCGATTTTCTCTTCTCTCCTCACTCTCTCTCCTCTTCATCTCTTTCTTTGTCTCTCTCTTCTCTCTATTCTATCTTTTCTCTCTGCTCTTCTCTTCTCACTGGCCCGTTGCCTCTCCTCCTTTACTGTCATGGCAGAAGCTCTGGTCTCTGGTGAAAAGCACTTATAAACTCATCCAGGTGAGTAATTAAGATGTTTCTGTTGCTTATCCGTAGGTTCCATCTGAATCTCTGTTACCCATCAGGCATTGCGCTGCACTATAACCCGCGCTTCACTGAGAACGCCGTGGTGAGAAACACGAAGGAGAGAGAGAGGTGGGGCAGCGAGGAGAGGGGCGGAGCCATGCCCTTCCAGAGAGGACACGCCTTCACGGTGAGAGAGTCACACTTAAAGGGCTGTATCCATGTTATAATGCTGCGCTTTGTTTCATTCACACATGTTTAACACACAAACCCTGCATATTTAGTTCTTCTATCAAAGAGACTCTGTTCCACCTTGTGATGTCATCATGAAGTGCTCCACTGTGTTTTTAAACTCCAGGCACCTTCACTAGTATCATTTGGATAATTTCAGCCCTGGAGTTGCCAATCTCTACTGAGCAAAATGTAAAAGCAGCTGTTAAAGCACCACTACATGACATCACAAGGTGAAACAGAGCATTTTGAGCTTTGGAGATATAAAATGATGACTGTTCGGGCTAGTGAAGTGTTTTGGGGTAGTTAATGTGTTGGCAGAAGTAATTAAAAAAATATATTTGTAACCTACTAGCCCTACTATCCTTACAGCAGAAAATATTACAAAGTAAAAGTACAAAGTAAGTAGTAGTAGTAAAGTACTATACTAAGTTTACTCTATCTGTGCTAGTAGTAAAGTAGTGTGTGTGTTTATACATATATATGTATATGTATGTGTATATGTATATGTATATGTATATGTATGTATGTATGTATGTATGTATGTATGTATGTATATACACACACACACACACACACACACACACATATACATACATACATACATACATGTATAATCTATATCACTACATTTTCACTTTAACAAATTAACACCACTTAAAGTACATTATTAAACAGGTACTTAAATGCTTTTACTTGTGTGTTTACTTACATGTGATCATTTTATTTTTGAATAACTTTACCTCAGTATCTGTACTTTTACTTAACAATATTGAGTACTTCATCCACGCTGCTCCAGAGGACTATCTCTCTCCCATGGTTTTGTGTAGGACAGTGGCGCCTCCTAGTGGTAGATTTGATAAATACACAAATTAAGAAGGTTCAAGGTTTTTCCAGGTCTGAGGTCCATAGCAAACAAAAACTGAACTCTGTGAAGTATAGTATAAACTACATCTTGGCTCCCATCCAAGTAGCTTTTTTTCCAAAATGTACATGATTTAGAAAAGGTTGAAGTTTACATTTTGTATTTTAGTTTCCTGTGATATATAAATTACAGTGAGCTCTGCACTTTGGGCTGCCAGAGAAACACATGTGTGGACAACCTATAGTTGGATTATTAATTCATTCACTCTCAGTCACAGGCAGCGGTGGAAACACAAGATACAGTCACGATTCTTGTCCCCAGATGTTGAATCTTGATTTATTGATGTATTTTGGTTGTGATACAATAAGATTTGAGCTGTAGAGAGTTGAATAAGTAACTTTCAGCTTATTATTTGTGGCAGCTCAGGCCTTTTAATGATACTTTCTATTTAAAAATGGTTTTATTGGGATTATCTTACAATATTTTAATTGTATCAGTGGCATAAAGTAGTTCCATTATCTTTTATCATTATATTTGTTATTGTGACAGTTACACTTGTGATTGTAGTACCTTTTTAAAACAGTAAGAGGCAGCCTACATACACTTCCTTTAAATATTATTTTTCCTTTCAGCTGACCATCTGCTGTGAGCGTCAGTCTTTCCGGATCATTGTGAACGGGATGCAGGCTCACGATTTCAGGCACCGATTCCACCATCTACAGCAGGTCACCAGCCTCGAGATCGACGGGGATGTAACTCTCACCTCAGTCGTGGCCTGAGCAAAACCAGGGGCCAAACACCAGGGGCCAAACACCGGGGGCCAAACACCTGGGACCAAACACATGCAAAACCGTCTTCTATAAGATAAACCACTTCGCGTCCTTATAAGCTTCACTGTCCAGTTGTATTGTTTGCATAGACCTAAGCTTGAGTCATTCTAATACTATGTCCGTCATAGTTCTCAGGTTTGATTTCTGACGTTGATGCCAGACGTTAAATCTATTTCAATGTTTTTTTTATATTTTAAAGTCAGAGGCTTTCAGACCCCAAAATATTATGTAATAGTTATATATAAAGTTGTTCCAAAGCTGTCGGACAAAAGGGAAAACACATCGCTCTCCAGGACATAGTAGTTTTAATAAATTCATAGTAAAAGCAAAACTCTACTAACATGTTTGTCATTAAAACTGTGTATTCAATAAAACAGTGGTGTTTGATGTATCTGCACTTTTCATAATTGTGGATCTTTTTTCTTCTCTCCTCCTCTTCTCTCCTCCTCTCCTCCTCTCTCCTCTTCCTCTCCTCCTCTCCTCTCAACCCTCTCTCCTCCTCTTCTCTCCTCCTCTCCTCCTCTCCTCTCGACCTCTCTCCTCCTCTTCTCTCCTCCTCTCCTCCTCTCCTCTCGACCTCTCTCCTCCTCTTCTCTCCTCCTCTCTCCTCTCTCGACTTCTCTCCTCCTCTCCTCTCGACCTCTCTCCTCCTCTCCTCTCGACTCCTCTCCTCCTCGACCCTCTCTCCTCCTCTTCTCTCTCGACCTCTCGACTCTCCTCCTCTCCTCTCGACTTCTCTCCTCCTCTTCTCTCTTCTCCTCCTCTCCTCTCGACCTCTCCTCCTCTCCTCTCTCCTCCTCCTCTCTCCTCCTCTTCTCTCTCCTCTGCCCTAACACGCTCTGACTCTGGTCGAAGGTCGTTCGATGCTGTTTGTTTTCTTGTGCGGCCCGGTACCGATTGATGCATGGACACACATCTAGCACAGATATAATAAACTCACGTTATATCAAATGGATTTATGTGGTGATTTCCTTTCAGGATTTTCATTATATATCTACGGACAAGGTTATTATCGTGTCATGAGGAGCAGGCAAAAGTCACTTTGGAGAAAATGCGCTCGCTGATGAATTATTTACTGTTTTTGTGCGGTAGTTGCTGACTCAGCATTTCGGAATTTTCCATGCAAGAAAGCCGACATCCAGTTTTTCAGGGGCTGTGGCAATACATTTTTTTGTTTGGCTACACATAATGGCTATACTGAATGTCTTGGCTCTATGACAAACTTTACACTGGAACGTCTCCCATTAATTGTCACTGTGGGGTCAATGGTGAATGATGAGAGTGTCAGTGATGGCAACAGGCCCTACGCCCTGTAAGGGCCTAATAAAAAACGGACCTATTGGACATAATGGGGATCTACAAAGAAAGTTTATTAGTATAGGATACATTTAGATTTGATGAAAGGGTCTTGTTGTTAGGATTGAAAAATATGAATATGTTGATATTTCTTGGAAGTATCCCGATAATGACGTTACGTCAATCCAAACCTGTTGAAGTCGGTGGAGTCAGAATCACACCCACGATCACGTCCCATTTGGAATGTGGCAGCACATTAGCTTTGTCCATTCATATATATACAGTCTATGAATCAAACCCAACAATAAAACTATCACACTAGGCCAAAGCATTCTATACAATGCCTAGGCAGAGTAGATTATAAAACACATTTTTCCAACTTTCCTAAAAACACCAGGTAATCTATGCAATGTAATCTATCAACTTTGCCTTTCCTGTCACCAGTACCCCTCCCCAGTATTAGTGTATATGTTACAGGTAAAGGAATGACATGCACCCCGTGGTCACACGGGGGCGAGGGCCTTAAATCAGTTATTATTACTTCCATGTTGGCTCTTGTTGTGTTTTCTCCCCTCAGCTGTGTACGTTTTACTGTCTGATCCAGTCACTGTTTGTTTATGTTTTTCTAGCAAACATCTCTTGATTAATTTGTGTTTGTAGAACACAGTCCACTGCCTGAGTTATTTTTATCACGTAATGCTTGATGGGCAAATGTTTTATTTTTGTTTTAGCTGCTTTCTTGAAGAAACCGTGGAGGGACTCCAGCGAGGGGTGAGCTGCTCTAATCATGCATTAAATGTATACTGTGTAACTTTTATTAAACCTACAATTAGGTGACGCCACCAAGACACCACCAAGCCAGGTATAAGGTCAGGTCTATGGAGAGGCAACCTTTCTTCCATGGACTCTGAGTTAAAGGCCAGCCAATTTCAGTTGAGATTTTTAAACTTAGTGGTTCTGATGAACATCTAGTGACACGAAACCTCCAGTTTGACATATTACTGTGAGGAGACCAGATAAATGACATTATGGCAAGGCAAGTTTATCTGTACAGCACAATTCGTACACAAGGTAATTCAAAGTGCTTTACAGAATAAGAAAGACATTAAAATCACACAAATCAAACATGAATAATCACAAATAATCATCATAAAATTGACATTAAAACAAAAGAGTGCAGAATAAAAATAAAAACAAAAAAAATAAAAACCTTTCATGAAATAAACATTTTATAAGCTTCACACGGGGACTGGCTTTATTGTTAATTTTTTACGTCAATGCCTGTCTAACTCTAGAAGAGTCACAGTTTTTAAGCAAATATCTCAACAGAAATTCTACACATTTTGAACCTTGTTGAACCCATAATAATCTTAAGGCTTAAAGTCCTTTCAGCTGATCACAATCATGTCTTTGAGGTTGAATAATGGCACCACTTTCTGAAGTTATTGTGAAAACATAATTTCATTTTTTTTATGCTCACAGAGAAGAACTTTGTCATAGAATTCTGATCTGTCCTGCAGCTCAGTTTTACACTATAGGAATGTTGCGATGTCACATGAACACACCCTAATGCAGTGTAAGAAGAACTGGTGCATCCTTGAAGAAAAAACTAGTCACAGCCTTCCATATCAATTTTGATTCAATTATTCAAGAATCAGTCCATGAAATGTAGGCTATACATGCATGTACAACAATTTTTTCTGCACTTTCAACACACAGCTCGGTGTGCCCTCTGCTCCCGTCAGGCTTTTTGGTAAACCTTGATTTATACTAACAATATAATTGTTGTCAACAGAAAGAAGGAGGATCTTCTGAGCCTGATAAAGGACTTCAAACCTTCAAAAGATGAAGTTAAATATTTGCATATTCTGTTGTATGGACCTGTGGGTGCAGGCAAGTCCAGTTTTATCAACTCAGTGAGCACTGTGCTCCGCGGAACTTCGTCCATTCTTGCTCCAGCCTGTGCAGCAAACACTGGCTGCACAAGTTTTACTTTGGAGGTAAGAGGCAACAAACTGATGCAGTGGGTTAAAGTGCATATGACAGGTTATATAACTGCTTCCATCCATTTTCTTCTGGGGCCAAGTTGTGGGGGCAGCAGTCTAAGTAGGGACTCTCAGACGGTTTGCAAGAATCTCTTTGAGGTCGTTCAATAGTCCTCCTCCATAGCCTCCCCAAAACTCCTCCCAACCCGGAGTTTTTGCCTCTGTGACTGGATGAGCTGCAGCACACTTGGCCCTTCAGTACTTGTCAGCTGCCTCAGGAGTTCCACAAGCCAACAAGGTTCGATAGGACTCCTTGTTCAGCCTGACGGCGTCCCTTACTTCTGGTGTCCACCATTAGTTTCAGGGGTTGCTGCAGTGACAAGCATCGCAGAACTTACACGTGCATATTTGAATAATCTAGCGATCTCTCCCTGGCCCTGTTCTAACCCTCCTTATGTTTAGCTGTAAGATTCTGTGCAATGCTCAGCTCACAAGCCTATGTCACCTATGGTCCCACGCGACCATTCTCCATATATATACAAAAGCTTGATACAAAACTGTATATAACAACTTCAATTCAATATATTTTTGTAAAGCCCAAAAATCACAACAGCAGTTGCCTCTTAAGGGATGAACATGAGAATTGATTTAACCAGAAACAGAAAGTTAGAAAATCAACAATGAAACAGAAACAGACAAACAAATTAACCAACAAGAAACAAGCAAATGGAGAAGTGTCCCAGAACTTTGTTGGCAAGAAAAAACAAAAACAAAAAAAAAACAGTGGGAAAAAGAGAAACCTTAAGAAGAACCAGAGTGAAGGAGAAATTATATGGACAGGCAGGCTGCAGATGTGTCCAGGACTAATGTGCATACATTTGTTTAAGCATTGTCCTTCTCCTTGTGCATATTAGATTCACTTAAACCATGGACCTCTTCTCTGATCACCATGCCTTGATGCAGTTGTTTTAATATGTGATCAGGTTTACTTTATATTTGTTTGTTTAGCACAAAATTCACAGAATCCGGAGGGAACGGTCAAACGAGTTCTTCCCGTTTGTGTTCACGGACGTAATGGGAATAGAGCCAAACAAGAAAGGAATTCATCCTAATGACCTGATTCTGACGCTGAAAGGACATGTGAGAGACTGCTACAAGGTATCATTTAGAAATGACATAGATACAGTCCGATTAGGTTCATTAGGTGCTCTGTTATGATTATATTTTACATTCTTATGGACAGACCTCTATTTCATATGTTGACAGTTTCGGCTGCACTCTGCTGCCGTCCTCAGCCTTCATCCCGATTTATAGACTGGTGGGTGGATCCGGAAATGCACCCACCAGACTGTAAGTCAGGATCAGGGGGTGTGCCGACTTTCTCACACCCCACAGACTTGAAATGAGACTGCAGATGGTGCTGTTGTCCTCCAAATAAACAAAACCAAAAAAAACAGCACCAAAATCTGATGAAATTAGTTGACAGGCATGTCACAGCAACATCCTGGGACACAAAGGAAGCAGAATGCAGCTCAAACTGTGAAGGTATGAAATAAATCGAGGTCTGTACGTAAGAATCTAAAGTATAATTACCTAGAGATACAGTTGGTATCCAAAGAAATGCCCACTAATAGAAGGTTGACACCCCTCCCAGGGGGTAAATAATTCATTCATTTTAATGTAGATTTAATGTAGATAATGTAGAAGAGCTCCTCTATCCCCCACTCTTCAACAACTATAAGAGAAAATGCATTCATTATGATATATTTGTGAATATCCATGAATGTTAACAAGGTCACATGCTAGTGCCGCCTACTGTGTTTTAATGAACATCAACACAACAATCTGTTTACTTTTCTGGGGTAACACCAGGTCAATAACGTCTGTTAAGACTCATGAATGACTTGATTTGAATTAGTTGTACTTAAAATACACATAATTATTCAGGAAATGTGTTGTGTTTCCCATTGAGTTTTCCCCACACCACATCCCGCCCTGTACCACACTGCTGGACTGTGTGAAAAGGTGCACTGTGTCCATGGAGATGTTATTGCACAGCCTGGAATTTCCCACAGTATGGTCCAAATATTAATGGAGACAAGAAGGGGGATGTGCCTGTGTCACGATGCACTTACTCAAAGTTTCTCATCACTTGACAGTTCATTTGGGCTGTAAATGTCACATATTTTTCATGTTGCAGTTCAACCCTTGCTATCCGCTGACAGACACAAACAAAGAATTTTACAACCCAGACCCTGCTCCAGAGGACAAGGTGCATCTTCTGGTTTGTGTGCTCCCTGCACACAGGCCAGACATCCACCAAGACCAGGCTGACAGCATAAAAATAATGAGAGATGCAGCCCGAGATCTGCGTAAGAACAACCCTTTTATGACAACTGTAAAGACATATAATGCGTTTTATGGTATTTAGTATTAGAGAATACATATTATGCAAAACTGACTTTTATGAGCTTTTATTCAACATTATCATCTTTCCCTCACTGAAAACATACTGAGTTGTATTTAGCTTCATTGACACTCGTTTGATAAAGTTAATCCACTCCCCCTGAGCCATCACAAAACACTCGATTTTCCCAGGATTGTGATGTCACAGGAGATAAACCTCTATTTGTTCCACAATGAGGAAATTACAATGTTGCAATGCAAAGTTCAAGAACAGCAGGGGAATAAGAACATGCAAAACCGGGATAAATAACTATAAAGACTTGAACAGGGCGACTAACATTGTTGTTACTGTTATTGTAAGAAGCAGTGGATTTGAATGTATGTGTTTGTAATGTTCAGACATGTGCGACATGTTTGAACCAGTGTTTTTTTTTTTAATAATAAGTGCAGGGTTTGGGCGGGGTCCTAGGGGAGTCGACAGGGGAACAGGGGGTCTCTTGTATGGTACAACTTTTACCGTGCCCCAGGGTCTTAGGGGCCCACAATTGAAACCTCTTAATCTATTAATCTACATTGTTAGGCTCTTGTCCTGGGCCCTCAAATGTCTGTGGCTGTTTAGGAGTAGGTTTAAACAGACATTTTCTGTCCCTTTTAAGAACCAAGACTGAAATTTTGTGTTATTCTCAGATATTCCTCATGTGGTCCTTCTGACACACAGCGATCTCATTTGTAAAGAAGTCGAAGAGAATGTGATGAACGTCTTTAAGGTGAAAGCTGTATTGGATAAGGTAAGATGCAGTAAGACCCCCCGACCACCAACAGCACTCTCTCACACACCACATTCATACATACAATAGTCTTGCCCAAGGACACAACAACACTGTGAGTGGTAAAAGAAAAGTTCAAATCTGCCATCTGGACAAAAAGTTGATCAGGCTTTGACTTTGATCAGGAACGGGGGCCTTAGGCACCATCTATCTCCTATTTATAACTCTATCCTCAGAACTAAATCAAAACAAAGAAAACAACAAGGTGTGCTAGGTGTGATCACACATTAGGGGCCTGAACGATTGTGAAAATATGACTGGAGGACAGGTCGTACTTAGTGTAGCTCAACAGACCTATTCAACAAACACAAACTGTAAACAATAAGCGTGTCAGTTTGTGGCTCCTTCTTCACACAGATATAAGACAGTGTCCAGCAGTAATCTGACCAGAAATGAAGAAGTGGCTTGGATGAGCAGCCAAACGTCAAAAAACAACTTTTTGTCCAGTTGATAGATTTGGATGACGAGGAATTACACAGACAACTCCAAGAGTATGAGAAATACAATAACACACCTGAGACTGCACCGGCCCAGCTGCGTCTCCTGTGTCAGAGCGGTACTGTCACTGCAGTGTGACACTCACACTCAGAGCGATGCTCTGCTGTTGTGTCACTGCCTTTCACGCTGCACACGCGAGACCAAGTGTTCACGTGGCCCTAACTGTTCATTTATTCATTGAAAAGGCTGTGGTTGGCTCTGGCCAGACCACGGCACCTCCACTGTACCACCGGAGTCCACAGTGTGAGGTCTGAGCACCTCTCACTACTGCACCGTGTGCAGCCTGAGCCCGGGTAGGACCCAGAACACACACTTCTCTAATACTTGATGAAGATGTGCGTTCGGTCGCCGGTGAATTTGAGGTCTGTCTGTATCACAACAAATATGACTGCTTATGAGGAAAAAAAAATTCTGCAGAATCAATGAACAAAGCACTAAACTGTTTTAATCTGAGGTGAGAGAAATTTTATTTAGTCCAAAGTGATAGATGACCAATGAGCTTCTTTGTTTCACACGTGTCACTGAAATAAACAGATGTGATTGGACGGCCGTGTCTGAGCCTGGCTCAAGGTGCAGGACCAGACCTTCTGTATCTCCATGTTTCTGTGATTTTGTTTTGTATTTTCCTGTTTTGCAGATAAGAGACTATGGTGCAAAACTGGGGTTTGATGAGAACAACTTTTTCCCAGTAAAAAACTACTGTAGAAGGTACCTTCAACAAAATGAGAACATGGACAAACTGATCCTGACTGCTCTCAAACACATGCTGAACTATGCTGACGATTTCACTCACAGTCTCTAAAGAGGCTTTTTCTAGTTTTGGTGGGTTTCAGATTCTAGAGGAGGGTCTGCAACCAGTGAGAGAAACCACTTTCAATGAGAAAAAAGTGCATTCATTCTATTGAAATCATAATTTTTAAAATTTCTATATTTTTTACTATTCGTCTGAGCAAACCCCATGCATGAAACCGGAAAGAATAATGATAATTTTGTGAAATAAATATTACACAAAAAATGAACCCGAATGGAGGAAATTACATATAATTTGCCCAAATATGTCCACAGAGCCCACATAAACACAAAATGTTACATTTACAGTATAATGAGTTAATAGCTGAAATTGATTTACTTTTAAATCTTTTTTTTATAACTTTGTCTCATTGATTGTAAAAGTGTAGGGCTTTTTCTGACTTGTGTGGCTTCTGCTGTGTAAAGGTGCAGACTTCTGTTCTTGAACGTGTTGATGTCGTGCTTCCAGATGGAAACAAGGGCCAGTTTTCCCTATTGATCATATAATATTGTCAGTCTCATAAGAAATATCTAAAGGTAAATTCACTCACTCATATATTTAAATCAGTGACTGGACCCTAGAACTACCTATGTCCATTATATATTCATTTGAACTTCCCTCGTCTGTATTAAATATTACTGAACATCATCATCATTTATGAAACACATTTTTTTTAAGGATTAGGTGGAAACTGAAATTTTCAGAGCCCTCAAGTTTCAAACGTGGGATTATTCAAACATAAAATGAAGCTTTTGCTTTAGCTTGCCTTTTTTTTTGTAAAATGTCACTCATGTATTTGAATAATTTGCTACATAACATTAATATTTCGGCAGTTTTTGGCGATCTTAATTTACACAAGTAAGAATATAACTTCAAAATAAGTAACAAATTCACAATATGACATATGGTTTAAAAAAAAAGTGTTTTAATAAGAGGTCAATGAGGTACAATAAAAATATAGTAAAATTGGTAAAGTGAACTAAAAAAAATAACATGTTATCAGAGTGTCTCAGCATGTGCTTTTATGACTTTTTTAGGCTTAACTGTAACTGTAATGGTAGATATTTTAACCGTAGTTATATTTTAACCGTTGTTATATTTTAACCGTAGATATTTCAATCGTAGATATCAGATGTAATCATAGATATTTTAGTTTTACTTTACTGCAACTGTTGCATGTGCTTTTAATAAAACATTTGAACAAAGGCAAATTTCTTGGCTGTGGTGTTGTAGTTGTTTGGATTTTTTTACTTTAAGAGTAATTATACTTGTACACTGAATCACACTGGAGAGAGTAACTGTTACTCATGTACTCTTCAGGATGAATCACATCTTCAGTGTCTTTCACTAGTATTCACTTTAGTTTAGTTTAGTATAACAGGGGCAGACTTTTTGACACAGGGGTCACAGTCCATCCATCCATTTTGTTCCACTTATCCGGGGCCGGGTCGCGGGGGCTGGAGTCTAAGCAGGGACTCCCAGACGTCCCTCACCCCAGGAGGCATCAAGAACAGATGCCCGAGCCCCCTGTGGGCACTGTGGGCAGGGGCCACAGTGGGCTCTAAAATTTGACAGAGGGACCAGGCCAGGATATATATGGTATGTATGTATATATATATATATATATATATATATATATATATATATATATATATATATATATATGTGTGTGTGTGTGTGTGTGTGTGTGTGTGTGTGTGTGTGTGTGTGTATATGTATATATTACATCAGAGATTTGGCCTGTTACATGTAACAAAGCATGAATATGCAAGGCTCATTATACAAATTGTTTTCCAAATGCATTAATTAAACTAAGAATTGATTTATTAAATTTCAGTAAAATAAACACAGCAGAAAAAATTTGAACCTGGTTTACTCTTATCTATTTTAATATAATTTGGTCACATTCGGTGGACCAGATTAATAAACCCAAAGGGCCGTGTGTCTGTTCTATAAACTAAAACCTTGTATTACAAAAAGTTCCTCCAAAGTGTAATTAATTATAACATTTTACTACCCGTTTGCTTCTTTATGAACCTAATTATTGTTGTCATTTTTATTAGTCTCAAAATACATAAAATCTATAAGGAACACTGCTCCGAGCAGCACGGCCTTAACCTTAACGTCCAAATCCATCGGAAACGAAATCCCAAAATTATCTGCGTCCGTGAAGCCCTCCTGCAGGAACCCTCCCCACTGTTTAGAAATCTGCCCCACCACTGCCCCCTCATCCCGGGACAAAACCTCAAACACAACATCTGAACAGCACTTACAATCACAAAACGGACCCTTTATCTTCAACTGCGCGCTCCGAGTGGCGTCTAAAACCGTAAACTTCGGTATAAACGGGTGCCAGTTTTGTTCGACGTAGCCTATGGGGTTTCCCGGGGGGCTTTGGATTTCTACTTCTTGGAGGCAACATGGACAACAGCAAGCTCCACATTTTATCGGGCGTGTTATGGTTAAAATCTCACGTCCAAAATTGTCATATATGTGTATGGTGAAAGGTCTGAGCGGACCGTAAAACTGCATCGTGAAAAAGTCTCGATCGTTCTCTCGCGCTGTAAAAATCTGCTGCTTCATGCTGTTTTTGATGATGTAATTGTTGCTCATCTCCCATCCGATGATCATTTCGGCGTAGTCGACCTTTTGCTGTACGAGTATTTGGTCGAGTTGGGTGAGGTACTCGAGTCCAGGGGGGCAGCCCGGGATGGAGGGTCCCGGATTAGGGATAGGGCCCGGAGCAGCAGGTACGGAGTTGTACGGAGGAGGAGGTCCAGGAGGCGGGAAAGATGAGTTGGGAAAAGGATGGACCGTGTTTTGCATCCCGATGTAGTAGGGGGCGCTGTCGGCTGGGAACGCCATGGTGTTAAGCTGAGAGAGAAAAAGAGAAGGAAGAAGAAGAGAAGTTTTAGGAGTTATTAATGTTGTTAATACCTAAACTCCACCCACAAATACATTTCAAATAGAGCTGATAAACTGCACCTGGTGGAGTAAAGGGGAGAGTGAGGAGGGAGGAGGGGCGGGGTCTGGAGGTATAAGGAACAGTCTAATTGGTCTGACAGGTCCACACTTCAAACTCCGCCCCTGCAGCCAGGTGTTTGTATCAGAAACACCTGGCAGTAATCAGGGCAGTTCTGCGTGATGTCACCAAGTACTTGAGAGTTCAGTTGTCACAGGAGGGAGCTACCAGACACCAGGATGAAGTTGAAGAAAGGTCGGTCAGTCAGGCTTAACAATGAGGCCTAAAGATATGAATTATTAAAAAGTTGGTTCAAAAGAAAATGGAGAAACAAATATATTTTTACGGTGATCCAAACATTAACATCACTGTGTTTGATTTTACATTTATCCAGCTCATGACACATTTTAAACCTGCACTATGGAACTTTTCTGCTTGTCTATATGTTATTGTTTTGCTTGAAATGTTCCTCTGTTTGGCATCAAACTATCTCCAAGGAAACAAGCAGGTGACAGCACCATAAGACCATGTCAGAGGTCAGATCTGTGGAGAGGCGAGCCAGCTTCCAGTAAGAATACAGGGTTTTCAATGTATTTTAGGCCAATGAAGAACCCGTAACAAATACAAAACAGATCAGTTTAATGCCATACTGTGTAATATTCCAAGCAAAGCAATAATGTCTTCATATAGAGAAAAGCATGTAACTGATCTCCCACCAGAAAAGCTACATAATATAGCTTTAAAAATGTAAAACACTAAGTATACCTACACGTTTTTGCAGTTTACTTACTGAGATAAACCAGGATATGTTTCATTATCGGTGCAGTTCCACGTACCTTGTTTTTGCCGCTGTGTCTGTCTCACTCTGCTCCTTTGAGGATCGTGGAACCATGTGGGATGTTGCTATGACGTTGAATTTGTAGCAACCGCTTCTTCTTTGAGCAGAGTTGTAGGGTCAAGTTTCTGAGTGATACCTGAGCCTCATGCATCCGTCTTTAGGCAGAAAGAGTTACAAGGTCAGGAGAGAGGTGTCAGACATGAAGAGCCAGACGCAAATATATACAGAGAAACGGGAATTTATCAACGAGGAAAAGGCTGTGTACTTTTACTGTGTACTTTTGATGCGTAGACTAGTGACGGAAGTATCACATGAAAAAAACTACTTTAAGTACCTGTTTAAACATGTCATTAAGAGTATTGGTTTGGACTGTAGGAAACATCGTGTATTGGACATAGGGGCATTTATTGTATTTTACTGCTAATGTTCATGATAAACTGTTAATCTTGTAATGTCACTGTAATGAAATGTGTATTTTTTTGTTATTGTACTGCTCAGGGACTGAAGATGGAAAGAAGCAGCAGCTAAATCTAGTGCAAATCATCTTTTCTTTTGTAAGATTAATGAATTTATACAAGGTCTCTGACAATCCACCCATCTATTTTCTTTTGCTTATCCGGGCTGGGTCCCGGGGACAGCAGTCTAAGCAGGGACTCTCAGACTTCCCTCACCCCAGACATGTCTTCCAGCTCCCTCCGGTGGGACCCCAGGGCGATCCCAGGCCAGCTGAGAGACATAGTCCCTCCAGCGTGTCCTGGTTCTTCCCCGGGCCTCCTCCCGGGGGACATGCCAAATAAAGAATAAATAAAAGAAAGAAAGAAATACAAGTATTATATTGATAAAAAAATTACAGATTTTGGTCAACAGTAGCAATACAAATCAATTTCTTCACTTTTGAGATAAATTCTGTGTATTTATTTTTGTTTTGCTCAAAGCCGAAGCTTGAACTCGAAAACTTTAGTCAAGATGTTACACGTGGTAAAAATAACCCCTCAAATCATATGAAAAGTACTTTTTACTTTTCAGTTCTGATCAAAAATGTAGTGGAGTAGAAAGTACAGATACCTACTCTCAAATGTAGTGAAGTAAAAGTAAAAGGTATCCACTGTAAAATGTACTTAAGTAAAGTAGAGATAGGTAAAAATTCTGCTTAATTACAGTACTTTACTACTTGTACTTCATTACCTTCCACCACTGGTGTAGACACTATTTTAACCAAAGGTGAGTGAAGTATTAAGTTGGTAATATTTTACTAAGAGAACCGTTACTATGGTTACTATAGTAATAATAATATTTTTAAAGTAATATTAGTGATTAATGAAATAACCAAAATAAGACTAAAAATAGACCAGTACGAGTAATTGTAAACTAACTGTCTGGAAGTAGCAAGTATGAGTACTGTTACACTATCAGATATATTACTCCTGTTTAAGTAGGACTAAAGTGGTTGTTGTGTCTTTAGGCAAGACACTTCATCCACATTATCTAGTTTGAATAGGTCTGAGTGAGTGTTGGAGAAAGGTACTATATACATCCAATGCATTAGCTTCAAACAAGGTGATTTTTATTTTTTATTTTTTAATTAAGAAGATGTTTCTGAGGCCTATTTAGGCCCACTAAAACAAACAAACATAGAAAATGGTAACGAAAAGAAGAAAATTACACATTTTCAAGAAGGAGACTTATAAATACATTGCAAATAAATAAAGTAAATACAATAAAAGTAATTAAATAAATAATATAAATATATAGCATAATGAATAAATTATGTTTAAAAAAAAAAGGATTATAATTATATAATTATTATTATTATAATTGTATGAGTGGGACAGTTTTTGAAATAAATAAATGAAATAAATAAATAAAATTGATTCAATAAAATAAACTAAATACATAAAAAAAAATGAATAAAATAAATATATAGCATAATAATAAAATCAATAAAATCAAATTAAAAATAAATAAATAAATAGCATAATAAATAAATTATGTTTTTTTTTAAAGAATTATAATTGTATGCATGGGACAGTTTTTGAAATAAATACATGGATGGATGGAAATGGATGGATGGATGGATAATTAAATAAGTAAATAAAATAAATATATAACATAATAAATAAATAATCTTAAAAAAGTATTTTAACTGTATGCGAGGGACAGTTTTTGAAATAAATAAATAAATAAATAAATAAAATTTAATCAATGAAATAAACTAAATACATAGAAAAAAATGAATAAAATAAATAAATAAATAAAATACATTTTAAAATAAAATAAAAAATTAAATAAATATATAGCATAATAAATAAATCATGCTAAAAAAAGTAGTATAATTATATGTGTGGGACAGTTTTTGAAATAAATAAAATTAGAAAAGTAAATCATATATATATAGCATAATAAATAAATAATGTTAAAAAAAAGTATTATAATTGTATGTGTGGGACAGTTTTTGAAATAAAGGCATAAAATAAATAATATAAATAAAACAAAATAAATATACAGCACGATAAATTCATAAAAATACATTTTTAAGTATTATAATTGTATGCGCGGGATCTAAGATGAAAAAAAAAAAAATCGAAACTCTGAAAAAAACAAAAAAAATAAACCAAACCGTTAGTGTGTTTGCGGCTGCACTTCCCTCTCGTGTCCGGCAGAGGGCGCAGTGTAACCGCGGCTCCGCTTTGTTCCGTGGCCGCCTCTGAGCAGCTCGTCTGCGGCTGCTGTTCCCGAGGCTGCACCCATAACCACCAGGACCAGCGGTGCTCCAATCGTGTGCTGAGCGGTGAGTATCTATTACCTTTAACCCGCAAGAAAAAAAACATGTTATTTTACCCGCTTTTGTCTCATTTAACCCCAGATTTGACGCTAGACTCTGGACGGGACCAGGCATTCCTGCTCCACGCACATAAACCCAATGCGCTCAGATTTGCCTTTAACCAAAAAATGAGGGCAAAGAATTGACTTCAGCCAATTAAGCTAGCTTGGATGCTGGATTTCACCCTTAAAAGTTTCCTTAAATCCCATTAGACACTTTAAAATCCAGCTGTATTAACCAATTAGCTGTTTTTAGCCGTTAACTGACTGTTTGGCTAATATTTCCACGCTGTTTATTGGACATGTAGCGTAGCATCGGTGGCTAAGCTAAAACCCTGCTTTTTAGCCTTGTCACGCTTTCCCTTTACGTCTGTGGAGTTTCCAGTGAATGTGAAAGTAATTCTGTGGATATATAGCTTCGTTTATGCCTGGTTTGTGTTGTTTTTGGGTGTAAAATTGACCGAAAAGGCGCTGGACAGTGGGAGAGAGGAGAGCGAGCCCTGGAAGTTTGACAGCCCAGGAATAGTGACACCTCCCCGGGCTCATGTGCGGGAGAGCAGGCTGCTGTGGACTCCAAACATCTGCTGCTTACTGGAGATTATCAGGAGTTTAGTCCAGTCTAGTCATCCAGGTTTTCACATACGAGTTTTACCTGCATTTTTCTGCACCTACAGCACTTTTGTCACATGATCATTTAATTGTGTACCAAGATTAGTCGCAATAAAATCGAAAAAAAGTCGCAAAGTACCATAATTTTCCTCCACGGAAAGCAAAATCTCTTGTGTTATTCTGTGTAAAAGCTGTTAAACCTGTAGTTTATCTGTACAAATGTGTTCTGAAGTGTCCTAGTGTGTCAGATGTGCTCCCTGTGTCCTCACAGTGTGTCAGATGCCCTCCCCGTGTTATTCTGCATTTAAAAAGGGCTAACTCTGTAGTTTAGATCTGTACAAACATGCTCTGAACTGTTCCCGTGTGCCAGATGCCCTCCCTGTGTCTCCCTGTGGTCTTATTCTGCATAAAAACGGCTAAACCTGTAGTTTAGATGTGTGCAAACATGTTATTCTTATGTTACTATTTCAATTTGTACTTCAGTTTTTCTTAGATCTTCTGGATGCGCTTAAATGTGGACTTTGAATGTAAAAATCAGATCTGTGGAGAGTTGATCTCGCTCAGTTAGAATGCATGTTCTTAAAGAGGTTTCAGACTGCATAGCTGACGAACCCAGCGCTTTAAGTCTGTGAGTAAGTCTGTGAGTAAGTCTGTGAGTAAGTCTGCGAGTAAGTCTGCGAGTAAGTCTGCGAGTAAGTCTGCGAGTAAGTTTGCGAGTAAGTTTGCGAGTAAGTCTGCGAGTAAGTCTGCGAGTAAGTCTGCGAGTAAGTCTGCGAGTAAGTCTGCGAGTAAGTCTGCGAGTCACTGCAAGTCAAGACATTTACTTCTAGAAGTAGCAGGGCAGTGCTTACTATTGAGCTCCATATTATCTGAATATTGTTAATCCCAAAAAGCATCTTACCCATCAGTTCATGCAGTTCAGACCTGGTTTTGTCTGCTCCTTAGGCCTGTTTCATGACATTACCTTGGCCCATCATATGTTGGCCTTATCTGAGTGTCTTATTTCATCCGTTGTCATTTGGTTTGTGTTTATAATAACTTTTGAATTCACCACCAAGGTAAAATTCTCAAAAATCACACAGTTTTTATGAGTCCTGTTTTGACCACTCGGATGGCTCTAGTGTGAAGGTATTTCTCATTTTAAAGAGCCAGACGCAGCAGTAGTTCCACAGGGTTAGTCTGTTATTGGAGGTCTGCAGCATGCCCCCTGCAGAGATCAGGCTGTGTCACTCTAAACCTAATGAGAAACACGCTCTCCCTGTTTGTTTTAGCCTCTGGAGGTTCTGAAAGTCACGGCTGCACCATTTTGGGGAAAAAAAAAATCTAATTCTGCTTTGTGATTTTACTTTTTAAAGAGTAGGGTTATGTTCACACTGTTAACAACATCAGGAGAATCATCATGAAGAAATATTAACTGATAAACTAATACAAGAATCCCATGCATTTCAGAACATGTTTGTATGACGGTTGTCAAAAATATCAAAAATCTATTACTAACCGATATTAAAACTAGTATCGAAGCTAGATATTCATTTGAGCTTAGTTTTAGAATGTTTCTTATACTTGTTCTGATACAGCTCAAGATCATAGACTAGTATACGCCCATAAACCACTGTGGAACCTACCGGGACACTGAGGATTACACAGATATAAGGACATGGAGCATGGGACGATATTGAAATTTGGTGTCACGATTATCACGTCCGGAATAATTGCCATACAAACGATTATGTCATGATAATTATTGTTGCTGACACTTTAAAAATGTTCTGGATATGAATAATTACAGTTTTAATATAATAAATAGGTTTCATGTTTAAACAACTGTTAAAAGTATTGTACTTTGTAAGTGAAAACAACAGTGATCTAGAGGAGATCATCAGGTTCATGATAAACAATAATATCATTTATCGTGATTAAAAAGGGTTGACAATAATATTTCGTGGCACTTTTTATATAATTGTGATGATCGGCAACAAATAATAATAACCACTGTGTCACCAGAATGGGCAGAAAAAAAGTGTATAGGTAAAAGTCACACTTGAGTATAAATCGCCCCGGCCAAAATGCTTAATAATGAAGAAAAAAAACAAAAACATATATTTCACAATAAAATCTCACCTGAGTAAAAGTCTCACCAGCCAAAATGCATAATGATGAAGAAAAAAATATACATTTCACCTATAAATCGCAAATATAAGTCCCATCCCTGATTAAACTATGAAAAAAGTGCGACTTATCATCTGGAAAATACTGTACTTCTCCCTGATGACCTCCTCTAGAGTCGTTTTTTTCTCCACATTCTGGTGACACAACGGTTATTATATTTGTTGGCGATCATCACGATTGTATAAAAAGTGCCACGAAGGATTATTGTCAACCCTTTTTAATCACAATAAATGATATTATTGTTTATCGTCCCATCCGTAAAGGCCACGTGGGAATATAAAAGAAAGTACTTCCATTTAATGTTGAAAATCATTCTATTGTCTAAAGAAAGTAGGTTTTTAATTATGATCGTGGTATCGGTATCGATTCTATTCCTTAGTATTGAAATTGAGCTTGAAATGTGAGCGTGGTTTTGGTATGTGCGTTGTTGTTTTCACTGACGCTCAGACGCCTGGAAGTAGGAAGGTGAAGGGTGAGGAATGCAGAGGATGTACTGAGAATGCTTTGTGCTTTATACAACAAAAGGCTGCTATGCCCACTATGGAAATGACACAGTGAGGAGGTTGTGGGTTCGACTCCTGATCTGTGAGCGGAGCGTGCGTGTCCTCCCTCTGTGACTGTGGCAGAGTGGTTATCCTCAAGGGGAGAATTGTGTTGTTTTTGTTGTAATGCGATAAGATTTGAGATATATATATTGTGGTTCAAAGTTTGTTATCATGACAGGTCTAGTTATCCTGTCTTTTCACCAGGAGGTTGTGGGTTCAACTCCTGTGCTCTGTGAGTGCAGTGTGCTTGGTCTTCTTGTTTAACTGTCGCAGAGTGGTTGAAATAAGTTTTAATTCTCAGTGATAGATGTTTAACTGTCTTTGTGTTGGCCGCGTAAGGATTTTTCCACTTATATATTGCTATAATTTGAGAGCTTGATTAATGAGTGTTGTCCAAAAAATGAAATGGGTAAAATAGTTTCTGTAAATAACAAAATCTTCTGTTTCTGTTGGATCTGCGGATCATAAAACTAGGAAACAAAATGAGTTCTGAATGCATGGAACTTTAGCCCACAATTTGAACGCTGATTTTGTAAACGGCCACATTTTTATATAGCGTTTTTTCTACCTTCAAGACACTCAAAGCTTTACATCAAGGAACCACTCACCCATTCACAAACACATTCATACACCAGTGTACACAGACACTCAGGGCGAGGTGGGTGAAGTGTCTTGCATAACTTGTGGGTTAGTGGCTCTGACTTCTCAACAAATGATGTTTATGTCAAGAGCGGGATTCAAACCGCCAACTTTCAGATTAGAGGACAAACACCAACTGAGCTACTGCTGCCCAATCTAGGGTTTGGCCATATGACATCTTGATCAAACGCAATTTTATTTAGTTAGCTAAAAAGAAAAAAGAAAGTCTTCCAATATAAGTTTCCTGAACATGATTTCGATAAAAATGGGCAAATTTCTGCCTCTAAAGTCTGAACTCTGCTCCAAACCGCATACGACAGGGGCTCAGTTGAGTGTTTGTCCATTGATCCAAATCCAGCTCTCGACTTTAACATCATTGGCTGCGCAGTCACATTCACTGACCCACAGGTTGGCGGTGCGATTTCAGCTCCCACCGATGAATGCTGTTGTTGTGTCCTTGGGCAATGACACTTAATCTGCCTCTCCCCCAGTGTCTGTGTACACTCCATGTAAAAAGCTTTGACAGAGGTTTGGCTGTAGACCTCTGCATTAAAAAGACCCAAGCTGATCATTGAAGATTATAAATAACCCTTGATTAAACTTGATTAACTGCTCAGCCTTTTTATAATTACAATATTTTTACATACTTCAAATCTGTTCATTATCTTCTGCTTCTAATAATAATACATATATTTTTCTGATTTTAATACTTCCTGTCCATCTCTTCTTCCATAGGGGTTCGGTCCCTGTCTGGTTTACCCTCTCCACATCGCCCCCTAGTGCCCACCGTCCACCATGTTTAACCTCATGAAAAAGGACAAGGAGCGGGACAGCGTGAGGAAGGAGAAGAAGAAGGAACGCATGTCTGCGGCCGAACTGCGCAGCCTAGAGGAGATGAGCATGCGGCGCGGCTTTTTTAACCTCAAACGGGAATCCAAACGGGAATCCAAAAACAAACTGGAGATATCCAACCCCATTCCCATCAAAGTGGTCAGCGGGAGCGAGCTGACGTTGACGGATATAGAATCGGATGGGTTGAGTAACCGTAGTAACCGCAGCAGTGTGGTGTTGGACGGGCAGCTGAGCGGGGCCAGTTCCACAGACGACCTGAAGGGGGAGTCCTCGCAGGATTCACACAGAGGCTCCGTCAGGGATCGTGTGGCTCATTTTGGATCGCTGGCCAAACAGAACTCTTCACAGATGGGACAGGTGAGAGGAGGTTAAATTATTATGTTCAGTGCACAATAAGAATTGAAAAGAGTGACTTAGTGAAAGGTAGTATAGTATAGTATAGTATAGTATAGTATAGTATAGTATAGTATAGTATAGTATAGTATAGTATAGTATAGTATAGTATAGTATAGTATAGTATAGTATAGTATAGTATAGTGAAAGGTGCACTATAGCCTTTTACAAACATACACGTTCAGACCACAGACTGTATAAAGACGTGAACTAAGTGAATCTGACGTCACCCACAGCGTTCAGCTCCAGTCAAATGAAGCTCATCCAGGCTAGCAGCTGTAGGGGCTAATTTGGAGTTGAGTTTCATATTTGGAAATCCATATCATAGCAACTAAAGAGCCAATCCAGAGTGAGGCTGTTGAAGGTAATGCTCCTTTCACTGATGGTTTGGCAGGGAGCCGGCACTTAAACCTGTTGCTAATACGAGCGCGAGCGACCTCGGAGAATGAAGCAACCTGATTGCTCTGATATTAATAGCAAAAGACAAAGTTAAAATCTGTCAACTGGACAAATTGTAAGAGTGAAGACGTTTCACTGCTCATCCAAGCCGCAGCAAAACATCTTAACTCTTACGATTTGTCCAGTTGACAGATTTGAACTTTGTCTTTTGCTATGGATCAGACCTGGACGACTGAGGGTTTACACAGATATCTGTTATCAATGTTCATATCTTGATCTACAGACACAATAGCAAAATTAAAAAAACAGGATCATGTAAAGTGGGTTAATACGAACCTTTAAGAATACGACATGACGAGAGAGGGGGCAGTTTTTCACTAGAAACTGAACTGGTGAATTTTGATTGACAGCATTGCTAAGCGCCTGACCCCTGCCAGATAAGTGGTGCGGGTGGGAATGGGCGTTGCCTTCAACAGCTTCGCTCTGGATTGGCTCTGTGATTACTATGATACTCACGGTCGCAATTCCTAATCTGAAACTCGTCTCCAAATTGTTCCCTATAACTTCTAGCCTCGATGAGCTTCATTTGACTGGAGCAGAACCCTGTGGGTGATGTCAAACTCACTTAGTCCACTTCTTTATACAGTCTGTGGTTAAAACATATTTTACTCGACTTCACAGACGAATATTATTTTTCGTTTATCCTCAGATGATGAAGCGATTTTCTTTCTCCCAGCGGAGCAAAGAGGAGAGTCCCTCCGAAGGGTCCACTCCATCGGGCCCAAATTCAGCCGCTCCCTCCCCTCAGGTGGAGAACAAGGTCTTCAACATGCTCCGCAAACACAGCATCAAACAACCCCCCGGGACCCCCCCTCCAGATCCCCCCTCCGTCCCCCCCGTCAAACGCCCCTGCATCCCCGAACTCGTCCCCAAAACCTTTCCCCGCCAACCTCCACCTCCCCACTGTCATCGCCCCAAACGCACCCCAAACCAGAGAGCTAGAGCTACAACGCCGCAACACCGGAGATTTCGGATTCTCGCTGCGTCGGACCACCATGTTGGATCGGAGTCCGGACGGAGGAGTCTACAGAAGGGTCGTTCACTTCGCCGAACCAGGAGCGGGGACGAAGGATCTGGCGTTGGGATTGGTACCCGGAGACAGGCTTGTGGAAATCAACGGGAAGAACGTGGAAAGTAAAAGCAGGGATGAGATCGTGGAGATGATCAGACAAAGTGGAGATACGGTTCGGCTTAAAGTGCAGCCGATCCTGGAGCTGAGCGAGCTGAGCCGCTGTTGGTTAAGGAACACGGAAGGACTACGCAGAGATGACAGACATGTGAGTAAATTATACGTTTTTTTACGCTAAAATGTTGAAACGATATGCTGCTTTTGCCATGTTTTCATGAAGAGAAAGTTGCCAAATAATGTATTTTTAGTTTTTTCTGGCTGATTTTGTTCATAAGCTCCAGCGTAACATGTATTTTTTGCCTCTTGTTGTTTGGTAGTTTGAGTTGAGTAACTTTGTTGAGTTTGTTGAGAGTTTTCTACCAATAAGCCTGTCACAATAATGTCACTATATCAACTTATCGTTCGATATACGAAGCTGGAACTATATTTTTTGGGGTCAGTATTAATCGTGTGTACTTTTTTTTTTGCACTGCTGGGAAATTTTTGGTTATTTTTTGGCTTTATGATCAGATTTAAGTCCTGAAAAGGTTGAATTTGTAATTTCTAAGACCCATTACAGTTGCAAAGTAACGACTAAAGTGTTTCATTCTGCTGTTTATTTATTCCAGCTCTTAATTTTTTTTTTACCATATGGAAGATTTAGAAGTTTTTGTGGTTTAAATCTGCTCTTTGAGTTTGTGTGTCAGTGGCATAAACTAGTTTCAGTATTATTGTTTATTGTCTATATTTACTACAGTGATAAATCGAACTTCACATTTTGTTATCGTGACAGACCTCTCTGCAGTGGTTTCTATCAGATTTGCATTAGACCTGTTTTAGTCTTGGTTTTATGCCTGGTTTGTCCCTGGTTTTAGGGTTTGGGTGATATATCAGGTCCAATATCAGCTGTTGGTTTGATTGGTTTTGACGATTTGCTACACCTGGGAAACACTGTCTGGGATAGTCACAGACAGTTGTTTCCGCATGGTTCTCATCCAACAAAATCTCCAATTAGATAAAATTTATATAATTCAATTTTTTCTTTTTTTTTAACCTAACACTGAACTAGAAGTAGTATTGACCTCTATGTACTGCCCTTTCAGCAGTTGGCAGTAAAGTTAAGCTGTAAGCCTTTAGAAAAATATTTACTAAAGTTATTAAACTTTTTTTTTCTTTGCTACATAATTACTTCATACTTAATATCTTCTATATGTATATAAAATCTAGAAAGTAGTAAAAACATTGCGCAAACGTTGAATGAGGGGGTGTGTCCAAACTTTTGACTGGCAGTTTACACTGCTTCCTAGTACTTTTTTCTGCGTAAATAGTAGTTTTTGCATGAACTCCCCCTGCAGGTGTAGTCTTGTGAGCGCAGCTGTGGTCAGATACACAGAGATGCGTAATAGTTCTGAGCGCTTTTGCCACGCCCCCTTTTGACCCCTCTGTTATCCAATAACTACAGCCCATGTGACCACAGTAAATCGATGTCTGAATCTTTGCAGGTATAAATACACTGTTGTGGTGTTTCATAATTGTAGAAAAGTGCAGTGGGACGGCAGTAGTGTTCTCCTTTTGTCCTCTTGTGTAACAGCGGCCGGGGCAGAAGGTTCAGTTTTTTGAGCTAACAACATTGGACTTCGGCGTTTGCTAAATACAGTGTTTTTATTATGTCCAACCTGTAAACCTGCAAAATCTAGACACTTGGAGATGGAGTTTCCTATAAGTTTGTTAAAATTGTCCTAAAAATTTTGTTAAGATCACCAAAGGCCAGTCTCGACTTGACTCTTGTAGCCCTGGTTTAGCCCTGGTTTAGCTCTGGTTTTGCTCTGGTTTAGCTCTGATTTAACGCTGCTTTAACCTTGGTTAAGTCCTGGTTAAGTCCTGGTTAAGTCCTGGTTAAGTCCTGGTTAAGTCCTGGTTAAGTCCTGGTTAAGTCCTGGTTAAGTCCTGGTTAAGCCCTGGTATAGTTTATTTTTCGCCCACGTTTTAACCCTGTTTTAGGCACATTTTAACCGTTTTAAGTACATTTTAACCCTATTTTAGGCATGTGTTTTAGCCACGTTTTATCCCAGTTTTATACCCGTTTTACCCCTGTTTTAGCCTCCTTTTGCTGCTGTTTTAGCTCCCTTTTAGCCCTGTTTTGTCTTTGTTTTATCTGTTTCATCCCTGTTTCATCCCTGTTTCATCCCTGTTTCATTCCTGTTTCATTCCTGTTTCATTCCTGTTTCATCCCCGTTTCATCCCCGTTTCATTCCCGTTTCATTCCTGTTTCATCCCTGTTTCATTCCTGTTTCATTCCCGTTTCATTCCCGTTTCATCCCCGTTTCATCCCCGTTTCATCCCCGTTTCATCCCCGTTTCAGCCCCGTTTCAGCCCCGTTTCAGCCCTGTTTCATCCCTGTTACATCCCTGTTACAGCCCTGTTTCAGCCCTGTTTCAGCCCCGTTTCAGCCCTGTTTTGTGTCCGTGTGGACAGATGGCATTCCTGTCTGCTCTCTCTGTGTGTTGCTGTTGTTGGCCTGGCTCTTGTTCAATGGCCTCGTGACACAGTCAAATCAGATCCTTTCTCTCATTCATTCACTTTGTGCTTTTGTGTCACGGACGTTTACTGGAAACTCACTTTGTCCTGGGTTTAACAAGAAGAATATGACCCAGGTCCAACCTTTTCTGTGCAGAGTTTGCATGTTCTGCCTGTGTCTGGGCGGTGGCTGGGTATAATATACATGGAGTTTGCCTGACCTGCCAGTCCCGTTCACGTACTTCTTATGAACGTTTTCTCAAATCCGTTTCTTAGTTGGTTTTCTCTCAGCTCTTAATGCTCCTAGACCTTTTTACTCTATGAACATGTGAACTCATTTTGTTTTTAAACTTTTTTTTTATAAAGTTCAGTCCCATATTTCATGATAGCATAAAATTGCCATCCATTAGTTGGCCACAAAATGTTCCAGGTTAACGTAACATAATGTAGATAATGTTATCTCCATTATAGTTTTAGAACTGGTTTTGCCCTGGTTTAGCTCTGGTTTAGCTCTGGTTTAGCTCTGGTATAGCAGTGATCTGCACTGGTTTAGTGATAGTTCTGGTTTAACCTTGGTTTATCACTGGTCTATCCCTGGTTTAGTACTGATCTAGCACTGATCTAGCACTACTTTAGTTGTAGTTCTGATTTAATTCTGGTTTAACCCTGTTTTAACCCTGGTTTAACCCTGGTGTAACCCTGGTTTAGCCCCAGCTTAGCCCGAGTTCAGCCTCGGTTTAGTCCCTGTGTAGTCCTGGTTCAGTCCTGCTCTAGCACTTGTCCAGCCCTGGTCTAGCCCTGGTCTAGCCCTGGTCTAGCCCTGGTCTAGCCCTGGTCTAGCCCTGGTTTAGCCCTGGTTTAGCCCTGGTTTAGCACTGGTTTAGCACTGATCTAGCACTGATCTAGCACTATTTTAGTCCTAGTTCTGATTTAACCCTGGTTTAACCCTGGTTTAGCCCTGGTCTAACCCTGATTTAATTCCTGTGTAGTCCTGGTTCAGTCCTGGTCTAGCACCAGGGTTAAACCAGGGTTAAACCAGGGTTAAACCAGAACTAGGACTAGAATAGTGCTAGATCAGTGCTAGCCCTGGTCTAGCCCTGGTCTAGCCCCGGTTTAGCCCGGGTTTAGCCCCGGTTTAGCCCCGGTTTAGCCCCGATTTAGCCCCGGTTTAGCCCCGGTGTAGCCCTGGTGTAGCCCCGGTTTAGTCCTGGTACAGTGTGAAAAGTGTGCCTGTTTTTAAATATTGACATTACTGACCACTGACTCATCCCCTCTGAGGAGACGTCCATCTTGTTTTATTTTTAAATATCCTGTCTCTCCTCCACCAGAAGAATGGACCCTCTGCCTCTGTCTTCAAGGAGATGGGGTCTTATTCTTTTCAGATCGTACAATAGACCTGCACGATAGGGGAAATATATCTAACCGTGATTTGTGATTTTCGTTTTAATAATAGGATTCAAAGTTCACATTTTAAACTTGTATTAGTTTGTAAGTTCATATTTTAGTATTTTTTGTCAATTTTACAAGTAAAACAATGTAATGATGTTTCCAAAAATGTAATATGTATATTGGTCAGCATCAGTTTAAAACAATTCTGAATTAATGCAAAATTTTGTAGTTAGGGCTGTTAAAAGTATTGAAAAACAGATACTAAACGATACTATTTTTGCTTGAAATGTTAATATGATGACAACACTTCTCCTGCCTCATCCCGTCTCCTTGTTTCTCATTCTTAAAGCCTTACACTACAAAAACGTCTTATATTTACGGCGCTGGACCTTTACTATGGGCCCTCAGCGCTCCCTGTTAACTTTGGCACACTTTCTGTTATTCCAGGAAGCAATTCCCACTTCCACTGGTACTGAAACGAGCAGCTCCGGCAGTTTCCTCACAGACTCATTTCTGATAAAAAGTCGTTAAAACAATCACTCTAATCAAGACCTGCAGTTTGTCTTGAATTTAAAGGGCCCATGTCACGCTGTTTTCTGATTTATGCTTTAATGTTGTTTCCTCATCACAAACAGACCTGGAGTTGTGTTTTGTTTCATTCACATGTTTAACACAAACCTGTGTATTTAGGCTGAGTTCTTCTCTCAAACTGGAAACACTCCGTTCCACCTTGTGATGTCATGTGGTGATACAGGAAGTTCTCCACTGACTTTTTAAACTCCATACACATTCCCTTGAATCATTTGGATGATTTCAGCCCTGGAGTTGCCAAACTCTACTGAACAAAAGGTAAAAGAATCTGTTAACTTAAAAACTACCACTTCATGACATCACAAGGTGGAACGGAGCATTTTGAGCTTTGGAGATGTTACAGACTAATAATAAAGTGTTACTTAAATATGTGTGAATGAATCAAAACACGACTCCAGGTCTGTTTTTGCCCAACACAGGACCTTTTTTAATGTACAAAGGTTGGAATGTTTTGCCTTCCAAGAAAACTCGATTCTCCAGTACTTCACAAAGCTGCGTAGTCTGGCTACCGATCTTATCTCCCTGAATTCAGATGGGTGTGATTGACAGGTGGGTTAGCCAATCAGCAGCTCGTGTGGTGGTCTGTATCAAAACAAATATGGCAGCTTATGAGAGGAAAAAAAACTGAATAAAACACATACAAAACAAAACTAGTTCATTTTAAACAGTTTGCAGTGGTCCAAAGCAATTCCTCACTTGACTTATGCATTCAGAGCATCCTAATGATTCACCAAGATAAGGTTATAAGCACTTTTCACAACTGTCAGCGACCAGAGCGGAGTCTTGCCGTCATGGTAAACCTAACAACTAGCATGCTAACTTGCATTTCCTGATTATCAGACAGTCTGGATCCCAGACAAGAAAACATCTGTCCAACATCCATCCGCTGTATTATAAATAATATAGTTGTGGCTATAGACTTTAAACATGTGCGTTGTCTGGGTAACACATGTGTTCCTATAGCAACCCCTCTACTGCTTTTGTTCTAATGTTGCAAATCTCGATGAGAGGTAGGTGCTAACTTGAATGACTTCTTGAGCAAATTTTACTTCTCATTTGAGGAGATATTGATACTAAACAGTCACATTCACAGGACAGAATAAACCTTTCCTGAATATCTTTAGAATGAACTTGAGCTGTATCTTTCACAAGTATAAGACACATAGACTAAAATACACCCATGGACCACTATGAACCTACTGGACACTGAGGGATTACACAGATATAAGAGGGAATCGGAATAGAAAAGAAAGTACTACCATTTAATGTTGAAAATCACATTGTGTCGTCTATAGAAAGAATGGTTTTATTATCATTGTGGTATCGAGTCTCTTCCCGAGTTTGAAATGTTAGTTTCGTGACTTGACTTTTGATATATCTTGATGTTTTAACTTTTAAATGAACTGTTTTGTTTATAGTTTGGGTATTTCAGAACTTGGTATTTCAATGAATAATTACTCCAGTAAAAGCTTGTATTGAAACTTATAGTGGAGAGATTTTAGAATGGCTCTTTTAAAAGAAGCACTAACACTTCTATGGGGTATTAACTTCAAACACATAACATATTTAAATCACCTTATTACTTTTTATTGCTTTGAAAATGCTATATACGCTCAAAATATTGTATTAAAATATTAAATTAGTTTCAGTTTTGTTTTTGATGCGCCGAGCCGAGCCCCCCCTTAGACATGCTACACCGTGAGCTTCTTGATTCTCGACTCATTTTGGGCTAATCAGACCTCAAGACAATACTGCTTACCTAGACTATAGAATATATCTGCCCTGGGTTTGGGTCAAATACACGGGGGCCCTTCAGAGTTGTGACGTTGGCTTGATTGCTCGCTGGGCAGTACGTGAGGTCCGCATCTTGTCCAGGGTCCAAAGCCTTCACAAACAGAGTGCCGTTGGAGAACAATAGGTGGCGGCGTCTCCCGTTTGGATGTTGGTATTTGAGGAATCTGTGTTGGAACAAATAGTCCACTTCCGTCGCCCTCCTACGGGACCTCCTCAAAACACAGAGAGGAAGGAGGATGTAAAGCTCCGATCTGCTCATTTTGGGTCTGAACCATTTAAAGAGGGGGTATTTTACTTTTATGAGGTATTAACTACTAACACATAACATATTTAGATCACTATGTTACTTTTTATTATTTTGAAAATGCTATACCCACCCAAAACAACATATTAACATTTTTTGTATGTTTCACTTTCGTTTTGATGCTCTGAGGCTCGCCTCCTCTCACTCCCCCTTCAGAGCACTATCACGACACAATCATTTCCCGCTAATGAAACTACTGCACAGGTTTGTGAAGTTGTAGTGTATTGTTTCATATCCTGCTTTTGTACATTTATGGAGGATTGTCGTGCGGGTGCATGGATGAATAAGCTTGTGGGCGGAGCCTTGCGCAAAAACTTAGAACTAACCATATGGAGGGTTCAAATACTGCCTTACAAGTTACAGGTCAGATCTGCGGAGAGGCCACCTGCTCACAGTAAGGATGAATGTAAGGAAAGGCATTCTTAATAAAAATAAAAATAAAATAAAATCTATCTTACATTTAGTCAAATACAGGTAACAGTGGAACATTCCATGCAAGGAAATGACAATCATGGAGACAAGCTGGTCAAGGACCTTCACTCAGAAAAGTTACTTAGTGCACCTTTAATTAATGAGCGTTAGCAACACCTACACTATATCACATAAAAGGAGCCTTTTGAAGCCACAGTGTCCCAGTGCCATTCTCTCTTAGGACTGGAGAGCAAACTGAATTCTGAGCAGTTAAACTAGTAAAATAATCATATTTTAGAACATGTTTGCAGATGTCTAAACTGCAGGGTTAACGAGATGGGTTAGAGCCAGGTTAGTCCTGGTTTAGTGCTGGTTTAGTCCTGGTTTAGTCCTGTTTTAATCTCGGTCCAATCGTGATTTGGTCCTGGTTTAGTTCTGATTTAGTCCTGGTTTAGTCCTGGTTTAGTCCCGGTTTAGTCCCGGTTTAGTCCCGGTTTAGTCCCGGTTTAGTCCCGGTTTCGTCCCGGTTTCGTCCCGGTTTCATCCTGGTTTCGTCCTGGTTTCGTCCTTTTTGCTGTCAACATGGGGCCAAAAATACAATACAGAAGTGATTGTCCCATAGGTATACAGCCATTATAGACTGACCCATACTGTACAAGACAAACATGGAAAAATGGGCAGACTCTCAAAGTCGCTGGACTGAGTTTATACCACAAACCACAGCCAAATTTAACATGTCAGATGTGTATTTTCATTGCATCTAAGCCTTTGGGAACAGACTGCGGTTATGTCAATGGAATATACAACATACTAAAGAGACTCATTCTGCATAAGGAGTTATAAGCATAAGGACCCTAAAATGGACTTTTTTCACAACGGACTAAACCTGTGGTGTTCTTTACCGACGGAGATGCATCTGTCGGGTAGTCAAACTATAATTTCTGTTGTAAATTGATATTTTTAAATGAGCAAATTAGGGTTCTCAAAGAACTAGTATTGAAACTAGATACTCATTTGAGCAGGTATCGAACCTATACTGTGTAAAGAAGTGGACTAAGTGAGTGTGACGTCACCCACAGTGTTCCACTTCAGTCAAATGAGGAATCATTTAGGCTAGCAGTTATAGCTGCTAATTTGAAGCTGAGTTCCAGGACAAAATGCCGAAACAAAAGACCAGGATCATGTACAGCGGGTTAATACGAACATTTTAAGACTAAAATGACAAACCTGACAGCTGAAGAGAGTGTGTCAGCGTTTTTGCTTCAACAGAAAGTGAATTGGAGTGCTCACTACCTATTTTGAACACAAAAACACATCTTGCACATAACACAAACATTATGTAATCTATTTTAAGAAGAAAAGGAGCTGTGACTTTTATTACTACCATTAGATTTGAGCATCAGTGTTCTGTGAATAGAAACTGTCCCATCCAGTGCAGTCCTGTCCATGCATCAGGTCCAGGGACACAAGTGTGGTCCAGTCTATTCCAGTTGCTGCTACTCATCAGGTCCTACACAAAAGATCCTGGTTTTGTTATTAATTAAACACTCTAACTTTTCCAGGGGAGGGTCAACCACCTGCATGTCGCCAAAGTGATGTTAGTGATTTGTGGTCATTGTAGTAGTTGTAGAAGTTGCTTTAGTGGTCATAGTAGTCGTAGAAGTCGTCGTAGTGGTCGTAGTAGTAATAGAAGTCGTACTAGTGGTCATAGTGGTAGTAGTAGTAGTGATCATAGAAACTACTTTTTGACCCTCTACAGCTTAAATCTTGCAGTACTACAAAAAATGTCAAAATTCCCCATTAGATAAAAAAAAAAAAAATGTTTACACGATAAACAGTGAACCCCAAAACATACTGTTCCAGCTGTAATGTCCTGAGCGATAAGTCTGTATAGTAATGATCGTGGTTGGTAGTTCAACATCTGTGAATCTCCCATAGAGTTTTATAGACCTCTGCCTTCTGTCTGAAACCATGACAGTCATATTCTAGCACATTATCAGCAGGACTTCTACAGTTGGGACGAGCGTTTGTGAGGAATGCCAAAGGACGAGTTGAGGGAATGTGATGAGTCATGTGCACAGAGCTCAGAGGTTTGAACGAGCTTCTTGTGTTCAGATGTTGAACCTGGTGCTATAAATATCACACTTCACTCTGGCCTCTGTGTCTCTGTCACTGTGATCTGTCTGCATTTTTTATTTGGGAACACAGACTGAATAAACAAGTGGACTAAGTGACTGTGACGTGACCCACAGCGTTCAGCTCTAGTCAGAAGAAGCTCATCGAGGCTAGAGCAGTTAAAGGGGCGAATTTGGAGCCAAGTTCCATATTTGAAATTTACACTGCAAGTATCATAGGAACCAAAGAACCAATCTGGAGTAAGACTGTTTAAGGTGAAGCCCCTTGTCACCTGCACCACTGGTTTGGCAGCTCTTAGCAACGCTGTCAATCAAACCTGTTGGTAGTGAGAGCGACCTTGGGGAACGAAGGCAGCTGATTTGAATTACGGACACAGCAGCGAAATAAAAACACCAGAATTATGTAGAGGGGGTTAATATGAACATTTTAAAACCAAAATGACGAGTCTCACAGCAGAATTTACAGAGAGGGGTGAGTGATTTTCTAATGTAAAGTGAAATGAAGCCACGCCCATGGTCACTTCCTATTTGGAACACAGCAGTGAGCAGGTTAGATATGTCCATTTATATATAAGCAGTCTACATTTAGGAAGGGACAAGGTCTTGTAGCATGAAAATAAAAAAATATAAAAAAAATAAAAATAAAATGTATAAAAAACAATAACAATAATACAAATTATAAGATTATAAAATAATACAAATAATAATAATCTTTAATCACTGTAACTGTAGTGATGGTGTTGAAGTACATACTACACTACACTATATTCTGTTGGAGTCTGCCAGCTGCTTGTCTCTGTGTTGTTACTTCTTTCTTTGGAATATTCCATAGTATGGCAATAAACCTATCTATCACTTTTTGAATTACCTTTATGTAATTATAAAACATAAAAAAAATCCTTGAAAAATGTGCATTCCTCTGTGATTGGGGTCACCGCTCCACAGATCTGACCTATAACTTGGCCTGGTGGCACTAGCTGCTTTTCTCAATTAAAATAGAGACCTTTTTAATATCATTCTAGTGCATTCCAAGCAACGTGTTAACATTTCCATGGAGATGAGCTGGTAGCATCTGGTAACCCTCAACCAGAAAAGTTCCATGGTGCACCTTTTAAAATGTCCTCTTTTGTCTGACTCTCATTTTAACTCCTCTACACAGCAGTTGTGATTTAATACAGTTATTGGACAAACTAATTGGGCAGATAGCTAACACATCTTAGCACATTCACACGAGGATTAGCTAATCCCGATGCTAAATAAGTCTGTTACCCAAACACGGGTCTAAGCCTCTCTCTGGCCCTGCACAATTGGCCCGATCAGACCCAGAGCAGATCCAGAGCTGTTAATGGGACGTCCAGCTGAGAGATAATCCTTTGGCTTCTTTAGATTCAGGCGTAATCCAGTGTTAAATGAACTGAAAGACGCTGCGACTTAACTGTAGTAGTTTAAAGATGCTATATTACGCAAAATGGACTCTTGTGAGCGTTAAGTTAATGTTATAATGCTGTTACCTCCTCAAAAACATACCCAGAGTTGTGTTTTGTTTCATTCTCACAGTTTTGAGTAACCCTTTATTATTAGTCTGTCTACATCTCCAAAGCTCAAAATGCTCTGTTTCACTTTGTGATGTCATGAAGTGTAGTTTTCAAGTTAACAGCTCCTTTTACCTTTTTGCTCAGTAGAGATTGGTAATTCCAGAGCTGAAATCATCCAAATGGTTCTAGTGAAGGTGTATGGAGTTTAAAAACACAATGGAGCACTTCCTGTTTTTACCACATGACACACAAGGTGGAACAGAGTGTTTTCTGTTCGAGGGAAGAAGAATTCAGTCTAAATACGCAGGGTTTTTGTGTTAAACATTTGTTTGTGATGAGGAAACGACATTAAGAATAGATCAGAAAATAGCTTAAAATGGGCTCTTTAATGCCATCCTTCGCAACACTCCAGGGAACGTAATAACATCTCCATGGAGACGAGCAAGCGCTGGACTCTCCACCAGAAAAATTTCCACAGTGCAGATTTTAAATTGAATTGCGTGGGTTCAAACCACTAAACAGAGACACACTTGTCACACTCCATTGTAGAAAAACCTGTTGTGATGTCTCTGGTCTTCTCCCTGTAATTTAGTCTTAAAGCGCGCACCATAACTAACCTCACAGCGTGTAACCAACGGCAACTCCAAGCTATAATGTTCCCCGTGTCGCAGCTCGTAAATACAGAGGCCCAGAAGGGACATTTCTTCATGAAAAGCTCAAAGTTAAACTAACACAGGAGCTAACGTTTGTGGTAGTTCTCATGGCGTGGGTCCGTACTCTCTCTGAACCCAGATAAGCACTTGTACATTGAACTGTTCTCTTGTTGTGTAATATTTGCTGTTTATTTGAGCGTTTCTGAAGTGTACGATTTGGGGATGAAGATCGGTCACATTTGGCATCGTAAAGAATTTTGATTGGGCTGAAGTTGGCACTGAACCTTGGTCTGCACATTACGATTATTTTTGCAGTTTATATTTAAAAAGTAAGTACCTTCTCTGTTCAGCAGCAGCAGTGGATGAAGTGCTCCATTTTGGTACAGAAAGTACAGATACAGAGTTAAAAGGTACTCAAGTAAAAGTATCACATGAAAAATCTACATAAGTAAAAGCAGTGAATTGCCATTTATCTTACTGTTATATTAAAATTTCCACGTATTTAATATTGTTTAAAAGTGGCTGTAAAACTCCTTATTAAACATGTTCAGAAGTTTGGCAGTTTTCTTTAAATGAGCTTATAGTTTGTTCAATTTCACTTTTACTCTATACTACACACTTATTATATGTCATTAATTAGTAATTTTACATATTCAGAGTTCTTTAAGTTTAGTTATTAGCCTGTATGTTTAAAATCATACAAATCTTTGGTCTGGGTTTTGCGCTATACCGTAGTTGGCTCCGTTCTGGTTTTCTAGGTTTTGTGGGATTACAGTGTCCTCCTACAAACTACCGTAAATGATTTATACTTTAGCTGGTTCAGTTCAGGCCTCTACAAACATATTCTGAAATGCATGTGAGTCTTGTATGGGTTTATCAGTTCAGTATTATTTTAAACATTATGGTTTTGTTATGATGGTGGTTAAATTTAAAGCTGCACTGTAACTTTTCTGGTGGAGGGTCAAAGTAGAAACCGAGTTTGCCCATTGGCTACAAAAGTTAAGCTCCATCAGATGTTAGTAATGGTTGGAGCTCTCATTTGGATTTTAGTACACAGTGGTCCCTTACTATATCGAGGTTCACCTTTCACGGTCTCGCTGTTTTGCCTTTTTTTTGTGTGCAGTTTTATATACTTTTTTACAGAGTATGAACTTGCATTGTAGTTCTGCGTCCTGATTGGCTGAGGGACTGTAGACCATTGTCCATCAATCTCCTCCGTGTCTCCTGTACAGTGCAGAATGTGTTCAGACACATTTACATAAATGTTGTATCGTAGTGTGACTCTTAAGTGCTGTATCTTTGCAAGTTTTCTCCCCGACAAAACCCACAATGTCGATGAAACGTTCTGCACCGACAAACTTCAGAAACTCTTTGGACTTAAGTGTTTGTGTGCACAGAGAGGCGCCTCTGTGGATACCGCTGGAGCAGAGACACGTGAACATCACATTTAAAGCACCATCGAGGAAGATATACAAAGGTTTGAACTTTGAGAGTGTTTAAACAAGAGAGAAATGTGAGAAAACGTTAGTGCCTGTGTGAGAAAAGTGTATAAAGTGTGTGGTGAGGGGTTTTACAGCCTTAAAACATATATAATAATTCTAAAAAATAAAGCTGACTACTTCGTGGATTTTGCCTATTGCGTGTTATTTTTAGAACGTAACGCCCGCGATAAACCAGGGACCACTGTAAATGGTAAATGGTCATATTTTTATATAGCATTTTTCCACCTTGAAGTCTCTCAAAGCTTTCTTCTTCTTCTGCTGCTGCTGCTCAGTAAACTCCGCAGAGACACAGGCAGAACCTGTCCCCGCTCAGGAGTAACGTAGACTAGAGTTTGCAGATGATGATAAAATACATACTAATGATACTAATGCTCAGTGACACTTTGTAAGTAAACAAAATACCAGACAAACCTACTATTTAAATCAGTCTGTTAGCATCATTCGTTTGACAGATGCACTGGAGTCTGCACTGTCGCTCAGCACGAAATATAAAGCAGTGAGAGGAGAAAAAGTGGCAAGCCAGGTTTATTTATAGCCCAATTCTTACACAAACTAATTCAAAGTGCTTTACAGAATAAGAAAGACATTAAAATCACAATACAACAAATCAAGACATAAATAATCATTATAAAAATAACATTAAATGAGAAGAGTGCAGAATAAAACCCTTTTAGTCATATGCTCACATCAACATCACTGTTTGAGCCTGGATTTAAACATTGTCAAAGTCGAGGCCTGTCCCACATCTTCAGGAAGATTGTTCCAGGTTTTAACTGCAGAAAACTCAAACGCTGAATCCCCATGTTTAATCCTGGTTTAGATATGGTTTAATCCTGGTTTAATCCTGGTTTAGTCTTGGTTCAGTCCTGGTTCAGTCCTGCTTCAGTCCTGGTTTAGTCCTGGTGTAGTCCTGGTGTAGTCCTGGTGTAGTCCTGGTGTAGTCCTGGTGTAGTCCTGGTGTAGTCCTGGTGTAGTCCTGTTTTAGTCCTGTTTTAGTCCTGTTTTAGTCCTGTTTTAGTCCTGTTTTAGTCCTGTTTTAGTCCTGTTTTAGTCCCGTTTTAGTCCCGGTGTAGTCCCGGTTCAGTCCCGGTGTAGTCCCGGTTTAGTCCTGTGTGAGTGTGAGATGGTTCATGTGGCTCTAACATGTGGGAGATGTTCTTTGGTGCTGGTCCATGGAGACACTTGTACAGAAGCAGAGCAGCAGTGTGAGTGAGATGTGCTACTGCCTTTATTCAGAACTACACAACAAATAACTGTATTTGGTCAGAACTTCAGAATTCATTAACACACATGTTAAAATGAAATTGTATATCTGGATAAAATGTATTTATTTAGCCCTTATTGTTGAAGCTATTTAAATACAACATATTACAATGGTTTAAATATGCAGCAGGCTTTGTTTCACCCAAGTCACGTTCTGATCCACCCAAATGAAACTCTTGGGTGAACTCAGATCTTTAGTCTGCAGCTCTGAATCTGCTTATATGGCGTTGTATAAATATCTATATCCCTTAACCCCAATAGTGTTTTTAACCATCACTTTTCTTGTCTTTAAACATAATATTTTTCTAACTCGCCAGATACATCCAAAAATATGCATTCTGCCTCTGTACTGTTGATCTTTCATCCATCATGGTTTGCACATGTGTCACTAAAATACATGGAGTTTGGCTCGGTTTGTTGTTTTAGTAACTCCATATACTCCTCTGTGGTGTTTTCAGTTGGATTGCATTGGGATATTTCATCATTGCATTGGCTGTGGCATGGCTAACACTGGAATCGAATCAAAAGTATCGAAAATCAGATACTGATTGATACAAAAACTAGTATCGAATATAGATACTCATTTGAGCGAGTATTGATGCTAAAAAGTCCCATTCACACGACAGAAATGAACTTTCCTCATATTAAATTGGTGCTATCAGAGTCCTGGTTTAGTCCTGGTTTAGTCCTGGTTTAGTCCTGGCTTAGTCCTGGTTTAGTCCTGGTTTAGTCCTGGTTTAGTCCTGGTTTAGTCCTGGTTTAGTCCTGGTTTAGTCCATGTTTAGTCCATATTTAATCCATGTTTAATCCATGTTTAGGCCTGGTGTAGACCTGGTTTAATCCTGGTTTAGTCCTGGTTTAAAATGGTTGGTATTGAGTCTATTCCCAGTATTGAAATTGAATTGAAATGTCAGTATCGTGACAACACTACAGTGGATAAAACTGAATAATTTAAGACACTGTGGTGATTAATAATAGACAACAGAGAGGAGAGGAGGAGGATGCTAGTTTAGCGGCTGTTAGCTCGTTGGATCCGGTTTCACTGTTTGCGAAGGGGCCAAGTCTACCAAGAGATGTGCGCCATTAAAGGGAAAGTGACATTTTAATAATCGTAATCAGCAAATCCTCAAGATCTTGTAGGTTTGCAGTGTCCTCCTACAAACAAAATGATATATTCTTTAGCCGGTATAGTTCAGACCTCTAGAAACATGTTCTGAAATGCATGTGATTCTTGTATTGGTTTATCAGTTTAATATTTTTTTAAACATTATGGTTTGGTTATGGTTTCTTCTGAGTTTTTTAACAAGGAAGTAAGCAAACTCGTTTTTATAAATATTACGACTTAAAATGTTCAGATTATAACATAAGGATCCACGGGTGACAGATATTATAACTAAGGAGCAGACACAAGCACAATAAGTCGCTCTAAGTTTATTTAAAACTTGTTATTACTGTATTTTTCCTTTGTTTTACACAGCTCTGTTTATTCCCTGAAGCCTCTGGCACTCTCTCTGTGGTTACTTTTATTGCTGATGTTAAACTATCCATTGATTTACACAGCTCCATCTCTCTCAGGTTTTATGAATGGAGTTTGGTGAGTGCTTGGCTCGGACCTGGGTGTTAAAGTGATGAGTGTTTGGCCTGAGCTGCAGGTGTAAAGCCGCAGTAAGCGTTTTTTGCTTTTTTTTTTTACAGTGTAGAGTGACTCGGCGTCTGTGAGAGCTTACACTGCAAAACAAAACAAAAACGGCCCCTCTGAGAAAGAAGAGATCGGGGAGAGACGGGTGAATAGGCAAAGTATGAGTCAGCGTTTAAATCTGTAATATGGATTATTTTGTTCTGTTGTTTTGTCCAAGGCTCAGCGATTTGGGGAAAATGTCTAATTGTGATTTTTCCGAGAAGCATAATCATAATTTATGTTTTAATAATGGGATTCTGTTCTGCCACTTGCCAAATCTCCATGGAGATGTTATTGCTTTTCTGTGGATTTTTTTTTTTGCCTGGAAAGTTCTGCAGTATGGCATTAAACTCATGTATTCATTGGTTTCAGCTTCCTGTTATGTGCAACATTTAAGGACCTTTTCCCCATTAAAAAAATACAATATTTTGTTTAGTTGTTGATGGCAATGGTCCTAATGTGGCCAAAACTCCTCGTCAAAGTGTGACGTTAGATCTCAGAGGCTGAGCTGGGCTGGACCTTGTATGAAAGTGGTGTGTGTGTGTGTGTGTGTGTGTGTATGTGTGTGTGTGTGTGTGTGTGTGTGTGCGTGTGTCTCTGTGTGTGTGTGTGTGTGTGTGTGTGTGTGTGTTGGTGGTTTTTGGAGGGGTGAGTGGCGCAGATTTGCAGCCTTGCTTATGTCAGCCTGCCCCAGGGCAGCTGTGGCTACAATAGTAAATTATCACTGCATGTTTTGTAAAGGGGAGTATTATTATTATTATTATCACCATTATTATTTATGATAATAATTAGAACAATTATTATAATAATGATTAATATTGTGAAACCCATGGAGTGTAAAAACTGCAGTGTAGTTTTGTCACAATTAAGATTCATAGGTGCCACCTGTTTGTGTGTGTGTATATTTGCATGTGTGTGTGTGTATGTGTGCGTGCGTATGCGTGTATGTGTGTGCGTGCGTATGCATGTGTGTGTGTGTATGTGTGCGTGCGTATGCGTGTGTGTGTGTGTGTATGTGGGCATGCTTATGCGTGTGTATGTGTGCGTCTGTGTGTGTGCGTGTGTGTGTGTGTGTGTGCGCGCGTGCATGTGTGTGTGTGTATGTGCGTGCGTATGCATGTGTGCGTGTGTGTTTGTGTGCGTGTGGACATGAAGGGGAGGTAATATAAGTGATAAATGGAGTGTTATCTCTGGGTGTTTCCTCTGAGTCTCTGGGAGGAGTTCTTTCCTTCGTCATAATTACAGAGTTAAAGCCACAAATATCAGAGACGCTAAACAGGTCAGTGAGTGTTTCATGCTCTGCCATTTAAAACCCGAGCAGCAAAGTGTTTCATATAGAAATTAGAACTGACAAGAAGTAGAGAAGTAGTCGTAGAATGTTTGATGGTGTTCATTATAGAATCTGTTAAATCAAACCTTTATGGCAAAATGGACTTTTCAGACCTTTAACTATGTTATAATTGTTTCCCCTCAATGTTTACTCACTCAAAGCTGTATTGGAGTGATTTGTACACGTTTGAGTAATCTTAAATCTCTTCTTTTCAAGACGCCATTTTGCCACTGAACTCCCATTTTCACCTCCATCAGTACATGCCCACTGTGACCTATTTACTTAATTCTCCAGTTTTATTTTCTTAATCGGTCATATGTGTAGGATTCAGCAGCAGTTTGAAGTCATTTTGGTGCAAATGAAATAAAAAAGCACTCACTAGAATGATGCACCGCTATCCATTGAGGTGCTGACTCTTTGTTGTGATGTTTACGGCAGCGTCAGCTCCCATTGGGCACTGCAGGTTTCTAACGCAGAAGTCAGTGGATTTGTTTTTTTTTATCAAGTCATTTTAGATGAATATAGTGATTTAAAATGTCCAAATGATAGCATAAGGTAGCAGTAGTACCAGTAGTACCAGTAGTAGCGGTAGTAGCGTTTGCTTGTTGGACCTCACTGACCTGTGCTGTGTTCAATGCAGGAGGCAGGATACAGGAACAAGAGGAAGTGGCTCTGTGGAAGGATATTGTTTCTATTTGTGTCTATGCTCTGTCCTGGAGGAAATTACTCTGGGACCCCTCACTGTCTGTGGACTACACTGAATACTTGTGAGGGGAGGTTTGCTTTACACACACTCAAAAACAACACTCTACAAGTCCGATGACGCTTCTGTTCTGTGTCCGGTCCAGGGTGTTTCTGTTGGGAGTTTGCATGTTCTTCCTGTGTAAAGTTGGCTGATATATTATTTGCTGTGCCTCCATTCATCACTTTTTGTCTCTTTCATTATAAGAGTCTCTATAGTCGTTTTTTTTCCAAGTCGCTTATTCCAAGTCGCTTATTCCAAGTCGCTTATTCCAAGTCGCTTATTCCAAGTCGCTTATTCCAAGTCGCTTATTCCAGGTCGCTTATTCCAGGTCGCTTATTCCAGGTCGCTTATTCCAGGTCGCTTATTCCAGGTCGCTTATTCCAGGCCGCTTATTCCAGGCCGCTTATTCCAGGCCGCTTATTCCAGGCCGCTTATTCCAGGCCGCTTATTCCAGGCCGCTTATCCCAGGCCGCTTATCCCAGGCCGCTTTTTTTCCCAGGTCGCTTATTGTTAGGTCGCTTTTCCCAGGTCACTTTTCCCCAGGTCGCTTCTTGCCAGGTCATTTTAGCAATTAGACACAATTTCTGTCTGTCTTAATCAAGATGCAAGTCTGGTCATTGTTGAATCACCCGGAGTTCAGATGGGGCGTGATTGACAGGTGGATTAACCAATCAGGGACATGCTTGGCCTGACTGTATCAAAAGAAATGCGGCTGCTTATGAGGAGAAAAAAAAAAAAATCACAGGGGACTGAAAAACGTGGTTTATTTCTATAGAATCAATGAGCAAGGACTAAACTCTGTTAATCTGAAGTGAGAGAAATGTCAGTTTATTCAAAATGATGGGTGACCAATGAGCTTCATCGGCACTGAAATAAACACATCTGATTAGACAGCTGTGTTTGGTTTTAACTCGAGACGCAACGGAGGGCGTGGGGACCAGATTGATGTCTCTCTATTTAAAAAATTATCATACCGGACTTGCCAGACAGCCTCCCCTCGAAACTGAGAGGAAAATCAGCTGCTGTCCATACACCATTATATGACAATGTTCCAAGTTTCATATCACAAGGCTCTCAAAGCGCTTTACATCAAGGAACCACTCACTACACAGACACTCGAGGTGAGGTGGGTTAATTGTCTTGCCCAAGGACACAATGACCGCACTGCCAACCTCTGGGTCAGTGGATGTGACCGCTCAACCAATGATGTTTATCTCGAGAGCGGGATTTGAACTGCCAACCTTCAAATCAGAGGTCAAACACTCGCTGGTGATATGACTTGGCCCAGCTCTACTTAAAACTAACAATTTCTGAAGTTAATGTAAAACCTACAGTGTCTGAAGCAAGTCCCTACTTCCCAGTCTTAACTGTTTGTTGAACTTTTTTGGCCCCAGCCTCTTGACCCCTGACCCGGCTGCGGTCGCCCCAGTGGAATCATGGGAGTTTGTGTAAAAATGTGTGTTCGGACCTTCCCACGCATTCCTCCCAGATTAGCGCGGCCGCAGAATTAGCTTGAGCCCAGTGTGGTCTGCATTACACAAGCTATTATTTGCCTGTTAGCGCCATGTGTGGAGCTGTCAGTGGATTTTGGTTAAGTGAGTTAAATCTATTCACAAAGAACTGGGATTGTAGGGCGTTGGATTTGATTGGCTCGCTCATTTGAAACCAAGTACCACCAAAGTGTAGATTTGGCTTTCTGAGTATAAACCAGGTCTATAACAGGCCCACGAATGCACCGATCTGATACTGGTTTTGGATTTCAATGCAGATACCGAAACGTTTGCTGGATCAAATATCTGCTTCCAAATATCGGTTCAGTTGATATTCTGGTTGGACATTTAAATTGATGTAATAAGACTATTTACAGGTCGTAGTTGGCCCAGAAATCTCGTAATGTTTGGAGTTTTATTTATACAAAGTTGTTATGTGGTTCCTTGAGAGATAAGTAACATGCACATAACACATTTGGATCAGTTTTTACTCACAAATTTTATTTTTGGTTTGTGGAAATTCATGTTTTAAGGAAATAAATGCTGTGTTCAGTCTCTGCGCTTGTATCGAGGATCAACAGACACTTAAAATAGTATCGAAATCGGTATCGAAACTGAAAAAGCTGGATCAGTGCAGCCTTAAATGGGACTATTCCAGGTCTAATCTCAGGCTAAACCAGGTGTAAGAGCGGACTACCTCATTTCCACTGTAGTTCTAAAAGAAGAAATGATCCGAAGGAGGATAAAAAGTGGATAAAATGACCTCTAAATGACACAAAACCCACAAACTGAAGAGCTGACACCGCCTAAATGCATCGTTTTGTCACAGCAGAAGTTTAAAAACAGTGGGCACTTACATAGACCCATAATCCTTTGCACCGTTTCAGTACAGCCAGCATGAAGATATGACTAATATTAGACACTTCCACCTCCACAATATGGCTGTTCTCCAGTGTATAAAGGAAAAATGTGATGTGGCATTTTAACTGATTTGTTTCTAAATGGTGAATTTTTCGGCTTCCTGTTGCAATATTTTGAGGACTTTTCCCAATTGAAAAGATATGCTATTTTGTTTAAAATTGTTAATCGCTACGGCAACGGTCCTACTTTTTCGTTCTGGGTGGATAGCTGACCCTAAGTCGCTTTTCTAATGCCGTTATAAATGGCAGAGTTGTGGATTCGTTAATTAAAATTTTAGATATTTTATTTAAAATGTGGACCGAGTGGGACGTGAGCACTTTGTACAATTTTGTGTTGTCACGATACTAAAATTTCAAACTCGATATTAAGGAATAGACTCGATGCTTTATACAGATTCTGATACCATGATCATATTTTGACAGTATGATGTGATTTTCAACATCAAAATGGTCGTACTTTTACAGTTCAACATCATTCTAAAGATATTCATGAAAGGTTCATATCTGTCCTGTGAATGGGACTTTTTTAGTATGGATATCTGCTCAAATGAGTATCTTTTTTCGATGCTTTTGACCACCCGAGTACAATCAGATCACAGCGGTTGAGTGAGTTAGTGTTAATTTGATCCTGGTTGTCCTGTGTTCTTCCGTGTTTGTTGGTACATTCCACACCGGAGTGCCGCCCTCTGCTTTCGGAACGTGTTTGGACAGATTCCAACTCGGGCATGTGTCACTTATGTCTGGATCCTCCTCCATCCTCCTACACTTCTTCACTCCTCCACTCTTCTCCTCTTTCTCCTCTTTCTCCTCCCTCCTCTCCTTTCTCTCCCTCTCCTCTTCCCCTTCACCTCTTCCTGCTCTTCTTCCTCCTCCTCCACCTCCTTCTCTCTCCACATCCTCTCTCCACCTCCTCCTTCTCTTTCCCCTCTCCCTCCTCTTCTTATTCCTCACCATCCTTCTGTCCTCCTCCTTTTGCTCCTCCTCTTCCTCCCCAAAAGGAGAAGAATCTCCTTCTCTGCGTCCTTATCTCTCCCCTGTCTGTCCTTTCTCCCTTTCCTCATCCTCACTCTCCTCCTGTCCTCCTCCTCTTCATCCCATTCTTCCTTCTCCTCAGCCTCCTTCTTTTTCCCCCTCCTTCCTTTCTCCCTCTCCTCCTCTCTTCTCCCCCTCTTTCTCATCTCCATCATTTGTTTCATTATGCTCCAGGAGTCTACAGTGTGAGTTTTGACACATGTGATTACAGTGAGGCTGGGTTTGTTCATTCTCTACATTCTGTCAAAAGCCACAGCTGTCCTGGGGTAGGCTGACAGAAGTGCTAATCTGCACCACTGGCCCCTCCAGCCACCACTAATCACTTGTACTGCACATTTCTACACAGACAAGTTGGATGAAGTGTCTTGCCCAAGGGCACAATAACAGTATGTACAGGATAGAGTCAAGCACTACAAACACTGAGCTACTAATTTTTGCAATTAAGTTGAGCAGTATTTTTTTTAATTACATCCCCTGATACACTGAACAGAACCAGGGAACCAGGGACTGAACCAGGGACCAGGGGCTGAACCAGGGACTGAACCAAGGCCTGAACCAGGGCCTGAACCAGGGCCTGAACCAGGGCCTGAACCAGGGCCTGAACCAGGGCCTGAACCAGGGCCTGAACCAGGGCCTGAACCAGGGCCTGAACCAGGGCCTGACCCTCCCTCTCCTGTTTTATATTGGCGTGTGCTGTATAAAGCGTGTTGGTTGCACGTGTGTGGACAAAGCCGTGTGACCTACATTAGCCACAGCTGCAGGGCACAACAGGGACCAGAGACTTACTGGTCCTCTCCCATTCTGTCTACTACACAACAGCCTTCTACCTCTGTGTCTGCTGCTGCCTGAGCTACTGTCTGAGCTACTGTCTGCTGTTTACCAAACCTGAACCAAATACTGCGATTAGATTAGATTAGTGATTTATGTTTTAGAGAGCCCATTTTATGCTATTTTCTGATCTATGCTGTTTCCTCATCACAAACAGACCTGGAGTTGTGTTGTTTCATTCACACATGTTTAACACACAAACCTGCATATTTAGACTGAGCTCTCAAACTGAAAGCACTCTGTTCCACCTTGTGATGTCATGAGGTAATACAGGAAGTGCTCCAGTGTGTTTGTAAACTCCACACACCTTCACTAGAATCATTTGAATAATTTCAGCCCTGGAACTTCCAATCCACTGAATGAAATGTAAAACATAGCTGTTAACTACCACTGTGTGACATCATAAGGTGGAGCAAAGCATTTTGAGCTTTAGAGATAATAATAAAGGGTTGTGTGAATGAAACAAAACACAACTCCAGGCATGTTTGTGATGAGGTAACAACACATCCAGAAGAATTGACAAAAAGCCTGAAATCTGAACTGACAAACTAATACAAGAATCACATTTCAGAACATGTTTGTACAGCTCTTAAGTACAGGGTTAGCTGTTTTTATAAAGAATAAAACAGGAGGTTTTGTTTGTGGAGGCAGTTATGAGACTTCAAAAATGACAACCTTTGCAATTTGGTGATTGCGTCTATTCAAATTTCATTTTTGGTTTGATTGCGATTAATCTTGCATGTGCTAAAGGGTTTATGAGCGCTATGGATCAGTTGGACAGGTTTAAATACACACTCTCCCTTTTGCACTGTAAAAAATAAGTTCCCCACCTTTAAGGACTACAATATTATGTAACCCAATGGTCAATGGTCACATTTTTATATAACTGTTTTCCACCTTCAAGTCATTCAAAGCACTTTACATCAAAAAAACACTCACCCATTCACACATGCATTCACACACCAGAGTACACAGACACTGGGGGCAAGGTAGGTCAAGTGTCTTGCCCAAGGACACGACGAAAGCATTCATCTGTGAGAGCTGGAATCGCACCGCTCAAACAATGATGTTTATGTTGAGAGCAGGATTCAAACCACCTACCTTTGGATCAGTGGACAACCTCTCTACCAACTGAGCTACTGTCTCGATAAAACCCTCCAAATACACAGCTATGAATTCTGGGCTTAGAACGTATAGCAGATAGTTAAAGCTAAAGTTACGGTACAGTTTATTGTCCCCGTAGGAAATTTTGACCTCTGCATTTGACCTATCCTTCGGTGTCTCTGGGTTAAACCTGTCAGGAGTAGTGGACCCATCTTTAGATTGTGGTCTTGCCTTGGTCAGGACTACCTTAGCTGGAGGATCTGACCTGTTGCGCACGTTTTGGGTTGATAGGTGAAACTGGAGAACCTGGGGGAAGCCCACCTAGACACAGGAAGAACATGCAAATACACAAACCTGGGACTCAATGGCTGTGAGGCAAGAATCCTAGCCAATTGACTATTAAACATTTGGTTCAATCTATCTTTGGTATATTAATCGATACTAAAACCTGTATCAAAACTAGATACTCATTTGAACAGGTATCAATACTAAAAAAAAGTCCTATTCACAGATCGAAATTAACCTTTTCTGAATACTTTAGAATGATCTTGAGCTGTATCAGAACACGTTTAAGACACATAAACCATGGACCACTATGGAACGTACCTGGACCACTGAGGGATTACACAGACATAAGACACATGGGAATAAAACAGAAAATACTACTTGTGGAAAATCACATTCTGTTGCGATATCGAGTCTACTTCATAGTATTGAAATCAAGAATTGTGCCAACACTATCCAGAACTCCACCCTTATGTCAGTAATACGATCTATACATTTTATTTCTTTATCTTGAGGCTGTTTCATTTCATTTCAGGCTTGTGTCTCGATAGCACTGACCCCATAAACTTGTTGGCCCAGATCTGAACATGTTAAATTACATTGGCGTTGAAACCAGGCCAAACCTTTTCTCCCATTGCTTGTATCTGGCTTCATTCATCACATTTAGGAGGAGTGTGCAGTGAGGCGTCAGTCCAGACCTGCCCTCAGCCTCAGGTGGAGCTTCCAATGGGCGTTTGTCATTTTAATGGGAAAGCTTGAGTTTATCTTCAGGGCCTTAAGGGGTTCGGTGTTTGAGAGCCATCTGGCCATATTAGTGTAGTCACGATACTAAAACTTCAAAAACTCTTATTTTGATACTAAGGAGTAGACTCGATACCATAGACTGTATATATAAATGGACATAGCTAACCTGCTAACCACCGCGGATCAAATAGGAAGTGAGCATGGGCGCGCTTCCGGCTTCGACTCTTCTGGCTTCAATTCTCTTTACATTAGAAAACTGTCACCCCTCTCTCTGTAAATGCTGCTGTCACCCAAGCCTGGCTCCAAATTCACGCCTATAAGAGCTCTAGCCTCGATGAACTTCATTTGACTGGAAGCGAATGCTGTGGGTGACGTCACACTCACTTAGTCCACTTCTTTATACAGTCTATGCTCAATACTCAAGACCGATTCTGATACCACGATGATAAAAAACACACTTTCTTTAGACAACAGAATGTGACTTTCCACATTAAATGTTCGTACTTTCTTTTCTATTCCCATATGGCTTATATCTGTGTAATCCCTCAGTGTGCAGTAGGTTCATAGTGGTCCATGGGTGTTATACTAGTCTATGCGTCTTATACTTGTTCTCATACAGCTCAACATCATCATCAAGATATTCACTTCACGGTTCAAGTTTATTTATATAGCACATTTAAAACAACTTCAGCCGCTTCACAGTCTCGCTAGTATTAAATGCCAGGGAGAAGAGGTGGGTTTTCAGTCTAGTCTTAAACTGACAGGAAAGGATCATTTCTGTCCTGTGAACTTTTTTTAGTATCGATATTAAAACTAGTATCGAAACTAGATAAAGAAGTGTCAATTAGTATCTGTTTTTCCAATACTTTTGACAACCCTAGTCCATATAGAAAACATTCCCACTAGAGGAGGTGGAGGAAGTGTCTGGGTTGAGGGAAGTCTGGGAGTCCATGCTTAGATTTAGAAATTAGATGGGTGGACTAATAAGGATTTCGTCAGTTATCCCGAACTTGCGTAATTTTTTCCAACTCATTGTTAAAAGCTAAAATGGAAAAATCCTGTCATGGCATCGTAGACTCAAGGTTTTAGCCCATACTGTGGAACATTACACCCAAAGGAACAGCATTTCCATGGAAACGAGCAGGAAGAGGCCCTCCTCCAAGCCAAATACAAGTCAGGTTTGTGGAGATGCAAAAAATGCTAAGTTTACACACTGGGTCTTTCTATTAGCCATTACAATGCAAACTATCCCTGTTTTTTCGCAGTTTTTAAGCAGGTTGGCAGCTTCCTCTTTGAAACCCATCACATGATTATTTGATTCATTTGCCACATTTATAACACGCCCAAACAGGTCTCATCAAAATGACTACTGCCGTTTTTTAAATCCAGGTAAAAGGGTGAGGTAAAGTGTTAATCTATAATCCTCCATAATCTGGACTGGTCTGTCTAAAGCTGTTTTCATATTGTCCCAGTCAAACAAATCCTTATGAAATTATTTGGATTTAATCCCTCCGCTGTAGTGTTCACATCTGCTCAACTGCAGAGGGCGCCAGAGAGCACCAGGGTCTGAACCACTGTCTGCAGGTTAAAATGTTTACAATGAACCACACTGCAACCTGCCCCAGCATTATTACTGAAAAGTCTTTGGAAAATGCTATTACTACTACTACTGTCACTAATACCAGCCGACTATGACTACTCCTACTACTACTAACACTACTACTAACTGACTAGTAATATGACTACTGCCAATTCTACCATCTTACTTCTGCTACTCCTCCTACAACTGCTACTACCCTATTACTAGCCAACTACTACGATGACCACCACTACTAGTAGCCTACTACTGCTACGACTACTATCTTACTACTACTACTACCAGCTTGCTACTTCTAACTGCTTACTAGTACTACTACTACCACTAGCCTGCTACGACTACTGCTACTACCAGCTTACTACTACTACTAGCCTGCTACTACTACTACTACTATGACCACTACTACCACAACTACTATCCTACTCCTGCAACTACCACTGCTACTACTACCAGCTTGCTACTACGACCTGCTTACTACCACCACTACTACTACAATCACTACTACCACTACTACCACTAGCCTGCTGCTACTGCTACAACGCTGTATGGCAAATACAACAAAATATCCACTATGGCCCTGTATAGTATTATCAAATATACCTCTTTTCAATGTACCATGTGTACCACTCAGTCAAACCTGTCTGTATAGTGTTTGTCCTATAGCTCTATATGTTTTCAGTGTAAACTCGGACACACTGGCGTTTGGAGACACTGCCCTGACACTGTCCTTGGGGATTAGAACTGGAAACCACAGCAGCTCAGTCTAGCCTCTTATCTACAGTCGGAAATGTGCCTCAGATTACACAAACTCGCATACTTTAAATACTACCACATTTCTCTGTTTGATTCGACAGATTATTATTATTGTTGGATCTTATGTTAGATCAGTGTTTGTCAAACTGTGGTACGTGGGCTCCTTCAGGTGACACTTGGACAGCTCTTAAACCGAGTATTGAACGTTATAAAACATAAAATGCAAATGTTAATGTGAAGGTGTTCAACTGTGTTTTAAAGGTGCGCTATGGAACTTTGTTGGGTTGAGGGCCCGTAACCAGCTTCTCTCCTTGATGACATTCCTAGCAAAGTAATAACATCTCCATCCATCCATCTTCTTCCTCTTATCTGAGGCCGGGTCGCGGGGCCAACAGTCTGAGCAGGGACTCCCAGACTTCGCCCACCCCAGACACTTCCTCCAGCTAATCTAGCGGGATCCCACTGCATTCCTAACATCACCTATGGTCCCTGATTTAGTCCCCCGGTTTAGACCTGATCTGGTTTTTCCTACTCTCTGCTTTCATCCTGGTTTCCTTAGTCTTAGCCCTACCCTCACCTATGGTTTAGTGTCCCTACTTTTTCTGCTTAGACCTGGTTAGACGTCCTTAGACCTTCTTAGGTCTCTGTTCCTACCCTCAGACCTATGTCCTGGTTTCGTGGTTTCGACCTATTTTTTTTCGTCCTGTTTACCCTCGTCCTGGTTTAAACCCCTTTTCCTTCCCTCATCTGTGGTCCCTGCTTTAGTCCTTCTTTAGACCTGGTGTAGTCCTGGTGTAGTCCTGGTCTAGTCCTCGGTGTAGACCTCTGTTCCTACCCTCACCTTTTAGCTTTGGGTAATGACTAAAAGGCTGGGTGGCTGGGCGGCTGGGCGCTCCCTTAGAGATAATGACGATGATGATGATGATGGTTGATAACATCTCCATGGAAACAATGAGAATTCCCAACCAGAAAAGTCATTTGGTGTTACTTTTAAAGGCTTGGGTAAAACTTCATAAAAGAACGTGGACATTGTTTTCTGAAGGTGTCAGACACTACAGTCCTTCAGTAAATTTCATTGTTTTGTTGTTTCTCTAAATGTTTTTAAAAAGAAAATCTTGTGAACAGAACCTCATCACAAGTTTGACCAACGCTAAGATACCTGCAAGTTTTACCAAAAGAAGCCAGGATACCTACAGACCTCATACAGTTTAATCCAACCATGGGCTTCAGTAGGGCTGGGAGATAAACCAAAAATAATCTCTTTGTCTCTCTTTGTTTCTCTTTGTCTCTCTTTGTCTCTCTCTGCCTCTCTCTTTTCATCTGTCTTTCTCTCTCTGTTTCTCTTTCTGTCTCATTCTAGGTCTCTCTTTGTCTTTGTCTCTCTTTTGTTCTCTGTCTTTGTCTTTCTCTCTCTGTGTCTCTTTCTGTCTGTTGCTCTTTCTTTTGCTCTCTTTCTGTCTCTGTCTTTCTGTCTCTCTCTCTTTCTGTCTCTCACCTCTCTCTCTCCCTGTCTGTCTCTCTGCCTTTCTCCCCTGTCTCTCTCTCTGTCTTTCTGTCTCTCTTCCCTCTCTCCCTATCTCACTCTCTGTGTCTTACTCTCTCTTTCTCTCTCTGTCTCTCTCTCTGTCTTGTTCTCTCTCGCTTTCTCTCTCTGTCTCTCTCTCCCTGTCTCTCTGTCTCCCTGTCTCTCTCTCTGTCTTTCTCTCTGTCTCTCTTTCTCTTGTCCACTCACTGGCTGATAATGATTTGAATCGATTTTAATTATGGTCATATCTGGCACTGCTCATCTCTCAAACGGCAGACACTCTTTACATTTTCACTCTCATCCTATGTTATTAATTGTGATTGCATAATTCCTGCTTCAGGACTAAACTTGTCTCATAATAACGGCTGTTGCTGTAGCGATTTACTATTAAAAACAAACTGATATACATTTCATTTTAGTGGAAAAAGTTCTCAGAAGGTTACGCAACAAAGCTGAAACCAGTAAATATTTGATTTAAAACCCAAAGTTGGACATTGTAAAATAAAACGACAAAATAATACAAACTGCTTTTCAACAATATGACTCTTGTATTAATCATTTGAAAAGAAGCATTTTCTCCGACACAGTGATCACATGACTCCCCAGTGCTGCTCCACGGTCTGAAGTCGTCATTTTCTGGCGTGGTTTGTTTTGGAGTAAACTTGAGCCCATCCAGCGCCACCGCTCAGGGTGGAGTGTCCATGTTTTTAACGAGCTCATAAACTCTTCATTACAGCCTCCGTCATCATCTTCACATTAGATATTACACAGCCATTACCGCACTGTTGTCATGGGATACGCCGCTCCAGCTCTTTCAGTTCTGATACCGATTCTGATTCTACGGATTAGACGTCGACTGATATGAGGTTTTTCATGGCTGATACTGATTGTTTAGAAGCCAGAGCAACGACGGGCGATACTTTTGGGCAGATTTTGATTCGTTTCCTCAAATTATGTCATTTAAATTCACTAAAGTCTACGCCCAAGTACTTTTCTTTTTAAACCACAACCCCATCTCTTCATATTAAAATGTTAATATAAAGCTTTATGTGTATTTTTTACAGGCAGCACACCGACCAAGACAAAATTTCGACCTCTGCTGGATGTTTAAGGCCGATACGCTAAAAAGTCAACCGATATATCGATCTATCTCTGCGCTGGTATCAATAAATATTAATCCATAGTAGAGACGGGGAACAGAATTTAGACCAAACTGATCTAAATGTGTCTGTGGCTGTTGTTTATGTTGTAACAACAGAGTCTTTACGTGTGGTCGACCTCAGAACTACAGCAGAACCATCTGGAAAAAAACTGCTCAGACAAGCACCGTGACTGTGATTAGATTTATGATTTATGTTTTAATAATCAGATCACTCTCACCACATTTCTCTTTCTTAATCATCACTCTCCCCCCTCTCTCTCTCTCTCCTCCCCTCTTTCTTTCTTTTTCTCTCATATGCACTTCCCTCCCTTTTCACCTCCCTACCCCAATTTTTCTCTCTCCCCTCTCCCTCACTTTCTCCCTCCCCCTTTCACCCTCACCCCTGTCCCTCTCTTTCTGCCCCTTTTTATCTCTCTATCTGCCTCTCTTTAGCTCTTTCTTTATCTCTACCTCTTTCTCTCTCTCGCTCTCTTTATCTCTTGCTCTCTTTATCTCTCTCTCTCCATCTCTCTCTTTATCTCTATCTCTCTTTATCTGTCTCCCTCTTTCTTTCCATCTCTCTCTCTTTATATCTCTTATCTGTCTCACTCTATCACCATCTCACACTTTATCTCTCTTTCCCTATCTCTCTCTTTATCTCTCCCTTCCTTTATCTTCATCTTGCTCTTTATTTCTTGTTTATCTCTTTCTCTCTTGCTCTTTCTCTCCAACTTGCTCTCTTTATTTCTCTTTCTCTATCTCTTTATCTCTATCTCGCTCTTTCTCTCCATCTCGCTCTCTTTGTATCTCTCTCTCTCTCGCACTGTCTCTTTCTCTCTTTTGCTCTCTCTTTATCTCTTCCTCCTCTCTTTATCTCTCTATCTGTCTCTCTCTCTTTATTTCCCTCTCCCTCTTCCTCTCTTTTCTGACCGTACATCCCTCCCTCTCTCTGTTCCTGCCTCTCTTGTACTTAAACCACAGCGGTCAAATGTTCGAGGCGTCGGTCACTTCACTCTTTCTTTTGTGTCACAGAGAGCACGCGGGATGAAGAGAGCTCTGGATAAAGAGGCTTTGTGTGACTCTGAAGTCCACTCACGCGCATAGGCTGTGCTCTGGCGCCATCTTGTGGACTGTTTAAGAAGGTTCAGGCCTTGGAAAATACACAATTCAACATAGGCTTGGAGACAATTATCAAAATCTTTCAAATGTTTGTTTTTGAAGAGCACATGTTCATATTATATCGTTACCATATTAAAGACACAATGTGTAACTTTCTGGAGATGGCATGGTCAGCTACATGATTCCATGGAAACGGAAAGTTAAAACCATACTGCTGAACATTCTCCATGGAGATAGATAAATTATAATCCATACTGTGGAACATTATAGCCAAAGGAACAGCATTTCCTCCAGACCGATTGATAAAAGCAATCTTGGGTCTAAATAGAGATAGTAATATAGCTGCTGTACTGGCCATGGAGTTGTTCAGTTCAATTACACTATCAACCTCTAGGTGGTGCTATAATCTATGATATATAAACGAAGCTTGGCCTTTTCAAATGATGGTTTATCCATGGGATTCAAAATGATGAAAAATTAGGAGTGTATCACTATATCAACTTCAGTACATGTCAGATTGAACAGTATTTTGTGGTCAGTATTTACTGTGTGTGCATTTTCTTTGCACAACTGGGAAATTGTGGATTATTTTTTTGCTGTACAATATTTGAGCTATAGAAAATAGAAAAAAACCCTCTATGACTCGCCCATGGACCGTGATGGATCCTACCAGGACGACTGAACGATTACACAGATATAGTACTGAAACTACTCATTTGAACAAGTAGTGATTCTAAAAAATCACAATTACAGGACAGAAATAAACCTTTCCTGAATATCTTTAGAATGATGTTGAGCTGTATCTTTCACAAGTATAAGACACATAGACTAGTATAACACCATGGACACTATGAAACTCCTGGACACTGAGGGATTACACACATGACACACATAGGAGTATAAAAAAGTACTACCATTTAATGTTGAAAATCACACTCTATTGTCTAAAGAAAGAGGGTTTATCATCATCGTAGTATCGGTATCGTGTATTGAGTCTATTCCTTAGTATCGTATAGTTTGAAAATTTAGTATCTCGACAGCACTAGTTATAAAAGTATTTCAGTCATGCTTCAGGTAATGCAGAGAGCGGTTGTTTTATTGTCAGATTTGTATTTCTGGAGGAAGCTTGAGTGACTTCCTGTTACGTTTGTCATCACTGCACTTACTTCCTTCTTAAAGACTTTCAACACTGTTAAAGTTTTAGTATGGTAAGCTTAAAAGCAAAGGGCAAACGTTGACAGGCTGCCGTGAAAGAGACGATGACGGGACCTAATCTCAAGGTACGTTTGCTTTATATTTTTGTGGTTTATAGGGTCGGATGTGGAGAGAGAGGTTTTTTTTTTTGCAGTATAGTGATATGCAACGCTCATATCTTATGTTCTTAGGGGTTAAAAGTCCCTTATAAATTCACAAATATTACATTTTGCATTTTGTCTCATCTGTCCTATAAAAAGCCTTACAATGCACTTTCTGTAAAAACTTTGTCTAGTTTTTACAGAACTAGACAAAGATGAGTTCGCTATTTCATTGTATTTGATCTGATTCTTCGCTTTTTGCTTTTTACGTAGATTTATGTATCAGAGCTGTCACCACTAAAATTTCAAACTCTATTTCGATACTAAGGAAGAGACTTGATTGATTCTGACACAGCTCAACGTCATTCTAAAGATATTCAGGAAAATGTCCTTTCTGTCCTGTGAATGTGACTTTTTTAGTATCAATACCTGCTCAAATGAGTATGTAGTTTTGATACTAGTTTTAGTATCGATTAGTGTCTGAGTTTTGATACTTTCGACAAACCTAGTGTCAGTAGCTTATGAATAATTGTGTTTAAAAAGAACATTTTTTCATTTTAGACTCAAATCTTAGAAGCTCAAGTTTGTTGTTAAAACGTGTTCTACCCGGCCCTAAAGGCAAACAAAGAGTACATGTAAAAAAAAAAAAAAAAACCTAGAAAGAAGAAATTGGCTAAATATTTTTAAAAAGAAAGAAGCTCATATTTTTCTGATTTTTATCACTAATCCAATTTATTCGTAAATGTTCTTTATCTAAAAGTTTTCAGTCAACATATTTAAACTTTTATTTGGTCAAAAATGCTTGCTTATAGGTGCCATTTGGAGGACTTTTCAGTACTCAAGAGATAGGATATTCTGTTTTGAATTGGTAATTGCTATGGCAACAGTGCAATTTGTTTCCATTACCCAGAAATGCATGAATAAAATAAATATATTAATGTTGACTACTATCATTTAGCCGCATTTTTTTTTTTTTTCTTGCTCCAGTTCACCTACATAACCTACACTGTATTTCAGAACACATTGTATCAGATTTGTGAAGTTGTAGTACATGTTTTGTATCCTTTTTTTGTGTATTTATGGAGAATTCTCTTGTGGGAGCATGGGTGATGATGTAGGCTTGGACAGAATCTTACAGCTAACCGTAACGAGGGTTTGAATAGGGCCCGGGAGAGATCGCTAGATTACTAAAACATGTATGGACGACGTCTAAAACCTCTTCAGACATGTTTTTGATGAGGGAGCAACGTTATAACATGGTAGAAAGCTCCAAAGAGTTGATTTTAACTATTATACTTAGACTGTTTTTACGGCCTTCTTTGCTCATAATTGTAGTTTATTTTTAGCAAAAGAAAAATTCAGTTCTGTCGGTGTCAACTGAACTGTGCCCGAGTTGTGTTTTGCATAATCACTCAGACTTCGTAACAGGGATAAAACATCAAGTATCTCCTGTTTATAACTCCATCCTCAGACCAAAATCAAAACAGCACTTTGCGTAAACCTGGTTTAGTTCTAGTTTAGTTCTTATTAAGTTATTTTCCAACAAGAGAATAAGAGAATGTACTAACACCATCGTACATCTCCATCTCAAAGACACGAAACACTCCTTTGAAGATAGTGAGGTACAGATCTTAGCCAGAGAACAGAAATGGTTTGAGAGGGAAGTTAAAGAAGTATTTTTTTTTGTAAGGAAAGACAATTAATCTTTGAGGATGGAGTAAATGATGCCGAAGCCCCCCATTTCTTTTCAGACAAAATCAAAACAAGGACAACAATAGTGCTAGCCAGTATGCTACTAGGTGAGAGAGCACCCACTAGGGTCATGAACGATTATGCAAAATATGACTCGGGCACAGTTCACACTTAGTGTAGCTCAGTAGACCTAGCATACAAACAGAAACTGTAAACTACAGCTGTGTTAGTTTCAGTGTAGCTCGCTCCTTCCTTCATAGGCCTGTCATAACGCTTTTTGAAACATGTTTTCCTGCATAGAAATATTCTGGTAAATGATAATATTGAAAATACTTTATGCCACTGTCACAAAGTAGGATCCCAGTAAAGCAATTTTGAAATAGACAGTATCTTTAAATAAACGGTATTTTTTAAATAGACGGTATCTTTAAATAGACTGTATTTATAAAGACAGTAGCTTTAAATACAGTATTTTTATGTAGATGGGATCTTTAATTAGACAGTGTCTTTAATTCGACTGTATCTTTAAATACAGTCTATTTAAAGATGCTGTCTATTTAAAAACTGTATCTTTAAATAAACTGTATCTTTAATTAGATGGTATTTTTTTAAACGCATGAAGCTGGAACAAATGGATGGCAGATAATTAACCATAATTAACCATAGCAGGTATTTATTCTACTCTCTACAGCTCAAATCTGAAATATGACATAAAAATGGCTAAATCTCACCACTATTGCAGATTATATTGTTCCAGCCCAGTCGATGTAGTAATTATTGTGAGAAGCCTGTCCCTTCAGACAGATATAAGACAGTGTCCAACAGTAATTGGACGAACAGCCAAACGTCTTCACTCTAAAACTTTTGTCCAGTCAATAGATAGATATTTTCTTTTACTATGGTTCAGACCTGGACGACTGAGAGACTTTGTCCGTTTCAATTCCCTATCCTAATCCCACTTCCCCTTTATACAAAATATTGCCCTCATTTGTCCCAAGTTTAATTTCACATTCTTGACCTATTTTTGCACTGTGGCCCGTTGACCCCAGCCCACCTACATAACCCACTTCCCCACTGTCTTTGACGACGCCAACACAAACAGTCGTATACAGTAATCTCCCATGTGTCACCCAGCTGCTCCTGTCCGGGACCCCGGCTCACAGTGTGAACGCAATACTCGCTTCTGATTGGCCCAAACATGTCAAAGGGGCGGGTCTTAGCTCTATTTTTAACCCTTCCATATCAGAACAGCTGTCCCCACATCTCCGCTGTCACCCAAAAATCGACCAATCACAGCGCGGCGTCCCCCAGGCCTGGTTTTCCATTGCGCTCATTGTGTGGCTTCGAACTCCCTGGACAACTCCGGGAGACACACTTTTAAGGAATATTTGGGATTTAGTTTCGGATTTAATCTCATAAATTAATCCAGGGATTTCAGGTAACTCATTTTCGGCATGTATGTTGGTTTTTGAAGTATTTCTGCACTATTTTTAGACTGGTACATGGATTGAATGAGTGAAAGTTTGTTCAAGTAAATAAGTTTTGAGCATTTTGGCCATTCTTAGATAGTATATTTGTACTTCATGATCACACGCTGCTTAGACTGACAGACAGATGGAAGCTACATGTTTTAGGTAGCCATGCTTACAGTGAGAACAAGGGGATTATGGGTAATGTAGTGTGATATACTTGGGGAAAACCTGGCACAGATTCTAGTTTCCAGTGTGGTCTAAATGTAGTTTCACCAGCTAAATGGAGCAAACTTGGAGAAATGTAGCTTAATAATGTCAGTTTTGAGTAGCAAACAGGAGCTAAAGCTAATGCTAAAGCTAAAGTACTGTCAATACTTGGAGCACATTGATGAGTTAAGTTCTGGGGTTGTAAAATAGAGGAGAAGTGAATGTATTTTGTTGAAATATATGAAGTAAGATATAAGGAAGTTTTGGTGCTGCCCATGGGTGACAGTAGTTCAGTTTGTGAGTGTGAGTGAGTGTGACTGAGTTTGTGAGTGTTCGCCCTCTGATCTGAAGGTTGGCGGTTCGAAACCCGCTCTCGACATACACTTCACTGGTAGAGCGATCCTTGTCCTTGGGCAAGACACTTGACCCATCTCACCCCCTGTGTCTGTGCTTTGAATGACTTGAAGGTGGAAAAGCGCTATATGAAAATGTGACAGCTTCCATGTTGCGCTTACTTGGTGATGGGCAAACTGCGTGCTAGCCTACTGTTGTGTCCATGGGCAGAACACTTGACCCACATTAGCATTTATCTGGTGTAAAAGTTGCTAAATACCTGTGCAATTATATTCAGTATTGTAAACCTTAATACAAAATAAGTTACTGCCTTGAAAGTGTTAGTCTAGTGGAGGTAGTATTGTCATTTTGTACAGCTCTGTATCAGTTAGGCTGCACATATTTAAAATACTACATATTTACAAATGGAGCCTAAGTGGAAGAATATGTTAAAGGTCCTATATTACACAAAATTGACTCTTATGAGCTTTAAAACATGTTCTAATGTTGTTACTGCCTCAAAAACAGACCTGGAGTTGTGTTTTGTTTCATTCACACGTTTGAGTAACACTGAATTGTCTACATCTCCAAGGCTCAAAATGCTCTTTTCCACCTTGTGATGTCATCAAGTGGCAGTTTTCAAGTTAACAGCTCCCTTTACTTTTTATTCAGTAGAGTTTGGCCATTCCAAGTCTGAAATTATCCAAATGATTATAGATGTATGGAGTGTAAAAACTACACTGGAGCACTTCCTGTATTACCACATGATGACATTACAAGGTGGAACAAAGTGTTTTCTGCTTGGGTTCCTCATCTGTTTGTTTTCTGATCTATGTTGTAATGTTTGCTCATCACAGAGTAACGTGGGCCCTTAAAGGAGGCTGATACTTTAATTCGACTGCCTTGTTTACGTTAGATGTTGTCACTGAGATGTTGTTAGCTTGTTGTCGTTAGCCTCGTGTGTTCAGTGGTGTCTCCCCGGTGTGTGGTGCATGCTGGGAGTTTTTAGGGTCTTAGTCATGAACCATTTGACTGTTAGCACCAAAACAAGACAAACAGCTGCTGCTCAAACTGGGAGGATGAGAGAGAGTTTGTTTATAGGGGGAACATCAGCTGTGGTCAACCAACGAGGGATAAAACATGACATTTGACCCACGTACAGTTTCAAAAATTCTAGGCATTGGCAGTCATTTTTTGCTAGTTACCAGTGAAATTTAAATTAAGCTATTAGTAGTTAAAGGAGCTCTACCTGATTTTTACAATCTTAAATCAGACCTTTTCTGCAAAATGGACTTATCAGAGATTTGAACCATGCTATAGTTGTTTCCTTCTTGTTTTGTTGTATTTGGAGCGATTGTTGCATATATACAATCTTTAATCGCTTATTTTAAAGACGCCATATTGCCAATGAATCCCTGTTTTCACCTCCACCTGTCCACGCCCACTGTGACATACTTACTTCTACAATTTTATTTTCTTCATCGGTGATACTCGTAAGATTCGGCAGCGTCGCATAGTTATTAGGTGTGAGACGATATTGAAATTTGGTGTCACGATTATCACGGCCAAAGTAATTGCGATTAACGATTATATCATGATAGTTATTGTTGCTGACAGTTTGAAAATGTTCTGGATTATCGGGATTACCGGTATATAAAAAGTGCCACGAACAATTATTCAACTCTTTTTATCAAGATAAATTATATTATTGTTTATCGTCCCATCCTTAGTAGTCATTTTGGTACAAATAAAAAAAAAGTCTCTGGAGCTCGCTAGTGTGATATGCAGCTGTCCATAGGGGGCGCCGACAGCATACGGCACTTTGCCAGCTCCCATTGGCGACGTCAGCTCCCATTGGACACCGCAGTTTTCTAACGCGGAAGTCAGGGGATTTGTTTCTTTTATTATGTCATTTTAGATTAATATTGATTTAAAATGCGCAAATTATAACTTGATGATCCATGTGTGTCTTAGATTGTAACTGTAGAGCGACACAAGCACATTATGTTTACGATAAAAATGTGAAAAAACGATTTTAAACTATCTGCAGTGGTCTGAAGTGTTTCCGAGCATCCTAGCCTAGCTTCTCACAACTTTCAGAGACCAGACAACACTAGCATGCTAACAGTGCACATCCTGACTATCTGACAATAAAGCACTTTCTATAATTACATGCAGACGGTGAACACAGTGGATCTGTTTATACAATATATGCATAATCTGACTGGATTAAATTTAAGACTAAACAATATCATTATGAGTAATCTTTCACACCGTTCTTACACCCGTTGGCCTTTCTGTGTCTGGCCCCTCGCTCCAAAGTCCAGCCTAATCCCAAAATAACACCTGTTAGTCATCGCACTAATTCAGAGCCCTGATATAAACACTCAGATGTCCCACTGCCAGTGAAGGGGTCACGGAGCAGAGGGCAAATACAGCCTGCTGTTTCCTTATCTACTGTCCAAGACATTTTTAGGTCAAGATAAAGAGAGGAACGTTATGTGGGTCAGCCTACTTTATACTGTATACTCTGTGTGTTTGGATACACAAAATTTAAGAAAGTCCAGCCAGAAGTGGAGTACGGCTGCGGAGAATGGCTATTTAAGTTGCTTCGTTTAGATGCAAACTTATATTTTGGGAACATTATTCCCATTTTACTTAATAATTACTGCTAAAGGTGCACAATATACACTTTCTGCAAATCTTCATAAAGATATTGATATGTTGAAATATTGAGAGATGTTCCACAGTATGGCATTAATTGTGTCTATCTCCATGGAGACAAGCAGAGTATGCCACCAAGCCAATTTGCAGGTCAGATCTATGGAAATGCGAGTACCGTATTTTCCGCAGTATAAGTCACACCAGACAAAAAAATGCATAATAATGAAGAAAAAAACATGTATTTCACATATAAATCGCATCTGAGTGTAAGTCGCACCCCCGGCCAAACTATGGAAAAAAAAAAAAAAGTGTTATAGTCTGGAAAATACAGTATGTTTTTTTCCTGGCTTTATAAAAAACATCTGTAATTAAATAAATGCCATACTGTGGCAAAGTAATAACATCTCCTTAGAGACAAGCAGGTGACAGACCCTTGACAAGAAAAGTTACATGGGCACATAGTTGAACATGTGTGAATGAAACAGCATTAGAACATGGATCAAAAGACAGCGTAATATTAGCCCTTTTATTAAATTAACAGTTCTTCAGCCCATGGTATTTGTCTCCGTTAATGATAGATTTATTACAATGTTCTAATTAGTTGCGTTTCTGTGTTTTGTGTTGGGCGGATGGACCGTCTAACTTTGAGGCTGGTTAGCTTAGGTCCATACTCTTGTTGATGGCTGAGTGTGTCGACTGAATGAATAATACAATCTAAAGCACAGCGGGTGTGTTGTAGGGGCAGGTGAGACGAGGCCATAGACTGCGTAAAGAAGTGGACTCAGTGTGACGTCACCCATAGCGTTTGGCTCCAGTCAAATGAAGCTCATCGAGGCTAGAGCAGTTATAGTGGCGAATTTGGAGCAGAGTTTCATATTTAGAATGATGGCCGCGAGTATCATAGCAACCAAAGAGCCAATCTGGAGTGAGGCTGTTGTAGGTAACACCCCTTCCCATTGGTTTAGCAGAGAGAGGGTGCTTAGCAACGCTGTTAATCTAACCTCGGGAGCGATCTCGGGGAAAGAAGGCACTTGGTTTGTCTGTTAGTAATGTTCATATCTTGATTTACAGACAAAATAGGGAAATAAAATCACTAGGATCATGTAGAGCGGGTTAATATGAACATTTAAGACCAAAATGATGAGCCAGGTACAGAGAGAGGGGGGTGTTTTTTCAATAGAAAGGGAATTGGAGCCAGAATTGATGGAGCTAGAAGTGCGCCCATGCTCTCTTGCTATTTGGAACATAGCGGCTAGCATGTTAGCTTTGTCCATTTATATATACAGTCTATGGATGATACACAATTCCCACAAGACGAGATTTTGACTTCATTTTGTTTAAATATTTTTGTCGTCAATGCTATGTTTAAAAACCTTTTGAGCCAAGTGCGCCTCCTCCGACTCACCTGTCGCCCTGTCAGGTGTGCAGCGTCTACACAGAAATGAATTTGAAGTTGAACCTTTGTGCTGTACAGACATATGGATGAATGTGTGACAAAGCGCTGGCAGATTTGACTTTGACGTTGTTGTTGTCTGCTGTGGTCTGTATAAATCCTCATCTCTCATTTCTGTGTCTTGTCACTGTTCCTTCAGCTTGTCCTTCATCCACCTCCATGATCCAGAGCCGCCAACATGGCTTTCTCATCCCGCTTTTCCTTCTGGGAGCAAAAGGGAAGTTTTTTTTGTCTTTGGATGAACACTGCATGGAGTTTACTGATCTAACCCAACACGCAAAACCATTCTGCACCATTCTCACCTGTTAACGATCGTTTTCCATAAGATAGTGTTTTAACATCATGCGTAGGGCTGCAGCTAAAGACTAGAAGTGTTCGTAGTAGTCAAATGGACACCTTTTGAATACATTATCAACAGAACAAAGATTAAAATACAGGAACTGATGGTGTCTAAAGAGAATATTTATAGTGTAAACCTGTATTATTGATAAAAATTCAAAATCGTTTAGTCTCTTTTGACGTTTTGTTTTAATAATGCTGCTGTCTTTGTTATAAAAAAGTATAAAGGATAGGCATGAACTGATGGAACTTTTTCAGTTTTGATACCGATTTCGATGCTATAGCTTTAAGGAGTAGTAGCAGAGACTGAAAATAGCATTTATTTCCTTTAAAATAAGACCAAGCTGATCCAAATGTGTTGTTATGTAGCTGTATCCCTCAATTAGCCACAGAACAGCTTTGTGTCATTAAAAAATCAAACATTATGAGACTTTCTGGGTCAGTGAATAGTCTTATTACATCAATATATAAGTCCAACCAGGATATCGACAACTGATAACTGATTGGTGCATCCCTACTGTGCAGATGACGAGAACAATTACAAAAATACAACTGCGTTACACATATAGCCACGATTAGCCAGTTAATCGTTGCAGCCCTAATCAAGTGTGTATTTTGAACTAACTTTGTGCAGTTTTGAATTGCATTTCATCTGCTGTATCGCATTTGCAGTTTGTGAGTACATTACTTGTGTGTGTATGAGTTTCGAGAACCATAACCTGTATCATATGTTGCGTATAAAGCTTGTTGAAACTGCATGTTTTGTTCTGCACGGTGTGAAGTGGATCCATAAGTCAAACTGATTTTGATTTGATTTTTTTTACATCTTTAGATTAAACATGAGAATAACCCAGCGGCTAAAAGTGTAAGTTTTGTTTTGTGTTTTACATTGTTAAATATTATATGCACTGTAATGTAGAGATGGAACGATATGTTTTGGTTTTTTTTTCATGATCGATACCGATATCTATTGTTGAGAATCCAGACAGACAAGATGGCCGATGAGCTGTGCCGGCATTTTTGGGCGGATGTGTAGGCCTGTCACGATAATGACTATATCGACTACTACACAACAGTTTGAAGATTTTTCCCATTAAAAGTAAAAAGTTATAATATTTAGTTTTAAATATGAATCACTATGGCAACGGTAGGTCTCACGATAATGTCTATATCGACTTACCGTTCAATATTTGGGTATTTTTGTTGTAATATGATGCAGATTTGAGCTGTTTAGGAGTGAATACATCCCTTTTATTGCTAATTATTGGTACGATCTGCTGTTTATTTGTCACAGCTCATGTCTTTTAACGAAACAGTCTTTTTAAAATTGTTTACTGGAATTATTTTGCATGATTTAAATCTTAATCAGTTGCAAAAGTAGTTTAAATATTCGCAATATTTCTCTGTAGCGATATGTCGTGCTTCAAAATGTGTATCGTGACAGGTCTACAGGCCAATTTTTGTGATTTTCCCCAAATTATGTGATTTTAAACTTACGACATACTCACTCAGCCTCATTTTAATCATAAACCTATTCAAGTTTTTCTGGAAGTTGCTATGTGTGCCGCCATTGTCTTTCGGGTTGTATTATTTTTTCATGGGGCTAAACAGCAAAATGAGTTGTATATGGACTAGAAAGCTGTTTTAAAGCCTCCCAGAGAAAGGGGGCAGTGTAGACTTGAACACTGAACAGTTTACACACATAACTCTTGCTTCATATCAGATTTTAGTGGCAAAACTTGTCATAAATTTTCCATTAAAATGAATGGGATTATTGCTCAACCGGAAATTCCACCACAAAGAGACCGCGGGTTGGTTGGATTTATGGCAAAAGTGGGCGGGGCCGAAATTATTATGTGTATTCTTTAGGAAGCAGGTTGGACATAACTAAATATCGGCCTGTGCTGGAGATTTAAGCCCTAAAGCCCATTCATTAAACGTCCAATAATCGGCCAATCGATAAATGGGTCTATCTTTACTGTAATGTCTCTACGAGGTGGTTCTACTGCTTTTGTTACCATCTGTAGAGATTTATAAATGGTTTTAAACTTTCATGTAAATTAAAATGATATAATCTTTGATAGTTTCCAACATTATCCCACTCTGTATTAAAATCATTTGCTGGATACGATTTGTCTTTTTCACCACATTGGACAAACTCGTTAAATTTTAAAACATGAAAAATAGAGATTACGATTGTTATCACACCTCATAGAGTTTCCAGTTTGCTTAATGTCAAAACAATGGAGGTTTGAAGATGCTAAATACGAAACCCAGCATTGATTCAAAACCATTCACCATAATATAATGAATGTAGCCATAGACCCAGCATCTTATTGAGTTGTTCCAGCTCTTTTATAAAAACAATATAGATGATTTGCACGCCTGTCAGTTTGAAAAATGATCCCCAAAAAATTCAAACGATATTTTGTATTGAGTACGAATTATATTTCCCAAAGCAGACCAGTTTAGACCAGTGTTTCTCTCTCTGGATTTAGTTTTGGTTTAGTTCTCAGGACAAGGAAGGTCAAATATTAAGTAACTCTTGGTGCAAAAGCATTAATAATCACTCACTGTTTTGAGTTTACGTTGATGCTTTAAACTTCACTTTTCTGGTGAAGATTCTACCACCTTCTTGGCTCCATGGAGATGTTTTTTCACGTGAAATATTCCCCAGTACGGCATTAAACGTTACCGTGCGTTTATTCGACATAGGTGTTTTTATTGTTTTGAAAAATAGCTCAAGAAACATTGCATTTATATTGTGAGCGGGTTCACATCTCCAAAGATCTGACCTGTAACTTGGCTTGTTAGAGTTTATGGCCTTTACGGCGATGGATATGTTTAATGTCATATTGTAGAAGATTCCAGGTAAAGCAATAACATCTCCATGGAGATGAGCACAAAAGTTACATAGTGCTCCTTAAATAAATCAGTATTACTGACAGGGTAACAAGATAATTAGACTTTATTTTGGTTTTGTTTCATGTTAAAATAGTCAGTTAACCTGTTCTCAATTTGTTAAAATAGGACTTGAGTAATTGGCCGTTGTTTAATTATCGCTGTATCTTTCCTGTTTTGTGGGTGTAGTCAGAGAATGAGGGAGTGATCAGTAGAGCCAAGTCCGTTCCTGCTTTGGATCCAGGACGAGGTTTGTTCCGAGCCAAGACTCCCTCTCCGGACCCATCTCCACAGCCGACCGCCAGGGTGCGCAGTCCGTCGCCCAAAATACGCACTCCCGTTAAGGTCCCTGAACGCTTCAAGAGCCCCGAGCCGCCACCATCAACAGGACCTTCAGAAAGATTCCAAAGCCCTGAACCAGCTTTTGCCAAACCAGAACAAAATGGTGAAACCAATGGTACCATGAACGGGAAAGAAGATATGGAAATTTCCGAAGACCAAAATTCAACCCGGAAAAAGGTTGTCAAAGTTGTCCGTCGCGTCGTACGGAAAGTTATGCCATACGATGAGGAGGAGCCAGAAAAAACGCAAGAACCCAGCAAGCCAGAAGCGACCAAAACTACGATTTCTAGAGGTTTTTCATTCAAACATGATACGGTGAAAACTGAAGACGATATTTCGAAAGGTTTGACGAATCTCATGGTAAGGGGTAGGTCTCGAGAACCACGAGTTAGGCTCATTCGCAAAGACGAACGTCCGGAGGTTAAAGAATTGGAGTCGAATTTGGAAAAGAAGGATGATAAGAAAGCACAAGAGGAGAGGAAACAGGAAGTAGTAACTAAGCATCAGGAAGTGTAACTAAGCAACAGGAAGTGGTAACTAAACAACAGGAAGTGGTAACTAAGCAACAGGAAGCGGTAACCTAAGCACAGCAAGTGGCACCTAAGCAACAGCAAGTGGCGCCTAAGCCACAGCAGGTGGCGCCAAAGCAACAGGAAGTGGCGCCAAAGCAACAGCAAGTGATGCCAAAGCAACAGGAAGTGGTGCCAAAGCAACAGGAAGTGGCAACAAAGCAACAGGAAGTCAACGCTAAGCCATCAACGACGCGAAGTACATTTTTGGAAAGGGTTAAATCGCCAACTTTTAACTCATCGCAACAAGCAAACTCAACCAAACCTGCGCAAACCAGACCCGTTTCACTGCCTACTGTTGTAGGGTTTATTCCTGCACAAAAAGCACCAGTTTTGTCACCTCCACCTCCCCATACCAAACCTAGTGTAGTCACCAAGACGACTGCGCCGAATCCTCCACAAGCTACGACAGATCAAAAAGTTGGTACAAATACTGCATCGGTTCCCAAACAAGTCACTAGCCAAAAATCACCTAATATTACTACGAATATGTCACGTACTACTACTACTACTGAAACTTCTCAACCAGATGCCAAGCAGGTCAAGCAGCGTCCTGTCTCTATGTACATCAACACTGGAATGGTTAAAGAGCCAGAGGTCAAGAACCAAGAGGTACTGTGTCACCGAAATGCATGGGTTTTCAAAGTGTGGTGTGGAGAATGCATGACATGAAACGCATGTACAAGTACTATAGTAGTTTTGGTAATTTGTATGTGACCTAATGCATTTAATTTGTGGTTAGAGTAAGAAAGGTTGAGGTTCTGGTCTGTTACCTTGGTACAGTTACAGACAGATCACGCCAAGACAGATATTTTTGATTTAATGTTGAAAAAATGAGAATGGACCTGTAACAGTATGCTACGCGCTTTCGGCTCCACCGACTCTGACTCTAACTCATTACTGAAAGACCATCACCCCTCTCTCTGTAACTGCTCGAGTTATCCTCCTCATTTTGGTCTTAAAATGTTTGTATTAACCCTCACTCTACATGATCCTGGTATTTTTATTTTGCGATTATGTCTGTAAATCAAAATATGAACATTAATAACAGACAGTTCAGGTACCTTGATTCACCATGGTCGCTCTCGTTAGCAACAGGTTTGATTGACAACGTTGCTAAGTGCCCGCTTTGTGTTAAACCAGAGGTACGGGTGGGAACGGACATTACCTTCAACAGCCTCGTTTCAGATTAGCGTTTTAGTTGCTATGATACTCGTGGCCTGAACTCCAAATGTTGGACTCTGCTCCAATAATAACTGCTAGCTTCGATGAGTTTCATTTGACTATAATTGTAGACTATTTGTCTATAATCTGTGTATCAATCTTTTTATTAACTCAACTAAAATATGTGTGTAGATGGCATACAAAGGCTATAGAGTTAAAACTGTTGAATAGCTGATTTTGCTATGGCCTATACACATTTATACACATTTACTTCTATAATTTCTAGGGAGTTCCAAGTTGCTCTTTTTGCCGTTTTCTCTCCCATTGTGGCACAAACAAGAGCATTCTAGTTTCACTTTCCACCCTTGAGATTTGACTGAGCAGAGCAGCCCTGTTTACCCAGTCCCTGTAGAAAAGCAGGTCTACAGCTTCTAACCATAGAGTCGTGTCCAGCCAATTACTGCCCTGTTGCATCCTGGGAGAGGAATTTTAAGTGGGGAAAAGGCTACCGTCCCCTGGCTCTTTGCAGGCTGCACAAAAAGTGGTTTAGACTTCAACTGAGGTTTTATGTGGAACTTTTAGAGTGACTTTGCAATGACTTTGGTTATGTATGGTCCTGGTGGTGTAGTTTTGGTTATTAAATAAACTCTCTGTGTGGTTTGAGCGGCGTATAAGCAGAGGTGGGAAGAGTAGCCAAACAATTGAGTAATGTTACTTCAAAATAATAAGTAGTGGACTAAAAAATTACTCAAGAGTTACTTAAAGAGTAACTGTCGGGACATGACATCTGATTTATAATTTGAAGTTAATGTTAAAACTTGGTAGTACTTTCTTTTATATTCCCATGTGTCCTTATCTGTGTAATCCCTCAGTGTCCAGTAGGTTCATAGTGGTCCATGGGTTTATACTAGTCTTTGTGTTTTATACTTGTGAAAGATACAGCTTAACATCATTCTAAAGATATTCAGGAAAGGTTCATTTCTGTCCTGTGAATGAGTATCTACTTTCTATACCAGTCTTAGTATAGTATTTATGACAACCCTAGTGCTTAATATGTGTGTGTGTTTGTGTGTGGAGACTTCTAATTTTGATCTATTTTAAATTTGTCTTGAAATTTCTCACCTAACCCATGCTGTTACTGTGATAAACCTTTAACTGCCTGACTGATCATGTGCTACTGGAGTGCCATGCTGCGTTAGACTTGTTGCTGTCAGTAGTGGTCTTTGGTCTGATGTGCTGCTGATGCTCTGCCTGTAGGAGGCGCCGCTTAGTCCGACCGAGGAGGCTCAGAGAAGGCTCATGAGGATCTTCAACGCTCCTGTAAATCCACTTTCAAATCTCAGTTCCTCCTCAGAATGTCTCAGCTGCTTCACTCCTCTGCTTTAGCCCTGCACACAGGGGGGAGAAAGGCCAGGGGGGTGGGCTTCTAGTTCAGAAAATAAAATTCTGATTATTATTTCTCATAGACTTTTTGTGAAATGAATAAGACATCTGTGTAAGATTTAACTTCATAAGATGCTGCTTGAAATGCAAAGGGAAAAGCTGTGACCCATTTATTTTCAGATAAATCAAACATTCTGGGAAAAATCTGGATAAATACATAAAATAAAGTAATTCAATAAAACAATAAAAAAATAAATAAAATATCATAATAATAAAAAGTTAATACAATTAAATTCAATAAATTCAATAAAATCAATACAAAATAAAATATTAATAATAAAAATCAGTAAAATAAATATATATAATTAAATAAATAAAATTACATTAAATAAAATAAATAAATACAAATAAAAATAAATTTACTTTTTTTTTTAACCTTATAACAAATCCCTAAATCTCATTTTTAGTGCCATATGCTTCAGCTTTTACATGGGAATTGTCAAGACCCAACAAATGTTTAATCTATCAGACGGCCCCCAGACACTAGCTATACCCAATCTGATCTCATTATTATCTCAAAAATAATCCAGGTGGTATTTGAAATTGTGCATAACTCATTTCTATTACTGTAATAATGAGAGTAGATCAGACAGAGGCCAAAACTACAGACCGTCATCTTCACCAAGAGCCCAGCCACGTTTCTGTGCCCCAAAGGGTTCAGACAGATTCAGTTTGAAATGAAACTCATTTTAGTCGGGCATTTTATGATTTACCCAATATGTGAAGTCTGAAAATATCTGGATGTAGAGGTGGGTGATCGTTGTTGAACTAGGTTGCCGTCTTATCTCTGTAGTCTGGGCTAAAACTGCAGGAAGCGGTGAGTTGAGGTGTAAAGGAAACAAACTTTGAGAATCGGGATGCAGCCGATCTGTGTCTAAATGTCTGTCTGTCTTTTACCATTGTTGTTGTATCTAATTTACTGGAAAATTATATTGAGAATATTCTAGGAAATACTTGTCCACTTTGCCCATTTACTCAACTAGAACATTATGTAACTTTTCTGGCTGAGGTTCGCCACTACTTTCCACAGAGGTTACATTTCTTTAACTATAATGTCCCACCGTATGGCATTAAGCTTGTCTGTCTTGCATTTATTCATTTACAGGTGTCTTTAATGCTCAAAAAGAAAAATTTAAAAAACATGCATTTTTACTGTGAGCAAAGCTGCCTCTCCACATATCTGACCTGTACCTTGGTCTGATGGTGGTACATTTATTGCTATACTGTGTAACATTTCAGACAAAGCATTAGCATCTCCATGGAGACAAACAGGTGGCATATAGCATGTTTAGGTGTTGAATTATAAACTGGTAATATTGCTGCTCCTGTTAATTTATATTAGAGGGGGGCCCATGTGAGGATTTTTGCCTTGGGCCCCAAATTTCTGTCAACGGGCCTGTTTTTGTGCACTCCATAACGCTTCAACGCTGCTATGGTATAATGTTGTGTCCTCGTGACCTGGAGTTGTGTTTTGTTTCATTCACACATGTTTAACACACAAACCCTGCACATTTAGACTTGGAGTTCTTCTCTCAAACTAAAAAACGCTCTTGTGATGTCATAAGGTAATACAGGAAATGCCCCAGTGTGTTTTTAAACTACCACTTCATGACATCACATTGTGCAACAGAGCATTTTGAGCTTTGGAGATGTTAGACAGACTAATAATAAAGCGTTACTCGAACATGTGAATGAAACAAAACACAACTCCAGGTCTGTTTTTGAGGAGGTAACAGCTTTATAACATGACTTCATTTTACATAATCTAGGATCTTGAACTAGACCGCTAAGCCCTCCATGTATTTAATAGACTTACATTGTCTGGTCCTTTCTGTTGCTAGCTTTAGCCTCCATGCCGCTCGTTCCCAGTTTATTGGTGTTGTATATTTGGAGACAGACACGCAGGGAGAGTCTTAGCAGTAGATTGAGTGAGCTCTGCTGGGCTCCGCTGGGCTCTGCTGGGGTCCATTATAGTCCATGAGCCAGTGAAATCGTATCTGTGCCTCCCTCTGACCCGCTGCCTCTTTTAACACCAAACGCAAACTCCAAGTCATTTAGCACATGCGGCTAACTCCAGACACTGTAGTGATGTGAAGTTTACAAGTACAAATTATATGCGTATCATTATGGCATAGAGCGTTTACCTTACCCCGTAACAGAAAGGCCCTGGGTTCTATTTATTTTATACAGCAAACTACGAATCACTTCACCAGAAAAAGTTACATATTGTTCCTTTGAAATTTGCTCAAATACCTTGAAAACACATGCTTTTTATTGAGGTTGCTTCTCCACAGATCTGACCTGTAACTTGACCTGCTTGTCTCCTTGGCGATAAGTTTAATGCTATATTATGGAACATGGCGAAAAGCAAGTTTCATCACTAGAAAAGTTAAATATTATTCCTTCCTTATTCGTTACATATTTCTCAAATACCTTGCTTTTTATCGGGGATGCCTTTCCACAGATCTGATCTGTAACTTAACCTGGTTGTCTCCATGGCAATAAGTTAATTGCAATACAATCATCATCAGTTCAATTCAAGGTCAGTTATATAGCACATCTGAAACAACTTCGGCTGACCAAAGTGCTTCACAAAAAAAATAAATAAATAAATTGGTTGCGTGCCCCTTCATCAGAAAAGTTCCATATTGTTCCTTTAAAGTGGCCCATGTTCTACTGTTTTGTCTTTCTGTGAACTGTCCATTCTCCATGATGTCTCACTGTTGTCCACCTGTCTTATCTGTCTCTTCACTCACTGCTTCTGCCTCTGCTCCCGCTGCCTGCGCTGTGCTGGGGCTTTGGGGGTGTAGCTGTACTCAGACCCTCCCCCTGTCCCCCCCTGCTCCTCGGGTCGCTGCTCCTCCTCTGGGACCCCCCCTGGGACCCCCCCTCAGCCTGTCCCAGCCCAGGTACCACAGTGCAGGGGAGTCCTAGAGGGTCTCTGCTCCCGGGTGTCATGTCACAGTGTAAGGCTTAAGACTCATTCTAACCATGTAACTCCAGCAAAGCTTTTTTTTTTTTTTTTTTTTTTTAAATTCACAACATGATTTTAGACTGTATTTTTATTTACGCTGCAGTAAGGAACATCTGCTCGAGTTAAAATGGCTTGAATTGTGAGGTTGCATTCACAAAACATCAAAATACAGAATACATTAGTTTAAAATTGATCCGGAGGGCAGGTAGAATTTAATAATAATGATAATGAAAATAATGATAATAATACAGAATAATAAAAGTTATTCATTCCCTCCTCAATCGATGGTGGTAAGTTACTTTTGTAGCCACAGCTGCCCTGAGACAGACAGACCCGAGGATTTCACTTGTTACTTGTAAAAATGTTTCAAATTCAAGTCATCTTAACTGCTCCATAGTTTTTGCAGTTTTCAGGCATGTGAGTAAGTTCCGGTTTTGGTTCATTTTCACTACGGCGCTTGTCTCCTGCTGATATTTTGAGTTATTATGTTGTATTTGATTTCTACGGGAGCTGCTTCATATTGAGGTGCTGCTTGGCCCTGTCTCTGGAGCTCACTATGGGGCTCGTGCATGGATGTCGTATGTTGGATTTTGAGCATGGCAAAAAGAAAATGGCCGACTCACTTCATTTTTGTGGTCATTGGAATAAAAAGTTGATGAGTTTAGGATTCTGTTGTTTTAGTCGTCTTCCCTGGAGTCTATCTGATATTAACTAAGAATCCAAACGTAAAGCTTCACTGTGAAGCTTTTCTTCTGCTTGTCTCCATAGAGAGATTATTTGTTTGCTTGGAATGTTCCACAGTATGACATTAAACTTAAATGTCTTCAGTTACTTTTCACTTCCAAAAAATACCTTAAACAAGTTCTTTCTTTCTTGTTGCCAGGCAGATTCAGAATATCCTCTATATATACAGTAAGATTTTTATTTTATGTGACACAGGTGAAACGAAAGAGCTCAATGGTCTCCCATTATTTACAAATTTCTCTCTCCTCAGTTTAACAAAAAAACTGCCATATTTTTCAGACCCCTATGGTATTTTTTTCCCTTCCTTTTGTCGTCATAAACAGCCATATTTGTTTTGATACCATCGACGATGCATGTCCCTGATTGGCTAATCCACCTGTCACTCAAGCCCATTTGAACTCACCGTTAACTAGACTCTTTGTAAATGATTGAAGAAGCGTGTATTCTCAATCCTAGGCAATTATTTTTGTGGTTGGACTCGTCTCTCCACAGATCTGACCTGTAACTTGGCCTGGTGGCGTCACTTGCTTGTCTCTATGTAAATGAACATTTAATTCCATACTGCGGAACATTCAGGACAAAGCGTTAACATACTGGTGGTGTAACCTTCACCAGTAAAAGTTACATAGTTCTCCTTTAATGATTTTCAGTTCTGTTGATTAAAGGGTCCATATTACACTATTTTCTGATCTGTTATAATGTTGTTTCCTCATCACAAACAGACCTGGAGTCGCGTTTTGTTTCATTCACACATGTTCACACACACATTCAACACACAAACCCTGTGTATTTAGGCTGAGTTCTCTCAAACAGAAAACACTCTGTTCCACCTTGTGATGTCATGTGGTAATACAGGAAGTATGTTTTTAAACTCCACACACCTTCACTAGAATCATTTAGATCATTTCAGCTCTGGAATTGCCAATCTCTACTGAACAAAACGTAAAAGGAACTTAAAAGAACATAAAAACTACCACTTCATGACATCACAAAGTGGAGCAGAGCATTTTGAGCTTTGAAACTGTAGACAGACTAATAAGTGTTACTCAACTCTAGGTCTGTTTTTGATGATGTAACAGCATTATAACAGTCAATTTTGTGTACTATAGGACCTTTAATCTTCAGGGCTTAAACGGGCTGCTTTATTTCTCTGATTGCATAAATATATTTTTGAATTTATTTTGGGTCGATCACAAAATGATTCTGGTGTTGTTCTGTGATTACTACAGGTGTAAGTGTCTGTGTTGCTCTTTGCTTCGTCTCTTTCTAATCGTTGTCTCTTTGGTGTTTGTTGTGTCTCCGCTGCTCAGGGCTCAGTGGACGAGGACCACATAGCCCTGCTCCAGAGCTCTCATGCTGCTGCTGCTCAGCCTCAGGTCTGCTCTGCCTGCTCCAGTGTGACCCCCGTCCCCCTCCACCAACCAACCACCAACCAACCACCAACCTCCCCTTTAAATACCCCCACAATGCACTTAGGCCTGTCACAAGTACAAATTCAGATGGAGCTCAACAATCACGCCCATTTTGAAATCTGGCTCTGGAAGTCAATTTTCCATTAATTTTTCCCATAGACTTTTAGAAAAATTCAGATATTAAGAGGTTTTTTTTTTTGTTTTAATAATAATAAAGGTTTACAACATTTGTGACTAATAGCAAAAGACAAAATTTAAATCTGTCAACTGGACAAATCAGTGAGTGAAGACGTTTCGCTGCTCATTCAAGTTGCTTCTTCAGTTCTGGTCAGATTACTGTCCTCAGACCCAAAAACAAACAGGAACAAAGAGAACAATAGGCTGCAATTACAGATTTAATAGGGTCGTTAAGGCTGAAACTGGAAACAATAGTTTACAGTTTCAGTGTAGTTAGCTCCTCCCATCAGACAGATATAAGGCAGTGTCCAGCAGCAATGTGACCAAGACTGAAGAAGAGGCTTGGTTGAGCAATGAAACGTCCATTTGACAGATTTTTATTTCGTCTTTTGCTGTGGATCAGACCTGGACGACTGAGGGACTACACAGATGTTGTGACAAAGTTGAAAAGTTTCACAATTAATAGTCAGAACAGACACAGTATGACATATTAAGAGTTCAAAGCAAAGACACCAGGGAGGTTAACCAGCTAAGTGCTAACCAGCTAAGTGCTAACCAGCTACTTGCTAACCAGCCATGTGCTAACTAATATCCATTAAGCTGTTGTTTTAAGCCCAAAACGCACATTTAAAACTCAAAATTCAGCAAAGTGGTTTAATAACTGTGGTTTAAAAAGTTTCAGAAACAGATTTTAAATAAGCGCACAGGACTTGATGTCATTAGTTATGATGTATCAGATTAGCCTTGAGCTTTGAAACAGAAAGTCTATGGGAAAAATGAAAGGGAAATGTACTTCCAGAACCAGAGGGAGGGCAGTCACTGTTGAGCTCCAATATCCAAAGTGATTCAGTTCAATTTTAATTATACATGTTTTATATATGTTTATTAAGGCTACTAAGTGTAGTCTCTATAAAGTTTACAGATCTATTTTTTCCCTAGAATTCTTATTAGATTTCTAGCATTAAATCAAGTTTCAATCCACATCTATTCCACATTTGAAATATAAATGCCCTAGAAGGCATTTTAGAGCATGTTTATGTTCTTATCAAAAAGACTCCATCTATTATATAATGACCATTGTGTTTATATGATTGTTATTGTGTCAGGCCTAAAACCCACCACCAGAATTCTCCTCTGCACCAAACCCGCTGCTGTTCTTGCCTGGAGTGCAGTGTTTTGTTCGTTCACGTTCATTTTTTTTTTTTTTGTCTTCTTGTTTTCCATTTTCGGAAAGTTGAAATTGTATTTCTGTAAGATTTGAGCAACTGAGGTGGGGTTATCGCTGGGTTTTGTTTTAGAAAGAATTTGACCCATTTGAAGAAGCTTTCTATTGTTTCAAGTTTGCTATAATTTGATAAGATGTGTGTTCACAAATAAACGCTACCTCTCCTCAGTTCTCAAACCTATTTTTACATCACCACCTGAGTTTGTTTTGGAAATTTGATGTGTTTTTGCTCCACAGACATCGCTCCGCTCTGCTCCGAGTTTCCCGCATGCACCAAAGTCCTTCTCCTTTGTTTTTGACTTAACAGATATTTATTTTGTATTTTATTTTTGTTGTTCTTCCAGGTGAAGACTGAGGAGCAGATCGCAGCGGAGCAGGCCTGGTATGGATCCGAGAAGGTGTGGCTGGTTCATAAAGATGGATTCTCTCTGGGTGAGTTTGTACTTTTTGTAGTTTAAGACTCAAGGAGAAAAGCATTATTGTGTGGTCATAACTGAAAGGTCCTATATTACGCAAAATGTACTCTTGTGAGTTTTTACCCATCTTATAACGCTGTTACCTCCTCAAAAACAGACCTGGAGCTGTGTTTTGTTTCATTCACATGTTTGAGTAACTCTTTATTATTAGTCTGTAACATCTCCAAAGCTCAAAATGCTCCGTTCCACCTTGTGATGTCATGAAGTTGTAGATTTCAAATTAAACAGCTCCTTTTACCTTTAGTTCAGTAGAGATCGTCAATTCCAGAGCTTATTAAAATTATCCAAATGATTCTAGTGAAGGCTTATGGAGTTTAAAAACACAGTGGAGCACTTCCTGTGTTACCACTTGATGACATCATGAGTGTTTTTTGTCTGAGAGAAGTATTCAGTCTAAATATGCAGGTTTGTGTGTGTTTAACATGTGTGAATGAAACAAAACACAACTCCAGGTCTGTTTGTGATGAGGAAACACTAGAACATGGATCTGAAAGCAGCTCTTTAAGCCCAATTATAATATTTCTCCTGTTTTGAAACTACAACAAAGAGGCCTAGTTAGCCTGATTTTGCTTTTAGCTTTCCAAGTTTCAACATCTTTTAAATATGCAAAAATTGTCTGAAAACCAAAATTTTGTTACAACAGAAACAGAAGATGAAATGAAAAAAAAACGCGATGATATATATTATTTAAGGTCAACAGCAGTTTTTTCGGTGTGTGTAAACGTGGCCTTTCCATTGTACAAATTTCTTTCCATTGGATCTTGGTAAAAAAAGTGTTATAAGAAGCAGCACGCAACAGTCTGGAGTTATGTTTAAATTAAAAATTGTTGTTTCTTTTGTGTCCTCTCAGCCACCGTAGTGAAGACCGACCCCGGCGCTCTGCCTGAGGGAAAAGTGAAGATCCGACTGGAGCACGATGGAGCCATTCTGGATGTGGACGAGGACGACATCGAGAAGGTGACGCTTTTATTTCAGTTTCGTTTTTTGTTTTTTTTTGTTAGTTTTTTTTTTTTTTTGATTCATGGGTTCATAGAATATTAGTTTCCTGTCATGTCAACATAAAAACAAACTGCTAATTTCACATCGTAAACTTGTTCTCAGTTAAACGGTTCAGTTGGCGTAAAAACAGCTTTTTAAACTTAAGCTTCTTCTGTTTAACTTATCAGAGTGCTCTTTGTGCGCCCTCATGAGGGACAAGCATGCTACTGCATATGGTCGTGGATGTATCATAGTGTGTATAAAGAAGTGGACTAAGTGAGTGTGATGTCACCCACAGCATTTAGCTCAACTGAAGCTCATCGAGGCTAGAGCAGTTATAGGGGAGAATTTGAAGTCGAGATCCATATTTGAAATTTAGACCGCAAGTATCATAGCAACCATAGCGCCAATCTGGAGCCAGGCTGTTGAAAATAATGCCTTTCCCCTCCTGGACTGGTTTAGCAGGGAGTGGGCACTCAGCAACTCTGTCAGTCAAACCTATTGCTAATGCTAGCAGGAGCTACCTCGAGGAAAGAAGATGCCTGGTTATTAATGTTCATATCTTGCTTTACGGACACAGTAGCAAAATAAAAACACCAGGTTAATATGAAAATTTTAAGACCAAAATGACGAGTCTGACAGCAGCAGTTACAGAGAGAGGGGCAACAGTTTTTCAATAGAAAGTTATTGGAGCCAAAAGCGCACCTATGCTCACTTTCTACTTGGAACGCGGCGGCTAACAGGTTAGCTATGTCCATTTATATATACAGTCTATAGGATGTATCAAACCACTAAGGCTAAACTAGTGACACGCACCACTGAGCTCAGCCCATTCACTTAAACTGGTGACTGATGCGGAGCAAAGCATCATGGTCTGTGTAGTTTCTGACTCATTTCTACTTTGATTCCCAGGCGAATCCCCCTTCGTACGACCGCTCTGAGGACTTGGCCTCTCTGCTGTACCTGAACGAGTCCAGTGTGATGAACTGTCTGCGGCAGAGATACGGAGGAAACCTGATCCACACCTACGCCGGGCCCAACACTGTGGTCATCAACCCCCTCAGCACCCCCTCCATGTACTCTGAGAAGGTGAGAGACGTGGTGTTAAAGTGCATATGACAAGTTAGCCTACATTTTTCACTAAAACATAGCTAACATCATTATATTTAAGAGTTAAATTTGTAAAAAATACCTGTTTCTTTCTCTTCTTGTTCAGGTGATGCACATGTTCAAAGGCTGCCGGAGGGAGGACATGGCTCCTCACATTTACTCCGTGGCTCAGACGGCCTACAGGAACCTGCTGACCACTCGGCAGGACCAGTCCATCGTCCTCCTCGGAAAATCAGGAAGCGGGAAAACCACCAACTGTCAACACCTGGTGCAGTACCTGGTCTCCATCGCAGGGAGCACCGGGAAGATCTTCTCAGGTGAGGAACAGTGCTGTCACGAAACTGAAATGTCAAACTGGATATCGATACGAAAGCTTGATACAAAATTCGATGGCACAGTCATAAAAATCAATCATATAAACACATTTTTATACAACATAAAGTACTTTTGAAGTGAAAGTCTAAATCAACTTTTTTGCAATTTAACTGTGTATATGGTGGGTTAATAGTATTCTGTACTGTTCATAGTCATTTTTTGGGAAGTTTTATTGCAAACGAGGTACATTTACAGCATCCAAATCGAAGTTTGTGCTGCCTTCTGTGGCTACTTCGGTGCCAAGTACTACATCACATCACATAGAACGGCCCTGATTACAGCAAAGTGTTGCTGATTACAAACACCTGGTTCAGGGTCGCCGTTTGAAAGGTGGATACCTGTTTTCAGACCAATGCACTCTGTTCAACATTTCTCTAGACCGCGACCCTCCTTTACATCTGTCGTCCCTTGACAGCTCTTATTTAAAAACAAGAATATTACACTATTTTATATTTGAAAGGGTCTATTTACAATATGTTTTCTCATCACAAATATACTTGGAGTTGTGTTTTGTTTCATTCACACATGTTTAACACACAAACCCTGCATATTTAGGCTGAGTTCTTCTCTCAAACAGAAAACACTCTGTTCCACCTTGTGATGTCATCATGTGGTAATACAGGAAGTGCTCGACTCTGTTTTAAACTCCATACACTTTCACTAGAATATTTTGGATAATTTCAGACCTGAAATTGCCAAATCTCTAGTAACAAAAGATAAAAGGTAGCAGTTTACTTGATAAGTACCACTTCAGACATCACAAGGTGGAACAGAGCATTTTTAGCTTTGGAGATGTAGACAAATAATTCAGGATTACTCAAACATGTGTGAATGAAACAAACACAACTTCAGGTATGTTTTTGATGAGATGACAACATTATAACACTTTTTAAAGCTCACTAGAGTCAATTTTGTGTAATATAGGACCTCTAAACCATTCTGTGTCCTATCCTATTTAGCCTGTATGATCATTTTATTTTAGTTTCAAGTTAAAATACACAGACTTGCATACTGTTTTTTATAGTAAATTTACATCTGCCCACTTGACACAACTATTAAATAAAACAAAAGATAATATATTTTAGTTTATAGTGTGCCTTGCCATCTTTTTCAACAGCCAAAGTGTCCCAGGACTCCAAAAACAGCCGACAAACACTGATCTAACTCACATATTTGTTGTTTGTTTCAGCTGAGAAGTGGCAGGCCGTGTACACGATCCTGGAGGCGTTTGGAAACAGCTCCACCTCCATGAACTCCAACGCCAGCCGCTTTTCTCATGTCGTGTCTCTGGACTTCGATCAGGCCGGACAGGTCTCCTCCGCCTCTATACAGGTGACTCACACTACACAGGCGTTTGTGTTAGCATACCGTTAGCTAGGTGCGCTGCGTAACTTACCTGGGTCTGTCACGAAGTCGAGTCAAATTTATTTATAAAGCCCATTTAAAACGGCCACACAAAGGCGATATAAAGTGCAATCTTATAAAACAAAACATACAAAAACATGATAAAACAAAATAATACAAGTGTCCTGCTCAACTCGTGTTTAAAGCCAGTGCAGACAAATGAGTTTTTAACAAAGATTTTAAAACATTTAAAGATTGGACTGATCTAATCACAGAAGAAGACTGTTCCAGAGTCAGGGACCAGGTACAGCAAAAGCCCAAGATAAAGCTATAGAGAAATATAGTGATAAACGATAATATTGAAACTATTTTATGCCACTGTCACAAAGCAGATAGTCCCAGTAAACCAGTTTTTAAATATACTGTCATATAAGTGTTTTATTCAACCCTCTACAGCTCAAATCTTATCGTTTTACACAAGAAATGGCTAAAATCTCCCCACTATTGCAAAGAAATTGTACAAACGAAAAATACTGAGCCCCTACCTGCCACCTGGTTGTCTCCATGGAGATGTTCCACAGTGTGCCATCTATATCTCTGCTGAGTCATTTTACAGGTCTAATCTGTGGAGAGGTGACCCTGTTTAGAGTAGGAATTAATGTTTCTGCAAGGTGTTTTTGAGCAATAAAAACATATATCCAAAATAAATGCAGGATGGATACGTTTAGTGCAATACAGTGTGAAACATTTTGGGCAAAGCTATAAAATCTCCATGACGACAGACTCCCCACCTGCATAGTCAAATTGTTTGTCATTAAAGGGCCTGTATTACGCTATTTTCCAATCTATGTTATAATGTTTAACACACAAACTCTGCATATTTTAGGCTGAGTTCTTCTCTCAAACAGAAAACACTCTGTCCCACCTTGTGATGTCATCATGTGGTAGTATAGGAAGTGCCCCACTGTGTTTTTAAACTCCATACACTTTCACTAGAATCATTTGGATAGTTTCAGCCCCTAGAATTGCCAATCTCTACTGAACTAAAGATAAACAGTAGATGTTAAGTTGAAAACTAGCACTTCATGACATCACAAGGTGGAACAGAGCATTTTGAGCTTTGGAGATGACTAATAATAAAGTGTTACTCAAACATGTGTGAATGAAATAAAACACGACTTCAGGTCTGTTTTTGAGGAGGTAACATCATTATAACACGTCTTAAAGCTCACAAGAGTCAGTTTTGCGTAATACAGCCATACCCTTAAAAATAAAATGGGAATTCAAATCTCCTCGTTCACTGTTGTTCTTTCTTGTCGATGCTTTTGTTGTTCCTCAAATTTTTTACACCCTCAAATGCACCAGAGTAACAAGTTTGTATAGAGCAGAAACAATGTGACTGGTCAGGGTAATATAAAGTTGCATTTCTTAAACCTAAGCTGTATTTGTTCTGTTCTGTTCAGACCATGCTCCTCGAGAAGCTCAGAGTGAGTCGTCGTCCTGATTCAGAATCTACCTTCAACGTTTTCTACTTCCTGTTGGCCGGAGCCGACAGCACGCTCAGGTCTGTGCTGGTCTACAACCTTATCTATATAGTAGTAGATAGTACTCGGTGACATTTACTTTTATTCCTACTTGAGTAAAATTTGTATTGAAGTAACAGCACTCAGTTGTGGTTCCTCTTCCCACTGTGAGTAAATCTAAAGCGACAAAAGGTTTATGTTGACAATATAAAATGATTTGAACACCGCTGTTTCTTGCAGCTCCTTCAGATTTGATTTAGTTTGTCTCATTTTTGTGTCTGTTATAGTCTTATTTATTTATTTTATATATTTATTTTCAGAACGGAGCTGCATTTGAACCACTTGGCAGAAAACAGCACCTTCGGGATCCTTCCACAGACAAAGGTACAGACAGAGGAAGATTGTTCTTAGTGTTCAAAGCTGCGTTTTTAATATATGAAATAATGAATAATACAACCAGTATAAAGAAATATTTACATAGATATGAGTTAGTTATTGTTTTGTTTTTTTTCTTATAAATCCTTCTAAACCGTTTATATTAATACATTTGGATATCTCATCACACACTAAAAAAAACCTAACAAAATCAAGTACCGTTTAGTTCAACTTTAAAGCTGCACTATGTAACTTTTTCTGTTGGAATTCAGTCAGCCTAAATAATTCCACAGTATGGCATTAAACATCGACCTGGCATGTATTCCCTTATGGGCTCTTTAGTTGCTCATGTTAGAATGTTTGTTCACTGATCTAAAGGTTGGTGGTTCGAATCCTACAGATGAAAACTGTTATTGTGTCCTTGGGCAAGACACTTAACCCCCGTATGTGTGTGTGAATGGGTGAGTGGTTCCTTGATGCCTTGGGGGTGGAAAAGCACAACATAAAAAATTTGACCATTTACCATGAGCTGATCTAACTTAACCTGGTAGCATCACCTGCTTGTTTCCATGGTGATACATGTTTAATGGCATATTGTGCAGCTTTCTAGGCAAAGAGATTGACTGATTGATTGATTGATTGAGACAATGACATTACAACTAGCAACTCCCTCTTATGAACACAGAGAAGCCAAGACACACTTCATCTAACAACAGCAGAGTTATGTAGCACATTTTAGCTAATAACATGTCCATGGAGAAAAGTTACATAAAGTGACTTTTCTGTGTCTCGTTTCTAGGCAGAGGATAAACAGCGTTCGTCCCAACAGTTCACAAAGCTCCAGGCGGCCATGAAGGTGCTGGGCTTCTCCTCCGAAGAGCAGAGGGCGCTGTGGCTCATTCTGGGGGGAATCTACCACCTGGGAGCTGCAGGAGCCACTAAAGGTGAAACTGTTTAAATACATTTATTTAAATACAGTTAGTACATAATACTGTGTAATACTGAGGAGAGGGGAGTTTGGATTACCCAGTGAAGCATGTGTTTCTACTACTAACAACTCACTCTACACATGTACTGTCTTGAAATTAAATTAGTGCAGGGTAGAGGTAGGTTGCCAAAAGTATCGAAATAGTGCTTAAAACTAGTATCAAAACTCAGTGGTGGTCAGATTACTGTGCAAAACCTGAGGGGCCACTCTACTCCTAATCTAATTACTTCTCTGATTACCTGATTTAAAAAGTAATTTGATTACTGTAAGTTAGTTTGGAAAAAGGAAACGCACAACTCAGGAAACAACTTATAAAAAGCATAAATTCTTCACAATAATTCCACTTTTTGTTTGTTAATTAATTCACGAGTTTGGTCATTTTAGTTAAAGGCAACACGCACACACACACACACACACACACACACACACAGACACACGCACAGGCACACGCACAGGCACACGCACAGGCACACGCACACGCACACGCAAAACCAATGGGTTGTTTGTATTGTTTTGGTTCAGAAACTTTAAAGTATCTGATTCCAGAAGAAGACCTGTATTATCTGTTATTTTTTTTAGACAGTTCTATGAATTACACACATTTTTCACTGGAAAAATGTAACTCAAATTTACTAGGGCAAGAAAAATTGTAATTTTCTACTAGTTGCATTACAGTGTCGAAACTAGATAATCGTTTGAGCAGGTATCGATACTAAAAACATCCCATTCACAGGACAAAAATTAACTTTTTTTGAATATCTTTAGAATGATGTTGAGCTGTATCTTTCACAAGTAAAAGACACATAGACTAGTATAACACCATGAACCTACTGGACACTGAGGGATTACACACATATAAGACACATGGGGGTAGGAAACCATGTACTACCATTTAATGTGGAAAATCACATTCTGTTGTCTAAAGAAAGACTAGTTTGATCTATAATGTGGGTATATTTAGGCCACCTTCGTGGAATACAAGCAGATCTCTATAATAAATATTCTTAGTCTTTATAATGATGTGTGCTACACATTGTGCTTTCAACTAGTTTCCTTCACACACACAGATGACACATGCATTCCTTCAGTGGCCAGTAGGTGTCAGTGTTGCCACATGAGTGTTTCCTCCTCTGAACAGCTGCAGTGTGTCTTCCTGTGAAATGGCCTGTTTTATGGCCCAGACTGAGAGAAAAAAGTGTCAGGCAAAATAAAACACAACACAAAACACTAATGAGTACAGGGGGGATATATTTAACTAAATCAACAAAAACACGTAAGGATTCTTCAAAATATATCAAAAAAGAGCACGTGTAAATGCCATGTATAGATTAAAACTTGCATAGGTGTCATAGGCAACAGTTTTAAATGTGATTAATGCAAGTTTCAATTAATGTGATATAGAGCTTGAGAGACTATAGACGATAATAATAAAACCATTATGTGTCTGATGCATAGACTGAATATATAAATGGACATATCTAACATGCTAGCCATAATGTTACAGATAGAAAGTGATCATGAGCGTGCTGCCGACCCCATTAACTCTGGCTCCAGTTCACTTTACTTTGAAAAAGTGTCGCCCTTCTTTCTGTAACTGCTGCTGTCAGACTTGTCATTTTGGTCTTAAAATGTTCGTATTAACCCTGTACATGATCCTGGAGTTTTTATTTCACTATTATACTGTCTGTAAATCAAGATATGAACATTAATAACAGACGAATGAGGCACCTTCTTTCCCAGTAGTTGCTCCCGCGTTACCTTCAACAACCTCGCTCCTGATTGGCTCTTTGGTTGCTATGATACACAGTCAAAATTCCAAATATGCAGCTTGCCTCCAAATTCACCGCTATAACTGCTCTAGTCTCGATGAGCTTCATTTGACTGGAGCCGAGCACTATGGGTGACATCGCACTCACTTTGTCCACTTCTTTATACAGTCTATGTGGCAGACCCATCAAAAAAAATGACATGGTGTATCTTTAAACATGGCCTAACCCTTATTTGTATGTCACTGTTGTCTCTCTTCCACAGCATGAGTTTGGGTTGCATTGTATTTAGAGCTAATATGTTTGTGAAATTGTGTTGTTTTGCTGTTTTACTGTTTTGCTAACCCTTGTCTTTTGCACGTTGGCATGCTGCGCCCTCTATCAAACCAGACGGGGACCAAGGTAATGGAGGTGACACTTTGTAGTCCTGTCGTAACGCACAAAAACTACATTTCCTTGCATTGCTCTGTACCTAAATGTCCATCCTCTTCCCTCATTTGCATTTTGATTGTTTCTGAACTGATCTAATCTTACACTATAATTTGAAACGCTTTTGGTAAAACACGACTTGGGTTTTCACTTCCTAAAATGATTGATTTGACAGTTGGGAAATTGTAAATGGTCAGGATTTTTCTTTTATATAGCACTTTTCCATCTTCAAGTCACTCAAAGCGATTTACATTAAAGGTCCTGTATTACTCAAAATGGATTCTTATGAGCTTTAAATCATGTTATAATGTTGTTACCTTCACAAAAACTTCCTGGAGTAGCTTTTTTGTTTCATTCACACATATTTGAGTAAACCTTTATTAGTCTGTCCACATCTCCAAAGCTCAAAATGCTCTGGTCCACTCTGTCAGATTAGCAGCTCCTGTTACCTTTTGTTCAGTAGAGAATGCATCCAAATGATTGTATTGAAGGTGTGTGGAGTTTAAAAACACAGTGGAGCACTTCCTGTACCACCACATGACATCACAAGGTGGAACAGAGCATTTTCAGTTTGAGAGAAGAGCATTTTCAGTTTGAGAGACGAACTTGTGTGTTAAACATGTGTGAATGAAACAAAACACAACTCTAGGTCTGTCGATTCAATTCAACTTATTTTTCTAAAGCCCCAAATCACAACAGCAGTCGCCTCTTAAGGCTGAACATGAGAATTGATTTAAGCAGCAGAAAGTTAGAAAATCAACAATGAAAGAGAAACAGACAAGCAAATTAATCAAAACAACAAAATCAAAACAGGAAACAAGCAAATGGAGAAGTGTCCCAGAACATCCCCTCGTCCTTAACTCCTCGTTCTCGACAAGGAAAAACTTTTAAAAACCCAGTGGGAAAAAGAGAAACTTTGAGGAGAACCACAGTGAAGGAGAGATCCACTCCCACGGACGGACAGCTGCAGATGTGCGTCCATTTGCAGATAAAGTCTGTAGAGCTAGAGCCACTCCACTGTATGTTTGTGATGACGAAACAACATTATAACATAGATCTGAAAACCGTGTACACCGGTGTTCTATATTAGGTTTTATTAATCACTACAGCGACGCAGAAACGGTAGGAGGGGTGTTAATAGGCTCTATATTTACATTTGTTTGTACTAAGTGAGCACCCACATCGAGGAGCGTACCACCCTCTTAGCTCTAACCAAAACTGTCTGGGGCCGCTCCTACCTCTGCGTTTGATGTAATAATAGCATTACTGCGTGATAGTAGCTCAGTTGGTAAAATTCGTTGTCCACTGATCCGAAGGTTGCTGGTTTGAAATCCCACTTTCGACTTAAACTTCATTGGTTGAACAGTCAGATCTCCCAGATAAATGCTGCCCTTGTGTCCTTGGGCAAGACACTCAAACCACCTCGCCCCCAGTGTCTGTGTGTGTGAATAGGTGAGTGGTTTCTTGATGTAAAGCGCTTTGAGTGACTTTTACCGTTATGTCCTTGGGTTAGATGTTTCACCCACCTTCATGTAGTGTCGTCATTATTATTACGTAATGACAAACTAGCGACCACGGCTAATCATTTTAATTAATTTGTCAAGCCTCTGTCCTAAAAATTGGCATCTCTTTCCTTCAAAGTTTAAACATTGCAAGATTATTCAGTTGAGAGTAAATGGGACGCAGGCGGCAGCTGGTTCAGATGACTTCAGATCTCGTTTAATCCCGGTCTTAAAGAGGCTCTTGTTTTCCTGTGTCTCCTTGTCTCCTCTCTAACCTCTTTTCTTTTCTGGAGATGAAAAAAATCCCAAAGATCACAACTACACCGTCCCTTTAAGCTGCTCTATCTGATGCTTCTCTTGTCGCCCACGCTACGCTCCCAAAACTACACAGCGCGATAACACGAAATGGCAAAGTCAAGCTTGTTCTGCTCAAAGTTTATTTTCCTGCACAGGTTTTTCCTATGTAAAACAGAAATAAAAGAAAGAAGTTACCTTATAATTTAAATAGTTACCGATCATGCAATAGTTTATACTCACAAGATGTATTTTATTGAGTGCTTAAAAATTGAGCAATGCATGAAAAACTCTACTCACTGGTTCAGGAGTAACCCAAGGACCTCCTTGTTAAATTGTCTTTTTGAGCTTTTAATGATCTGATTAAAAACATACATTTGAACAAAGCTTTCTTTCATTTGTGTATGTAATAAAGTCATCTTGCAAATCTTCAAAACTCTGACGCCAGCTGATTTTTCATGTAACTTTTCTGGTTGAAGTTCATCTGCCAGCTTGTCTCGATGGAGATTTTCCACACTATGGCATTAAACTTATCCATCTTGCATTTATTCATTCGATTGTAGGTGTTTTTCTTGAGCAATCTTGAGAAAACATGCATTTTTACTCTGGCTATTGGGTGGACTTGCCTCTCAACAGATCTTACTCATTGCACCTCTTCCTTTTCTCAATGGAAATGAAGTTTAATGCAGTACTATGGAGACGAGTAGGCTTTAGGTAGAGGAACCTTCACCAGAAAAGTTACAGTGTGTCTTAAACGTAATTACACACCAAACCTTAACCTTAAATGCAGGACCAAAGTTAAATTGGTCAAAATTGGTGTTAAAGTTCCCATATTACGCAAAATTTACTCTTACGAGCTTTAGATTGTGTTATAACGCTGTTCCCTCCTCAAAAACAGACCTGGAGTTGTGTTTTGTTTCAGTCACATGTTTGAGTAACACTTTATTATTAGTCTCACGACATCTCCAAAGCTCAAAATGCTCTGTTCCACCTTGTGATGTCATGAAGTGGTAGTTTTCAAGTTAACAGCTGCTTTTACCTTTAGTTCATGAGAGATCGGCAATTCCAGAAATCATCCAAATGATTCTAGTGAAGGTGTGTGGAGTTTAAAAACAGAGTGGAGCATCTCCTGTATTACACGACATCACAAGGTGGAACAGAGCGTTTTGAGAGAAGAACTCAGCCTAAATATGCAGGGTTTGTGTGACTGAAACAAAACACACCGTGATGAGGAAACAACATTTTAACACAGATCAGAAAATAGAGTAACATGGCCCTTTTAAAGCCTAATTAATGCGTGATATTGAACCATTAATTCTCTGTATAATTAACCGTCTCTTCACCTCTTCGAGTTTCTAACAAATCTCTCATCTCTTGTAGCTGGTCGTAGGCAGTTTGCTCGTCACGAATGGGCCCAGAAAGCAGCTTACCTTCTGGGGTGCACTTTGGAAGAGCTGTCCTCCTCCATCTTCAAACAGCAAACTAAAGGACTGCAGCACAACCCGTCCTTCAGAGGAGGGGCCGAGGACATGGGCCAGGGGGGATCCGAGGACACACACATGGGCCAGGGAAGTTTTACATAGAGAGACGATCCACTAACAACGACACACATACTGCTGCTGGTTTTTAAGTTTTATTAACATAGAGAGACGATCCACTAACAACGACACACATACTGCTGCTGGTTTTTAAGTTTTATTAACATAGAGAGACGATCCACTAACTGTTGTACAGAATACAAACTAGCTCACTGTGTCTCAAACATGGATCTATTAAAATAGCTGGATCGGTTATTGCTGCTTACAGCTGTCTCAAGTTGGATTAGTGACCACTCATTGGTACTACAGCGAAAAAATGTGCAGGGGGGATTTTTCAATTTTGTGGCGTTCCAGTTTGGTGGTGATTTTCATTTATTTTCAGATCATAAACTTTTTTCTCAGCCCAAAAATCTGTCTGTTGCCCTAAACGGTTTTTAATCGTTAGCTTCAGCTACAATCTATGTCGCTCTGGTTAAGCTCAAGCGCTGATTGGTTAGAGCGGTCACATGGTACGACATGAACAAGCACGTGAGTGATGCAAACGAGCTGAACTGTCATGAACGAGCCACAGGTTTAGAACATGGTTCAGAAGCTCCTGGAAGCACAAACATTATTATAATAATAATCATAATTTGTAATTTAGTTTTTATTCTCTTGCCTCCTTCGCACAAAGTCACATTGGGAATAGCTCAGCTTTGCATGTTTGATGGGCAGGACCGGATGTACCTAGCCGCTAAAGGCTAAACTAGCGACATACTCCATTGAGCACGGCCCATTGACTTTAATGGGCGGCCATGTTTAGGCCTCGGGGCTTGTTCTAAACACAGAAGTGTCTCTGATGAAGTGTTCATTTTATTTTGTGTAGTGTTTTAACATGTTGTCAGTGACATCCACCCGCAGCTCCCTGTCCACTGCCTGATCTTTAAATATGTTGTTGTCGGGCGCTGTTCTGCACACAGACTGTCACGTGTTCCGCTCTTTATTTTACCACTTAGGCCTAAAAAGACTGTAGTATTCCTCCAGTGTTGTGCTGTTTTGACTTGGATTTTTTTTTTCCCCCCATCCTATCTGGGATCAAGTAATGATGTTTTTATTGTGCTTTAGTATTTTTTTTTTACAACAAAGTTTAAATGACGCACCTCTTCTTCTGTCAGGTTCAAAGGTCACCGCTCTGGAGTGTCTGGAGGCCATGGCGTCTGGACTGTACTCTGAGCTTTTCACTCTGGTCATCTCCCTCATCAACAGGTCAGTGAATGTGGTTTGTAATACTGCCTTTGATAGAATTTCAGTTTTCTCATAGCTCCAGTGGTAGAAAAGTTCCAGGAACTGCAGAAGGATTCATATATTTTTAAGTGTTATAATTATTAACATAAATATTGGATAAAGGCCTGTTTTACTGCAGAAATAAGTGAACAAAACCCAGGTTCATGTGGGGGAAACATCATGAGGATACAACCTTTACAGCTCAGAAAAGTAACTGGTTAAAAAAATACTGCATTGTTACTTATTTTAAGCCATATTTTATAACCCCACATCCCCAAAGTCCTGAAGTATTGTCCTGTTTGAACAGAGGCTGAGACCAGGAGCTGTTCAGAGTCTTACAGTCTAGTTTCCTCTTGTATCTGTCCTGTACATGTCCTCTCTCTCCTCACTTCTTTTTATCCTCTGTCCTCTTTCTGTATCTTCTCTCTCCCTTCTTTCTCCTCTGTCTCTCCTCCCTCTCTTCTTACTCCTCTCCCTCTCCTCTTTCTCCTCCCTCTCTTCTTCCTCCTCTCTCTCCTCTCTCTCCTCTCTCTCTTCTTACTCATCTCCCTCTCCTCCTTCTCCTCCCTCTCCTCTCCTCCCTCTCGTCTTTTCTCCTCCCTCTCTCCTTTGTCCTGTTTCTGTGTTTGGAGTTTTGTCAGACTTTTCACTCTGGGGATCGGGGCCTCTGCAGTTTTTCTATAAATAAATATTTTCCCTGAGCTAAACAAATGCAGAACGAGACGGGGGCAGCTTCTGGTTCAGGAATCATGAAATGTCTTTAGTTATTTTTCTACTGTTATTATTTAAAACAGTAAAACAGCTGCTTAAACCTCACTGCTCTGTCTAAGATCAACATTTAGTCTTTATCGTTCTCTGATTTTGACCAGTCCTTCAATGTCTCTGGGTTAAACCTGTCAGGACCAGTGAGACCAGCTCATCTTTATTTATGACAGAAATCAAGTTTTATCAGAGTTAACTTTTTTCACCCAGACCCAGAGTCGTGTGAAAGTGAGTCTGAGTCTGAGTCTCTGTGAATGAGGCTCTATAGAGTCCGATAAAGAGCTGTGTGGTGAATGAGCTCAAGGACTCTCATCTCTCCTGCCTCTCCTCCCCCTCTCCTCTTCTCTTCTCTCTCCTCTCCCTTTGCCTTCTCTCTCTCTCGCTCGCCTCCCCTTCTTCTCCTCTCACCTCTCCTCTCCCTCTGCATTCTCTCTCTTATCTCCTCTCTTTCCCCTCTCCCCTCTCCTTCATCTCTCTACTGTCTCTCCCTCCCGCCTCCCTCTCTCCTCACGCTTTCCTTTTTCCTATTCTCCCTCTCTCTCTCTTTCTTTCTTCCTCTCTCCCCTCTCTCTCTCTCTCTCCCCCTCTCTCTCCCTCCTACCTCTCTCTCTCCTCTCTCCTTCCTCTCTACTCTCTCCCCTCTCTTCCCTCTCGCCACTTTCCTCTGTCTCCTCTCTCTCTCCTCTTTCTGTATTCCTCTCTCTCTCTTTCCTCTTTACTTTCTTCCCTCTCTCCCCTCCTTCTGCTCTTTCTCTCTCTCCTCTCTTCTCCCTCTCTCTCCTCTTTCCTCTTTTCTTTCTTTCCTCTCTCTTCTCCTCCTGCCTCTCTCCTCTCTCCTCTCTCTTCTCCTCTCTTTCCTCTCTTTCTCTCTCCTCTCTCTCTCCTCTCGTCTCTCCTGCCTGTCTCCTCACCTCATTATCTCTTTCCTCTCTCCTCTCTCTCTTCCTCAGTGGGACTAAACTAAATAAAGGTTAAAAAAAAACAAAACTCTGTACTGAGATAATGATCCTGTCTCCAAATACAAACGTGTTCATGTGTTCTCAATAAGCCCAATATAAGATTTGGCTCCTTTCCTTGTAAATATTGTCTTTTTGTCTCGACCCGCAGAGCTCTGAAGTCCAGCCAGCACTCGCTCTGCTCTCTGCTCATCGTCGACACTCCCGGTTTCCAGAATCCCAAAGTGTCTCAGCTCAAACGCGGAGCCACGTTTGAGGAGCTGTGTCATAATTACACACAGGAAAGACTTCAGACGCTTTTCCACGAGAGGACGTTTACACAGGAGCTGGACCGATACAAAGAGGTGCCCTCGACAAAGAAACACATTTATATTTACACAAAGGGGTTACAAACATGTTTAAGTCTCAAAAATGACATTATGTGCCCTTAACAGATAAAAGAGGTCAACAGGAAATGAATTAAAGGCTCTGTACCTCATTTTTACCGTCTTGAAAACTTGAAAAACAGAACTGGTTTGCAGCGGTCCAAAGTTATTCCTCACTTACCACAGCCACCACGGTAAAGCTAGCAACTCTTAGCATGCTAACGTGCACTTCCTGATTATCAAACAGCTGCCTTTACAATATATCTGTACTTGTCCATGACACATTTTCCTCAAATACATGGGTAAAAATCAGGTACAGGGCCCTTTAATGAGAATAAAGTCTTAAATTAACCTGACCAAAAGGGAAATTTGGGATTTTAGAAATGTGTCCAAACTTTTTTTACTTTTTAAAAATGAAAATGTCTCAAAAGTTCAATATTTTTAAGTAGAATTAGTAGCTCCACTAGAGTAATAATGGGAACTACTTTTTTCCTGGATCACTTCAGATTTCAGGATTTTTACTTTTTCTTCACTACAAAAAATACAATACTTCCTTCAGTTTAATTGGTGTATAAATACAATACTTCCATCAGTTTAATCAATACTTTTGTCAGATCAGTCAGTATATATGTTTAATCAATGTACAACTTCTAATATTTTGACTCTTAGATCCAAACAATTTCACAACCTCCATTTTAAATCCTCAGCAAAATCCTCTTAATTAATTTCAAACCGTAACACAAACCCAATCTACTGTATGTGATGACTATAATGAATGATTTGTCCATGTTGTTTCTTGTAGCCTTCTTGCTAACGCTAACCCCTCCCTCCTGCCTCTATAGGAGAACATAGAGCTTGCTTTAGATGACATAGAGAGCTCTGCGTCTCTGTCTGTAGCTGCAGTGGATCAGGCCTCCACTCAAGCACTGGTAAGAAACACAGCATGTCCTCTTCCTATTTGAATGTATGCTCTCCCTATACCTAGCCCGCAGTGCGCTAATTATGTAGTGAATGCTAATTGAGTCATCAGTGTAATGAAGTTTGGGAAATAACATTGTAACCGTAATGGAGGAGCTAACAATGCATTTAAATTAGCTTTTTGAAAACGTTTTCTTTTTCAAATACCGTTTTTTGCTACTAAACTGTGTATATGGTGTTTTAATAGCGTTAATTACTGTTCCTAGTCATTTTTTGTCAAGTTTAGCGCCAACTAGGTATTTGTAAAACCTAAGTATGTGCTGCCTTCAGAGGAAACTCCATTCTTGAGTACTATGTAACATCACGCAGAACTGCCCTGATTACAGCCAGTGTTTCTGGTTACAAACACCTGCTGCAGGGGTGGAGTTTGAAATGTGGATACCTGTTAGACCAATCACACTGTTCTTTATACCTCTAGACCCCGCCCCTCCTCCTCCACTCTCCCCTTTAGTCCTCCAGACCCTGCCCGTCCTAACTCCTCACTCTCCCCTTTAGTCCTTTAGATACTGCCCAGTTTAGCACCTCTATTTGTGATGTAGTTGTTGGCAGAGTTTAGATGTTTAGTTCCACTTTAATCGCTATGGCAACTGTCCTAAATTCTCATCATTCTGTAACCTATGAATACCCACAAACACACATAACGCTCATGTTGGCCAGGGCTCAGCGAGTATCCAAATCGGGTGTTAATATAAGATTTAAACTGTTTACGTAACTCAGTTTTGCATAAGATTCTGATATAAACTAGTTGTAAAATTTCATTAAAAGTATATTACGTTCTTTCACTTTCACTTAAAGGGCCCATATTATGATGTTTTTCCTCATCACAAACAGACCTGGAGTTGTGTTTGATTCACACATGTTAATGCACAAACCCCAAATATTTAGGCTGAGTTCTTCTCTCAAAAACAGAAAACACTCCATTTTGTGATGTTCATGTGTATTACATTAAGTGCTCCATGTGTTTTTTAAATGCCACACACCCCTAAATCATTTGGATCTGAGTTCTGGAACTGCCAACTCTCTGACAAAATGAAAAGGAGATGTTAACTTGAAAAGTACCACTTCATAACGTCACAAGGTGGGAACAGAGCATTTTGTGAACAAAGGAAAAGGAGATGTTAACGCTTGAAAACTGTGAGAGCATGTGTGACAGACTAATAATAAAGTGTTACTCAGACATGTGTGATTGAAAGACAAAACACAACTCCAGGTCTGTTTTTGAGAAGATGACAACATTATAACATGGCTTAAATCTCGCAAGAGTCAATTTTGTATTATATTGTATTATAGGACCTTTAAGTACAATGTTGTATTATATTGTATTTTAGGACCTTTAAGTACGTTTTTGGCAGCAGTACCTCAAATTGAGTGAATTTTTAGCTGTCACTGTACTTTTACTAGTACAGATTTTCATTTCTTTCCACTACTGCTAATTTTGTAGTAAATGCTAATTGAGTCATCAGTGTAATGAAGTTTTGGAAATAACATTGTGTGAATGATTCCAGCAGTAATGGAGGAGCTAACAATGCATTTAAATTGACTTTTTAAAATGTGTTGTTCTCAAACTTGTAGTTTTATATGTCAGTTCAACTCAAGTTTATTTATATTACACATTTAAAAACAACTTCAGCTGCTCAAAGTGCTTCACATAAAAATCAACACATCACATGATACATAGGAAAAAAGAACAATAAAACACCAACATATTCTGTCTAGCTAATATTAAATGCCATGGAGAAGAGGAGGCAGGTTTTCAGTCTAGGCTTAAACTGTCTTAAAGCCTGAGAGGATCTGACAGGCAGAGGGCGCTGTTTCATAATCCGGACGCTCCACAGAAAAGACTCCAGCTTCTTCTGGTTGTTCCCAAAGCCAGGCTCAAGACCAGATCAGCTGACCTCAAGGCTCTGGGTGGAGTCTAGGGCTGCAATAACTCCCTCAAATAAAGAGGACCCATGGAGCGCAGACGTTTAAAGAGAGGAGGACCCATAGATAGAGTGAGGACCCATACATTTAAAGAGGACCCATAGAGCTCACGCATTTAAAGAGACCCATAGAGTGCCCACATTTAGAGCCCATAGAGTGACACATTTAAAGAGGGACCCATTAAAGAGGACCTATAGAGGACACATAGCACACGTTTAAAGAGGACCCATAGAGCGCACGTTTAAAGAGGACGAGTGACACATTTAAAAGGACCCGTAGAGCTCCCGTAGAGCTCACACATTTAAAGAGGACCAATAGAGTGACACATTTAATGTCAAGTTACAAATGCATGGATACTATATTGGTATTGAAGTCAAATTTGAAACTTTAGTACTGTGACAACACGAAAAAACAATAACATCTCCAGTAGGTGGCAAATCCCCCCTCAGAAAAGTTACACAGTGCATCTTTATCTCATTTTGTTCCATTCAAATATGCTACCACTTCCCTACAATTTCCTGATGTATTTTAGTCACATTTTGGCACGATTTCACCTCGGCCTCCTCCTCTGTTTGCAGTGAAAAGCCTCCATTATTAAACATACAAGCGATTGTGTGACCTGCCTCTCCATTAGGTTTGTTAAATCGATTCATATTGGCAACAGCCGTAGGTGTTAACAAGGGATCCACGTCAAATTACCCTGGGCTACAGAACACAATCTCTCCAGTATGGAAATGCACCAAGATAAACGGCCATATCCACTACTGCCAACGATAAACAAACACATATTGGCATCCGTTTTGTTACAAAGGATTTATGACGAGTGGGGAATGTTTTATTTACACCACTGCAAAGCTGGCTATTAAAATACACTGCAAACAGCAGTTAGTTATGTTATTATGACTACTTATATATACTGAACACAGCAGGCACAACTGAGCCGGGGCTAAGCCGGGTCTAAGCTGGGTCTAAATCCGGTCTAAACCGGTCTAAACCGTAACCAGGACAAAACCAGAACTTTAACTGGGACTACGGGTCCAAACTGGCTCCAAACTGGCTCCAAACTGGCTCCAAACTGGTTCTAAAGCACTGACCACCAAACCAGGTCTAAACATGGACTTCTAAACCTAGTTACGCATCACTACAGACTTTATCCATTAATCTGTTGGTAATGCTTATGGTTGTTGTGTCCTTGGGCAAAGCACCTCACCTCCCCGTATTAGTGTCAAGTGTCAGTGTTGTTTACCTCTGTCCCTTGCTTTAGGTGCGGACCCTGTCCCGCACAGATGAGGCCCGCGGGCTGCTGTGGCTGTTGGAGGAGGAAGCCATTCACCCTGGAGGATCAGAGGAGACGATGTTAGAACGACTCTTCACCTACTACGGCTCCAACCTGGCAGGTGGAAAGGGTAAATGTACATGTGAATCCTGCTCTGTGTGTGGTGCTAACATTGACTGTGTATATACAGTGGAAACCAGAAGTTTACATACACTATATAAAAGATACATACGCTTACTGCCAAATTGGTTACAAAGTGGCTTAAGGATAACAAAGTCAGTGTTTTGGAGCGGCCTATCACAAACCCCTGATCTTAATCCTATTGAAAATTGATGTTTCGACCTGAAATGGCAAAATTCCTACCAACTATTGTGAGAACCTTGTGGAAGGAAATCCAAAACGTTTGACTCAAGACATACAGTTTAAAGGCAATGGTACCAAATACTAATGAAATGTATGTGAACTTCTGACTTTGAAGAAAGTAATGAAAAATTGTCTCCTTCTCTCATTCTGGCATTTAGCAAATAGAAATATTTTTTTTTAATCCTAATTGACCTAAAACTGTAAAAGTTTAGTCTGATTTCATGACAGACAGTGAGAAAAAAAACAAAACAAAGACATATGTGTCTTTTTATTTAGTGTATGTAAACTTCTGATTTCAACTCTAGATGGACATAGTCTGTTCGCTGATTCCCATCTGCATTGGAGCATTTCACCGACTCCAATTCACCTTCTACTGAAAAATGGTGTTCCCTCTTTATATCTTTTTTAATCCGCTCTACATGATCCTGGTGTTTTTATTTTTGCTGTTTTGGCCATATATCAAGCTATGAAAATAATAACAGACCAATCGGGTGTCTGTAATCCTTCAGTAGACCAATCAGGTGCTTTCTTTCTCCAAGGTCCCTGCCGCTAGTGTTGGCAACGGGTTTGATTGACAGCTTTGCTGCGCACCTTTGTCGGTTGCTATGATACACATGCTCAGATTTCCAAATATGGAACTTGGCTCCCAATTAGATTCTCTAACCAGACCATAAAAAAACATCAAACAACCAACGGTGGAAGAAGTACTCCATTTTGTTACTTAAGTAAAAGTACAGATACAGAGCTAAACAGTTACTAAAGTGAAAGTTTCACATGAAAAAATCTACTTAAGTAAAAGTATTAAAATACCTGTGTAAAAATGTACTTTAAAAGTAAAAAGTAAAAGTATTTCACACAAGTTTTGTTCATTTGTGTAAAATGTAGTGATATTGATTACAGATTTTGGTCAAAAGTTGAAATACCAATCAGTTCCTTAATTACATTTTTTATTTTTTTGCACAAAGCCGAAGCTTGAACTCGGAAACTTTAGTCAGCTGGAAGCTACCACGAACATGGTAAAAATAACCCCTCAAATCATATGAAAAGTACTTTTTACTTTTCAGTTTAGTTAAAAATGTAGTGGAGTAGAAAGTACAGATACTGCGCTCAAATGTAGTGAAGTAAAAGTGAAAATTATCCACTGTAAAATGTACTTAAGTGAAGTACAGATACCTAAAATCTGAGTACAGTACTTTACTACTTTATTACTTTCCACCACTGCAAATATCTGGGATCGTCCTGTCACAGGGGCTGATTTGTAAAGTGTGTCTTTGAGGAAGACATCTTTGAATTCATGAAAGTTGTATCTTTATTTATTCATACATGTTTGTTAGTGATGATTGTCCTACATTTCAGACTTGAGTGCTCATTTGGAGGCTTAAAAAATATTGTTAAATGTAAAAAAGTGAAGTACTTATGTTTGTAGTTTATTTCTAAGAACCAGAAAAAACACATCGACATACATTTTTAACTAGAGTATATCACGAACAGTCTCTGAACCTCTCTGTTTCCTAGGTAACCTTCTGCTGCGCGGGGACCGGCCTCACGTCTTCCTGCTCGGGCACAGCCATGGCACAGACTGGGTGGAGTACGACGCTCAGGGTTGGCTCTGTCACGCCAAGCACAACCCAGCGGCTCAGAACGCTGCGTCTCTACTACAGGACTCCCAAAAGTAAGACGCCTGCTGTTTCAAAGCTCCAGACTCACATGTTTTCTCAAGAAGCATTAAAGCTGCTAACTGAAATCTTTGAGGAACACAGGCAGAACATTTAGGGGTGCATCCATAGACTGTTTAAAGACTAAGTGAGTGTAACGTCGCCCATAGAGTTTGGCTCCAGACACATGAAGCTTCAGAATTCTGACTACAAGTATCATAGCAAACAAAGAGCCAATCTGAAGCGAGTTTGTTGAAGGAAACGCCCCTTCCCACCCGCACCGCTGGTTTAGCAGGGGGCGGGCACTTGGAACACTGTCAATCAAACCTGTTACTAACGCTACCGGGAGCGACCTCTGGATAAGAAGGCAGCTGATTTGTCTGTTATTAATGTTCATATCTTGAGTTAAAGACACAATAGTGAAAAATACCAGGATCATGTAGAGTGGGTAAATACGAGCATTTTATGAGCAAAATGACGAGTCTGACAGCAGCAGTTACAGACAGAGGGGCCACAGTTTTTCAATGTACAGTGAATTGGAGCCAGAGTTGATGGAGCCGGAAGTGCGCCCTCACTTCCTATTTAGAACGCGGTGGCTAGCAGGTTAGTTATGTCCATTTCTATAAACAGTCTCTGGTTGCAGCATTAATCATGTATAAATGACTGGAATGTGAACTGCTAAACTAACACAAAACACAACATGCACTTCAGTTGTTTAGATGTTTGTGTTAATGTAATTTAATAACTGAATATTCTTGCAGCTCTAATTGCAAGTTGGCACTGATCACACTAGTTGGCTTTGTGCAATTTGTGCAATTGGCTTTGTGCACAATCCCAGCGCCCTCAGCCTCCCCGTTAGCGGTAGTACTCCCCATCCACTTTTATCTCTGAGGTTTGTGCCAAATCACGCTATAATGAATAAATATTTAAAGATGAGGCTGTGGACAGGGAGCTGACAACAAGTTAAAAACTACACAAATAAAATGAATACTTCACCAGAGACACTTCTGTGTCTCAATTCTAACGCTAATGCTAATTTAGAAGCATAATAAATAATAAAACAACATGACTAACTCAAATACTACATATAAAAATAATAAGGTAGTCTTTATTTTAAGTAATTTGAATTTTAATAGGTTGTTTATTTTATATTTTCTGATTTTAATAAAAGTGACTGTTGAGACACAGTAAGCTAGCTAGCATGCTAATGTGCACATAGCCTATTATAAACTTGTTGAAACACTGGTAAAAATGGAAAAAAAAAACCCCCAAACTGATACATAATTTGATTTAATGCAGCATCCCCTCTCCTCTGCAGGAAGAACATCAGTGGTTTGTTCATGAGCAGAGCCAGCGGAGCCACAGTCCTGTCCGGGTCCATCGCAGGTTTGGAGGGCAGCTCTCAGCTCGCTCTTCGCCGGGCCACGAGCATGAGGAAGACTTTTACCACCGGAGTCGCTGCAGTGAAGAAGAAGAGTCTCTGCATCCAGATCAAACTGCAAGTGGTGAGAGCAGAGACCACTGTGGGGAGTGGGCCAATCAAATACACCATCTGTCTGTGTGTTAATAGTTATATTTAGTAGAATTAGACCATTTTATATTTTATTTGAAACTAAAATATGTTTATCAAGACTGGAATTAATTTAAATATTTACAAATTCATCAAGCATAACTGAAAGGGCCCATATTACACTATTTTCTGATCTATTTTATAATGTTGCTTCCTCATCACAAACAGACCTGGACTTCTTCTCTCAAATGGAAAACACTCTGTTCCACTTTGTGATGTCGTGGTAATACAGGAAGTGCTTCACTGTGTTTTTAAACTCCACACACCTTCTCTAGAATAATTTGGTTAACTTCAGCCCTGGAATTGCCAATCTCTACTGAACTAAAGGTTAAAAACTACCACTACAGTGTTTTCTCAGCTCACAGAGTTTGTGTGTTAAATGAAACAAAACACAAGTCCAGGTCTGTTTTTTATGACTAAACAACATTATAACATACATCAGAAGTACTGCAATATTAGCCCTTTTAGTAATTAAACTTGTACATAACAGAATAATCATAATCATATTTGAAATGGCTGTGTCTCCTCAGGATGCTCTGATCGACATGGTGAGACGCTCTAAGGTTCACTTCGTCCACTGTCTCCTGCCCAAGTCGGAGGCGGTGACGGGGGCAGCCGACCCCCGAGTGTCCCACGGAGAGAGCCCTGATGCTGGGCTCATGACGCTGGACGTGGGCCTCCTCCGCGCTCAGCTCCGGGGGTCCAAGCTCCTGGATGCTCTGCGTATCTACAGACAAGGTAACTGGTTTAACCCTGTTTAGTGGGTGTACCTGATGTTTCTTTCACACAACAACAGTTTTTGAAAGCTGGAATCGCAAAACCTGTGGGTCAGTGCCTAGCGGCGCAGACCATTTGTCATAAGTAGCTCTTAAAGTTTTTACATGGACATACACTGTGTACTGTCTGCATCCTAATTATGCTAAAGCATTTATTACCAGATAATTATTAGGAAGTAATATAGGCCTATTAGTGTTGTCAAAGTTACTGTCACTAGGTAAACTCCATAACTTATAATAGTCTGAAACATTGAGACACTGGGGATGTCATAAGCCTCTCATTGAAGCAGTGGCTGCCCAAAAAAAGACGAAACAACACCATTCACGTGTCTAAGCTGGAATCGAAGACACCAAGCACTTTTAAATGTTAATGAGTTGAATCTGACAGAACCAAAGTCAAAGGCTTTTTAAAAGGAAAAATGAGCATATCCTAAATTTGGTTATACCCTCCACAAAATATTATTATAAATACCATACCGTGAGATGCGTACCGCTAAAATATTGTATCGGGAGATTTGGATGTCGTTACATTCTTGGTGAAAATGACGAAAAACAAGATGGAAGTTCTTAATACAAGTGGTCCATTTTATTATTTTAGTCTTATTCAAAGGACACTGCAATTATCTCTGCTCCTTTTTCTAGTTTAACCTTCTACACTCAGAGTCCAATTTAAACCCAATTAGCCGTCCATGTCCTCAGAGGATGATATTTAACCAGTTTCTATAAATCATTCAAATAGTTCAAGTAAGGTATTTAAATTTCTTCTGGTGAATCAATCCTTGTTTTTCAAGATGGTAAATTAAAGAGGGGGTATTATGCAAAATCACCTTTAAAAAAAAACTTTCTCCCACGTTATAAAGTTTTTCCTTAATCTTTACACTTTGTGAATGAAACAAAACACAACTCCAGATATGTTTTTGAGGAGGTAATGACATTATAACCTGACTTAAAGCTCACAAGAGTCAATTTCCAGTAAAACAGGACCTTTAAATTTCGACTTGACAAATCCTGTAGACTTTCCCAGTTATTTCCACCATGTTCTGTGTTCCTCTCACCCTCCAAAAAGCCTGTAATATTATTCTTTCACACCTGTCAGAGCAGTGTTTCATCTGTGCTGTTTGGGTTTTGAAGTGTTTTTCTGGCTCTAACCTTCGCTGTCTGCTCTGTGTGCCCTCCTCTTCGCAGGATACCCCGACCACATGGTGTTCTCCGAGTTTAGACGCCGCTTTGATGTGCTGGCACCGCACCTCACCAAAAAACATGGCCGCCACTATATTGTGACGGACGAGAAGAGGGTGAGTGTTCAAACCACGGGGCGCAACGTTTTTTTTTGTTTTTTTATTTGATACAAGTGAACTATTTTGGCTGCTTTGTGCTCTCGCGTTTCATTTCATTGTGAGGATGTCGACTCTCAGATGGGGGCAAAAGCCAGTTTTCCCTATTGATTACATTGTACTTTCCATGAAATATCCAAATGTTCAACCCATAGACTGTAAATAGAAGTGGACTGAGGGAGTGTGACATTACCCACGACGTTCGGCTCCAGTCAATTGAAGCTCATCAAGGCTAGAGCAGTTATAGCAGTGAATTTATACTCTATCGTTGAACTTGGTCATTTCTATTAGTGACTATACCCAAGAAGTCACTGGGGGCACCTATGTATTACAATATAGGTGCCCCCCTCATCTGTATTAAATATTATTGAGCAATAGAATGTTCTGTTGGGGCGACAGTGACTCACTTAGTAGAGCATTTGTCCACTAATCTGAAGGTTGTGGTTTGAATCCCGTTCTCGATGGAAACGTCCAGATTTACGTTGAGAGTGTAAATCCGTTGAGTTGCAGTGATCCGAGTTATTCCTCACTTTCCTTATGCAGTCAGAACACCCTAATTATTCACCGCGATGAGTTTATAAGCGCTTTTCACAACTTTCAGAGACATGACGGAAAAGCTAACAACAATTAGCATGCTAACGTGCACTTCCTGATTAGCGGATTGTAAAATGTTTTCTAATTAGATACAGACAGTACACAGCAGACTATAGTACTGGGCCAAGAAGAACTTTCCTCAAATACTTGGAAAAAAAACTATTACAGGACTTTTACGCACTAGTTTCTTGTGTTTTAAACCCTTCTCGCTCTTGTTGACAGTTGTGAGTAATAGCGCCCCCTCCTGTTCAAACTGTCTTATCTCTGCGCGAGTTTAATTGGCTGCAGCCTCATTTAGAGACGTCGAAAACCCCTCCACAAATAACCTCCTGCTTTGAACCCGTTCTTATATTTTTAACTCTAATCACCAGGTACCTCTCCTCTGGGCTGTCTTCTTCTGTATTAATTATGAAGCTAGCGCAAGGCCTTTGTAACAATTAATTACCGTCGCTCGGAGTAACGTGTGGGTTTTTTTTCCCTGTTTTTTTTTTAGGTCGTTAACTCCATTTTACTGCTAGTGCCTCATTATTTTGAAGCTTTTGTGTTTTGGTCGCAGTTTAAAACCTTCCCAAGGGAGTTAATAATTGTCCTCGTGAGTATAGAGGTTGATCAAAGACGTGCGAGTGGGACTTAACACAAAAATAGGTATTCCAGATGGGAAGCAAGTGGGAATTTTCCCCATTGCCACATTTGGTTTTACTATCCAAATAACTGCATGAATTAGCTGATAGTGTTGTCATCATGCTATAATTTCAAACTTTATTTTGATATTAAGGTATAGACTCTATATTCGGTGCCGATTCTGATATCACGATGATGATAAAAACACTCTTTCTTTAGACAATAGAATCTGATTTTCAGCATTAAATGGTAATACAGTGGTCCTTCGTTTATCGCGGGGGCACGTTCTAAAAATAACCCGCAATAGGCGAAATCCGCAAAGTATCAGCTTTATTTTTTACAATTATTCTCTCTGTTTTGCGGCCGTAAAACCCCTCACCACACACTTTATACACTTTTCTCACACAGGCATTAACATTTTCTCACATTTCTCTCTTGTTTAAACTCTCTCAAAGTTCAAACCTTCGTCGGTGCCTTTGTCGGTCCAGAACGTTTCATCGACATTGTGGGTTTTGTCAGGGAGAAAACTTGCAAACACACAGCACTTCAGAGTCACACTGCGATCCAGCATTTATGTAAATTTGTCTGACACATTCTGTACTGTACAGGAGACACGGAGGAGACTGATGGACAATGGTCTACAGTCCCTCAGCCAATCAGGACACAGAACACGATGCACGCTCATGAAAAATTGCACTAAAAAAAATCCATGAAACAGTGAGTCTGCGAAAGGTGAACCGCAATATAGTGAGGGACAACTGTACTTCGTTTTCTGTTCCCATGTGGCCTTATATCTGTGTAACCCTTCAGTGATCTTGATAGGTTCCGTAGTGGTCCTTGGGCAGCCCAGAAGTTTTTTCGTTATTACAAGAAAGTATAAATTTAAAACAAGAACATTATCTCGCTAAAATGTCATTACAGGTTTTAACGACTTCAGTTTCTCATTTTAACGACATCAGTTTTGTGTTTTAACGTGAACATAAGGCTTATATACAATGCACTGAGGGGCCAGTCACTTTAAACATGTCCGAGGGCGTGATCTGTATGAGCCGTACGTGCAGGGGAAGATCGAACCAGTCGATTACCATTTTGCTTCTGTCTAATGAGGATAGGCTGCATGACACTTCGACTCCATCGACTTCGACATGCATCCTACTGCAGTGAGCTTCAGGCGTGTCCTTTAAATCTGCACCTTTACAGGCTCTGGGCTGTAGAGTTTAATATGTTCACATTAAAACTTGAAACTGATGTCGTTAAAACGCAAAACTAAAGTCGTTAAAACCTGTAATGACGTTTTAACGAGAAAATTTTCCCGTTTGAACTTTATACTTTCTCATAATAACGAAAAAGTCTTTATAAAAGTTTCATCCGCATTTGTCAGGTCTACTCTTCCGTATTGTTCTCAGCAAAGGCTCTGTGCGATTTGAACACGTTTACTTCGTATCTGGGGACACAAGTAGGTCATGTTTGTGAAATTTAAAATCAAATTCCTTTTAAAATACAGGACCGAACTTGTTTTAGCAATAACAAACCCAACATCGTTACATTTTAAAGCATATACCTACCGCATATCACTTCTGCTGCTTTACTTCCCGCAGACAGGGGAGCCGGAGTGAGCCTGAAACTCCAGCTATAATTGGGGAAATAATAGAAGTGACAGTTCAGAGTCGTCCCACACTGTCTCCGCGTCTCTGCCCAACGATATGAGACCGCCTTGGCAGTTCACAGATGGTTTTAGCTGCAAGGAGACTTAAAACACCCCTCCCTGTGTCTGTCCTGTCTGTATGTATATGTCCCCGAAGACCAGAATCACCATTTTAATGTCCTACAGTGAGAACGCAGTGCAGTTTGTCAGGTGCAAAGAGAAGTGAAAGTTACACAGCCAAAGCAGAATCTGTCAAAACTTTTCACAGCAAGTTTTAATGCAGAAAATTAGGTTTTACAAGACTGGAAAAGCCGTGGTAGCAAAATGGTGAAGTTGGGACTAAACTGGGAAAGATCAAACTAGTGTTGGCACAATACTAAGGAATAGACTCGATAACAATTCTGATACTACGATGATGATAAAAACACTCTTTCTTCAGACAATAGAATGTGATTTTTTTGTGAGTATCTACTTTGATTTTCTTACTGTTAACACAACCATTTTGAGAAGCTTTGTGTGGCAGCTGCTGTTAATTTAACACTAGAAGAACTAAACAATTCTCCATAAATATACAAAAGCACGATACAAAACAATACACTACAGCTTCACAAACCTGTTGCGATGTGCAGTAGTTTCATTAATGGGATGTATGCTGACTGTGCTGTGATAGAGCTCTGAAGGGGGAGCAACATAGCACAGAGAGTAAAGGGAGGAAAGCTCAAAAGCATCAAAAACGAAACTTATAAAACATGTTAATATGTGGTTTTCGGTGAATATAGCATTTTATAGCATTAATACCCCATAGAAGTAAAATACTCCTCTTTAATACCCCATTGAAGTAAAATACCCCTCTTTATACCCCATAGAAGTAAAATACTCCTCCCCATAGAAGTAAAATACTCTTTAAATACCCCATAGAAGTAAAATACTCCTCTTTAATACCCCATTGAAGTAAAATACTCCTCTTTAATACCCCATAGAAGTAAAATACTCCTCTTTAATACCCCATAGAAGTAAAATACTCCTCTTTAATACCCCATTGAAGTAAAATACTCCTCTTTAATACCCCTTAGAAGTAAATACCTCCTCTTTAATACCACATAGAAGTAAAATACCTCCTCTTTAACCATAAACCAGAACAAAATATCCACCTTTTAATAGTTAAAAGGTTCATTCTGACATGATTTCTGACCTGACCTCCAGCTCAGTGTTGAACTATAGTCTCTTATGTTTGTCTTAACATCTCAACATATAAAACCAGATTTAAAATGTCTGTGTGCATCAGTTTTATTTTTGTGAATTGTCAATTTAAATAAATGTTTGTTTTCAGGCTGTGGAGGAGCTGCTGGAGTCTCTGGACCTGGAGAAGAGCACGTACCACATGGGGCTGAGTCGAGTGAGTACAGCATTTATTTAATACTTCAATTAAGACCAGTTTATGTCGTCAGTCAACCTTTGAGCAAGGCACTTTGGCAGAATGAGCTGTCTGAATGTGTGTTTGTGAGAGATTCCAAGCCACTGTTTATAAGTTTATTTATTTATTTTTTTTTATTTTCCCAGCAGTACCTGGCCCCTTCCCCTTCCCCTCAAATGGCCTTTGTTCAGTAGATAGATGAATCTAGTGGTAATATCCGAGACTAAGTACTGTGAGTTTTTCTCTCAAACAAGAAACACTATGTTCCACCTTGTGGTGTCATCTGGTAATACAGGAAGTTCTCCACTGTGTTTTTAAACTCCACACACCTTCACTAGAATCATTTGGGTAATTTCAGACTTGAAATTGCCAGTCTCTATTGAACAAAAGGTAAAAGGAGCTGCTGACTTGAAAACTACCACTTCATGACATCAGAAGGTGGAAAGAAGCATTTTGAGGTTTGGAGATGTGACAGACTAATAATAAAGTGTTACTCAAACATGTGTGAATGAAACAAAACTCAACTCCAGGTCTGTTTTTGAGGAGGTAACAACATTATAACATGACTTAAAGTTCACAAGAGTCAAGAGTGAAATATAAGACCTTTTACTGCATGAGACAATCCAGGGCTAATCTTGGGGGTGGAACAGGGCAGGTTGATGGTTTTCTTAATGAGATTTCTGAATATCGCTGTGTTAAAGAGCAGACGCCACCTCGAGCTGCCAATTAGCGAAAGTTTCAGTTTAACCTTGTCTCTCATTCATTTATATTACGGCTAATATCGCAGTTATTGGATTTTATATTCGCCAAAGCAGAGGACACAGAGAGGCCTCCTACACAGACACAGCCCACGCACCAATTACACTGGAGTTTGAAATATAAGGTGAAGTTTAAAGTTTCAATACGTATGTAGACATAAGGTAAATTAGTGAGAGAAATATAATTACATATAAAATAAAAAGTTAAAGGACTTGTACTTGTTTTTTCTCCCACGCTTTTGAGCAAAGTTTGTCTGATGTGTTGTCATAGACTGTATAAAGAAGTGGACTAAGTGAGTGTGACCATAGTGTTTGGCTCCAGTCAAATAAGCTCACCGAGGCTAAAGGTTCACACATTTGAAATTCCCATTGCGAGTATCATAGCAACCAAAGAGCCAATCCGGAGTGAGGCTGTTGAAGGTAACATCCCTTCCTGCCTGCACCGCTGGTTTAGCAGGGAGCGGGTATTTAGTAATGCTGTCAATCAATCCTGTTGCTAATGCTAGCGGAAGCAACCTTGGGGAAAGAAAGTGCCTGATTTGTCTGTTATTAATGTTCATATCTTGATTTATAGACATAATAGTGAAATAAAAACCCCAGAATCATGTAGAGCGGGTTAATACGAACATTTTAAGACCAAAATAACAAGTTTGGTAGCAGCAGTTACAGAGAGAGGAGCCACAGTTTTCTAACGTAAAATGAATTGAAGCCAGAGTTGATGGAGCCGGACGCGCGCCCATGATCACTTCCCATTTGTAATGTGGAGGCAGCTAGCATGTTAGCTATGTCCATTTATATACACCGTTTATGTGTACTGTATAAGCAACTCTTAAGGTCAAAATAAGTTAGCTTCATACTGTCTGCATTTAATTATAAAGCGTTTTATTGTCAGATAATCGGGAAGTGCACGTTAGCATTCTAGTTGTTGTTAGCTTCACTGTCGTTGTGAAAAGTGCTAATAACCCTCTTTGTGTAACCTCTTTAGCATCACGTTCAGCACATTCATCCCCTGCTCTTCCTGGTGTCAGGACAGATATAGCAGCCCTCAGAGACTCTGCTCTGTGGCCTGTCTCTGCAACGTTATGATGTATGAATGTGTCCTGTGTCTCCTCCTGCTCCTCTTTTCTGTATCACTCTCTCTCTTTCTCTCCTCTCTTTTTCTCCCTCATTCTTTTTCTGCCTCCTCTCTTTCTCTCGCTCTCTCTCCTTCTCATCCACCCAACCCTCTCTCTCTCGCTGCCTATCTCTCCCTCCCTCTACATCCCTCTATATCTGCCTCTCTCCCTCCCTCCTTCTCTGTTTCTCCAGCCCCCCCCCCCCCTCCTCCCTCGAGCTCCCTCTTCTCTCCATCACCCTGTTCCTCTCTCTTCCTCCCTCTATCTCCCTTTCTCTCTCTCCCTCCCTCTCTTTCTCCATCCCCTTCCCTTCCTCCATCTCTCTCCTCCCCTTCTCTCTCTCCTCTCTGGCCATCCTCTCCTATCGCTCCTCTTCTCTCTCTCCTTCTCTTCTTTCTCCTTTTATCTCCTTCTTTCTACCTTCTATCCCTCTCTGTCTCTCTCTCTCTCTCTCTCTCTCTTCTGTCTCTCCCTCTCTGCACCTTCCTCTCGTCTCTGTCTCTCTCCCTCTTTCTCGCCTTCTTTCTCTCCTCTGGTCACTCTCTCCTTCCTCCTCTTTCCCCCTCCTCTTTCTCTCCTCTGTCTCTCTCTCCTACCTCCTCTCTCCCCCTCCTCTTCCTCTCCTCTGTCTCTCTCTTCCTACCTCCTCTCTCCCCCTCCTCTTCCTCTCCTCTGTCTCTCTCTCCCCCCCCTCCTCTTCCTCTCCTCTGTCTCTCTCTCCTTCCTGATCTCTCCCCCTCCTCTTCCTCTCCCTGGCCTCTCTCCTCCTCCCTTCTCTCTCCCCCTCCTCTTCCTCTCCTCTATCTCTCTCTCCTACCTCCTCTCTCCTCCTCCTCTTCCTCTCCTCTATCCCTCTCTCCCCCTCCTCTTTCTCTCCTCTGTCTCTCTCTCTCTCTCCTCTCCTCTCCCCCCGTCTCTCTCTCTCTCCTCTATCTCTCTCTCTCTCCTCTCTCTTCTTCCTCCTCTCTCCCCCCCTCTCTCTCTCTCTCCTCTGTCTCTCTCCTTCCTCCTCTCTCTCTCCTGTCTCTCTCCTTCCTCCTCTCTCTCTCCTCTGTCTCTCTCTTCTTCCTCCTTTCTCCCCCATCTCTCTCTCTCGTCTGTCTCTCTCTCTCTCCTTTCTCTTCTCCCCCTCCTCCTCTCTCTCTCCTCTGTCTCTCTCTCTCCTTCCTCCTCTCTCCCCCTCCTCTCTCTCTCCTCTGTCTCTCTCTCCTTCCCCCTCTCTCCTTCCCCCTCCTCTCTCTCTCTCTCCTCTTTCTCTCTCTCCTTCCCCCTCTCTCCCCCTCCTCTCTCTCTCTCCTCTCTCTCTCCTCTCTCTCTCCTCTCTCCCCCTCCTCTCTCTTTAGTCTGTCTCTCTCTCCTTCCTCCCCCCCTCCTCTCTCTCTCCTCTGTCTCTCTCTCCTCTCCTTCCCCCTCTCTCCCCCTCCTCTCTCTCTCTCTGTCCCTCTCTCTCTCTCCCTCTCTCCTCCCTCCTCTCTCCCCTCCTCTCTCTCTCCTCTGTCTCTCTCTCCTTCCTCCTCTCTCCCCCTCTCTCTCTCTCTCCTCTGTCTCTCTCTCCTTCCTCCTCTCTCCCCCTCCTCTCTCTCCTCTTTCTCTCTCTCCTTCCTCCTCTCTCCCCCTCCTGTTCCTCTCCTCTGGTGGTGATAAATGTTTCCCAGGGGCTCATAGTTCAGGGACAGACTCAGGGGAGCAGAGTTTAGCCCTGGTTAAAGTCAGTAGAGAAACTGGGGCACTTTTAGAGAACAGGCCTGTGCAGTGAATAAGAACGAAATATGCCTTTAACAGACTTATTACCAATTCTTAATAATGGTACAGAGGGATCATTTGGATGCTAAAGGTCTTGGCAGAGTTGGGTAGTTAAAATTGAGAAACTTATATTGTGATCATAGACTGTGTAAAGAAGTGGACTGAGTGAGTGTGACGTCACCCACAGCATTAGCTCCAGTCAAATGAAGCTCATCGAGGCTAGAGCAGGTCTGGGAGCGAATTTGGAGCTGACTTCCATATTTGGAATTCTGACCCCGAGTATCATAGCAACTAAAGAGCCAATCAAGAGCGAGGCTGTTGAAGGTAACGCCCCCTCCCGCCTGCACCATTGATTTAGCAGGGAGCGGGCGCTTAGCAACGCTGTTAATCAAACCTGTTGCTAACGCTAGTGAGAGCGACCTCGGGGAATGAAAGACGCTGATTCATCTGTTATTAATATTCCTATCTTCATTTGCGAAATAAAACCCTCAAGATCTTTTAGAGTGAGTTAATACAGATATTTTAAGACCAAAATAACGAGTCTGACGGCAGCAGTCACAGAGAGAGGGGACACAGGTTTTCAATAGAAAGTGAACCGAAGCCAGAGTCGATGGAGCTGGAAGCGTGCCTGTGATCACTTCCTATTTGGAACACAGTAGCTAGCAGGTTAGCTATGTCCATTTATATATGCAGTCTATGGGTGTTATTCAGACTAAACCATCATTACAAATAACAGTCTAACTAATCTGGTAGAAGTAAGATTCAAGTTCAAAGTTCCTTAGTGTATTTAATTTGATACGTTGACGTAGTGGTTTGTGGTCCAGGCCTCGCAGCTAGAAAGTTCTGGGTTCATTTATTCTGTGTGGCGATTTGGAAACTCGGAAACTCTTTTACCTCACATAAAAGTGATCGATGGGTTGGTACTAGCCGACACTTTCTGGATTATTCATATTCAAGGACTTCAGGACTAAACTGGACTCAAACCAGGGCCAAGCCAGGACCTTAAGTCACTCAAACTCCCCTTTAAATATATGCTTTTGTACTGAGTCTTGTGCGCTCATTCTCATTCAGAACAGAAGTAGCCACGTCCCCTTTGGTCATTTGTCACTGGAGATAGCAGAGCCTCTTACAGACAGCTCCATAAAGCCAGCTCCACACCGCACTGCATTAGGCAAAGGCACGGTGCGTTCAGGTGCGGAGCTGCCGTGGGGAATTAGAGTTTTCCTCGTTAGGTGAAAGGACCATGCTGAGATATTGATCCGCTGCCTGTTTTCAAAAGGAAGGTCAGAATATTTGAATTAATAAAAGTACGTTGAGAAGGAGCCAGCCAATTTAGTGGGCAGAGAATGTACACTGGAGGCGCGGCTGGCAAAGCAGGTCCCAAAAGTTGTTCGTTAGCAACTTTTTATCAGGTTTGGCAGTGAAAAATATAGTGTTTTGGTTTATTTTATGAGAGAGAAATGGGACTTCTTCATTAAGTAGTACATTCAAATTATACTTTTATTTATTAAAGGTCCTATATTACACAAAACGGACTCTTGTGAGCTTTAATTCATGTTATAATGTTGTTACTTCATCAAAAACATCAATTTCATTCACACATGTTTGAGTAATCTTGCATTATATGGTTGTCTGTATCTCCATAGATCTGAAAACTGTACTATGGGCCCTTGATGTGATGTCATAAGATGGAGTCTATATAACTCTATGGAAGATCTCCAAACTAATATCTGTTTGGGATCAGCTCCACAAACTTGTCATATTATTAATCTTGCGTCTTAATATCCTTTCAACTGACAGCAATCATGTCTGCGATTGAGTAATGGCTCCACTTGCTGAAGCTATAGTCACAAAATAATTAGATTTTTCTTTATTTATACTGACAGTGAATATGTCAAACTTTATGCCAGTTTTTGTTTCATGTGTATAGGCCCAGGACTTACAGCGATATTAACCAGAAACCAGGTCTAAACATCTGCAATCTGACCGTTAAACAGCACACACCAGCACTATAGGCTCCTCTTGGCTCCTTATTCCCTCTTTCGCACTGAAGCTCCAGCTCAGAGAGGTCTCCGCTGAGTCAGAAGTTCAAACTCCCATTCGCACCGTAACCTCAGCCCCACCTTCCTCTTGGCTCCTATAGGATCCACTTGGAAAGATCCACTGACAACCAATAGAGCTAGAAGCACGTCTCTCCTCCTCTGTTTCTTCTCTGTCTCTCCTCCTCTGTTTCTTCTCTGTCTCTCCTCCTCTGTCTCTTCTCCTCCGTCTTTCCTCCTCTGTCTCTCCTCCTCTGTCTCTCCTCCTCCATCTCTCCTCCTCTGTCTCTCTTCCTCCGTCTCTCCTCCTCCGTCTCTTCTCCTCCGTCTTTCCTCCTTTCCTATTCTCACCTCTCTTTGTCATTCGTTCCTCTTCTCTCCCTACCTCCCTTATCTCTTGCTCGCTCTCTCTCCATACTGTTACCTCTCTTTTTTGTCTTCCCCCCTTTGTCAACCCTTCTCCCTCTTCCTTCTCCACTTCCCCACTTTCTCTCTCTCGCTCTTTGCTTTCGTTCCATACACAAACCTCTCCTTCACCCCCCCTTGTCTCTTCTCCCTGCTCCCTCTGTTTTCTCTCTTCTTCCTCTCTCTGTCTCATCTCTTTCTCTCTCTCTGTCTCTTTCCTATTCTCACCTGTCATTCATTCCTCCTCTCTCACCCTACCTTCCTTCTCATTATCACTTGCTTGCTCTCTCTCCACACTGTTGCCTCTCTTTTTCTCCTCCCTCCTTCTCCCCCGTCCCTCTTTCACTCCTTCTCTTTCTCTCTCTCTTCTCCCTCTGTCTCCTCTTTCTGCCCATACCCAGACCTCTCCTTCTACCTTCCCTCTGTCTTCTTTCTGCTCTGTCTCAACTCTCACCTCTCTCTCTTTCTTTCTCTGCTCTCTCTTCTCTCTCCCCTTCGCCCCTCTTCTCTTGTCTCTCCTTTTCTAGATCCACACATCATATTATCTTGTATATTGTGTTATAATGATCTGATATTTTGAGTTTAGTTCAGAGTTGACATCTGTAAAGTGCGTCGAATGTCGAAAGGTGGAAAAACGCTGTATCAAAATTTAACCATTCAACATTTAAGGTTTAGGTCCGATTATCGTAACATTAGGATTCAATAACGGCACCATTTTCTGAATCTAATGTAAAAAACCCTGAATGTGTCCTGTGTGTGTCCTGTGTGTGTCTAGGTGTTCTTCAGAGCGGGGACTCTTTCCAGGCTGGAGGAGCAGAGGGACCTTCAGACCCGCACAAACATCTCTCTGTTCCAGGCGGCATGTCGGGGGTTTCTGGCTCGACAGGCCTTCAAGAAGAGGAAGGTAAAGACCGCTGCAAATACACTCTCCATCTCCCTCTTTCCCTCTCTCGCTCTTTCTCCCTCTGTCACCCCCTCTCTCTGTCTCTCTCTCTATCCCTCTCTCTCTCACTCTGGCCCCCTCTCTTTTCCCTCTCTCTTCTCTTCCCCCTCTCTCTACTGTCATTCCTCTCTCCCTCTTCGCCTTCTCGTTTTCCTCTCTCTTTTTTTCTCTCTCTTTCCCTTTCTCTCTCTCTTTCCCCCCCCCTCTCCCTCTCTCTCTTCCTCCCCTCTCCTCTCTTCTCTTCACCCTCCCTCTCACCTCTCTCTCTCACTCTGTCCCCCCCTCTCTCTCTCCTCGCCTCCCTCTCCCTCCTCTCTCTCTCTCTCCTCTCTTCCCCCTCTCTCTCTCCCCCCCATCCTCTCTTTCCCTCCTCTCTTTCCCCTCTCTCTCCTCCCTGCCCCTTCTCTTGCACTGCTCTCTCTCTTCCTCTCTACCTCTTCCCCCTCTCTCTCTGTTTTGTGATATATTGTCCCCAGCCCCTGTTTTCCCTTTGGAGCAGCCTGAGCTCTCTATAATGTCCCTCTCTCTCTCTCTCTGAGTCTCTCCCCTTCTCTCTTCTCCCTCTCTTTCTTCTTTTCCCTCTCTCTCTCTCCTCCCCTCCTCTTCCCTCTCTCTCTGTTTTGTGATATATTGTCCCCAGCCCCTGTGTTCCCTTTGGAGCAGCCTGAGCTCTCTATAATGTCCCTCTCTCTCTGCAGCTCTCTGTGAGGTGGAGACTCTCCTCAACAACAACCAACTCAATTATAACACGGCCTAATGACGCTATTCTTTTCAGTTTGTCCTTCATTTGACTTTAGGCTGTTGAGATAAATATAAAAACACATGTGGAGGCAAGGGCTTAGTGCTGTAACCAGACCAAAAGTTACAACCACTATGTGGACAGTATACTGTGGTTTTCAACATTAAATAGTGGTACTTTCTTTTCTATTTCCATGTGTGTTATATGTGTAATCCCTCGGTGTCCAGTAGGTTCATAGTGGTCCATGGTCTAGTCTATGTGTCTTATACTTGTGAAAGATACAGCTCAACATCATTAGAAACATGTTCAGGAAAGGTTCATTTCTGTCCTGTGAATGGGACTTTTTAATATTGATACCTGCTCAAAGTATGTAGTTTCAAAGTGATGCTGATTGAGGCTATATTTTGGCTGAGGCTTTTGAACCATGAGTCAGGAACATATTTTAGTTTGAACTTTCAGCCCCGCCTACTTAGCCCTTTCTGTCCCTGTGATACTGCACCATGGATCTATTAAAATAACTGAATATAGTATTACTAGCTTAGAGCTGTCTCGAGCTGGATTAATGGCCACTCATTGGTACTACAGCGAAAAAATCCCTCCTGCCCAGAAAGGATTTTTGTCGTCATAGAGTGCAGGGACTGACTGGGACTGACAGGGACTCACCGGGACTGACAGGGACTCACCGGGACTGACAGGAACTTACAGGGACTGACACGGCACCTAGAGCTTTCAAAAAGGTCCAGTTTTGTGGCGATTTTAACCTGTTTTCAGATCATAAACTTTTTCTCAGCTCAAAACCCGTCTGCTGTCTTAAAAAAAAAACGCTTTTTAATCATTAGCTTCAGCTACGCTCTATGTCGCTATAGCTAACTCAAGCGGTCACAGGGTACGACATGACCGAGCATGCGAATGTGAGCGATGCGAATGAGCCCCGCTGTCATGAACGAGCAATAGGTTTAGAACATGGTTCAGAAGCAGCTTGAAGCACAAACTTTATCATTTATAATTGTAGTTTATTTATTATTCCTTTGTCTCCTTCGCGGCCGATTCGTTCCGCTCGCTCTCAATCAAATCAATCAAATCAAAATGGGCAAAATGTACATAGCTGCTAAAGGCTAAACTCCCGACGTCCGCCATTGAGCACGGCCCGTTGACCTCTCTGTCCTCTCATAAACAGCTGTCTGGTCTGGAACGATGTCATTCTGTTGTTTCCTTATAGTTCTCCAGTCTTTATTACTGTTCTACACATTTATCAATGTCACTGAAAGATCATTAAAGCACGGAATATCACGACGGATATTTCAATCTGACTGGTTGAAGCGGCACAACAGCGGAACAAGCCGAGAAATTAGACTTTCGTTACATCCAGTTGAGAGAAAAGCATGAGCAACCTCCTTCCACAACTCTTCTCAAATTATACATCCAGATATAACTCGGTATTAATCACCAATCCCAGCAGTTCTCCAAAGTTTGTGAACTCGAATACCGCAGCAACTTTTGTAATAATGTTTAGTTTTGCAAAGTTCCAGACATGCTTTTGTTTCACACAGTCTGGATGCTTTTTTTCCCCCCTCAAACAAAGCGTCTACAATGTGGTAAATCCATCAGCCGCTTGTCTTTGTTCACTACAAGACTAAACACATCCCAGCCCCTTTTTACACGTCCTCCGGGTGCAGTGTTTACCTGAGGAGATGAGGTTCACATGGAGACCTTGGGGTGCTCCAAAGTCACCAAACTTATGTTAATAGACTGAGTTTTTAGACTGAGTATACACATACACACATTTATCAGGGATGACAGTCTCTATTTCAAAAACTGTCCCGATTACCACATTTGGCAAGGCAAGTTTATTTGTATAACACAGACCATACACGAGGTAATTCAAAGTGCTTTACAGAATAAGAAAGTCATTAAAAAGTCATTTGAAACCCTTTCTACCTTGGACTACTCCTACATAAATGAGGGTTTACACCAAATAGTTTCTAATTATTTGAAACACTAAACCTTTTGCAGTTCTCTACCATGTTATAAAGTTATGTAATCTTCACCAAAAACGTGCCTGAAGAGGTTTTAGATACATGTTTGAGTAATTAAGCAATCTTTCCCCAGCGCTTTCCAACCCTTCCTTATATTTAGGTGTAGGATTCTGTCCAAGGCTCCACCCACAAGTCCACGTCACCCACGCTCCCACAAAATACACAAAAACATGATGCAGAACTGTTCACTACGACTTCAAAAACCTGACGCGATGTTCAGTAATTTCATTAGCGGGATGCACAATGACAGTGTGATAGCACTCTGAAGGAGGAATGACCTCATAGAAGTCAATACCTCCTCTTTAATACCCCATAGAAGGTACATACCTCCTCTTTAATACCCCATAGAAGTACATACCTCCTCTTTAATACCCCATAGAAGTACATACCTCCTCTTTAATACCCCATAGAAGTAAAATACCTCCTCTTTAATACCCCATAGAAGTAAAATACCTCCTCTTTAATACCCCATAGAAGTAAATACCTCCTCTTTAATACCCATGGAAGTAAATACCTCCTCTTTAATACCATAGAATAGAAGTAAATACCTCCTCTTTAATACCTCATAGAAGTAAATACCTCCTCTTTAATACCCCATAGAAGTAAAATACCTCCTCTTTAATACCCATAGAAGTAAATACCTCCTCTTTAATACCCCATAGAAGTAAATACCTCCTCTTTAATACCCCATAGAAGTAAATACCTCCTCTTTAATACCTCATGGAAGTAAATACCTCCTCTTTAATACCCCACAGAAGTAAAATACCTCCTCTTTAATACCCCATAGAAGTAAAATACCTCCTCTTTAATACCCCACAGAAGTAAAATACCTCCTCTTTAATACCCCACAGAAGTAAATACCTCCTTGTTAAACTTGTTTGGATGTGAATAGGCTCTACATACATATTTTCTTTGGGCCTTTGGGACAGACGAGTCTCTGCAGCGTTACAACTAAAGCACTAAATCAATGAGTCTCTCTCCATCTTTGTTTGGCTGCTCTGGGAAAACGCCAACTCAAACTAGTTTCACATTCTGCCAATGGGAGAGAGGGAGAGAGGGGAGAGTTGGGGAGAAGAAGTGAAGGAGAGGGGAAGAGGGAAGAAGAGAAGAGGAAAGAAGAGGGGGAGAGAGACGGAGATAGAGGGAGGCAAGAAGAGGGGTAGAGAGACAGAGAGGGAGGCAAGAAGAGGGGGAGAGAAAGTGGACAGAGGGAGGGGGGGGTTAGAGGGAAGAAGAGAAGGAGAGGGGAAGAGAGAGAGAGGGGAGGGAGAGAAGAAGAGGAGGAGAGAGACAGAGGGTAGGGATGAGGGAGAAAGGAGAGGGAGAGTGGGGAAGAGGGAAATGGAGAAAAGATGGGAGGAGAGAGGGAAGGAAGAAGAGAAGGAGAGGAGGAAAGAGCGAAAGGGATGGAAGAAGAGAAGGAGGGAGAGAAGTGGGTAATGAGAAGATGGAGATGGAGAGAGGGGGGGTATAAGAGGGAGGAGGGGGAGGTAGGAGATGCGAAAGGAGCAGAGGAAGAGAGAAGAAAGGGGAAGAGGGGAGTGCAAGATAAGAGGGAAGATTGAGAAAAGAGAAAGAGGGAGTGAGAGAGGGAGAGGAGGGAGAAAAGAGAGATGGGAGAAAGACAGAATAGACGGGGGTGTATGGAAGAGATAAAGAATGAAAGAGAAGAGAGGGGGCACATGGGACCCCTCGAATGGCAGCCTAATTAAACAGTAGCCTGAAGATACAAAGAGGAAACAGGTGGAGGAGCTGGTGGAGCCTGGAGTGAAGGACATGTAAAGGGCATCTGGATGTGTCTGATACAGGGACAAGTGTGAGGATGAGTGAGATTACACAAGAAATACACCAAGGTTTAATACTTCCAGCACGGAACAAATGAGTAAACATTTACACCGCTTCTGAACGCAAAAGAACAGCTCACAGGTTAAAGACGACAGACTGAGCTTCTGTCCCTCTATAGTTATAATCCACGACACATGTGGAGGATCATTTTATAATTTACACATTTTAAATCTCAGTATTCATTTAAAACGACTTAATAAAAGAAAATATGACTATGCGATACTGCCAGATCTTACATGTATCACTGATTAAGGAAGTAAAACTGGATGACGAAGGGTATGCGTCACAGTGGGCGTCGTACTGGGGGAGGTGAAAACGGGGGTTGATCGACAAAATGGCGTCTTCAAAATAGGCGATTAAAGATTATTCAAAGATTAATCACTCCAAATCCTTCAGAGGGTCAGTGAGAAGAAACAACTACAACATGGTTAAAAGTTCTAAAAAGTCAATTTTTCAGAATAGGTCTGATTTTAAGTGATACTAAACACAATCAACTTTTATTTGCTACTGAGTGGTGTATATTGTTTTAATAGCACTGAAATACAAGCCATATTTGCAGCTTTCTGATCAAAAACTGCCAAAAAAAAGAGTGTTCTGTGTGTACTACAAAACCAAGTACTACATGATACAAAACAATACACTACAACTTCACAAACCTGATTTGATGTGCAGTAGATTCATTAACACACTGATTGTGTTGTAATAGCGCTCTGAAGGGCGGGTGACTTAGTGCAGAGAGCAAAGGGAAGGAAGTTAATACCCTATAGAAGTAAACGTTTATGGTTAGCTGTAAGATTCTGTACAAGGCTCCGCCCACAAGTCTACGTCACCCATGTCTCCATAAATACAAAAACATGATACAAAACTGTACACTACAACTTCACAAACCTGATGCTATGTGCAGTAGTTTCATTAGCGGGATGTACACTGATTGTGTTGTGATATCACTCTGAAGGGGGAGTGACTTAGCGCGGAGAGCAAAGGGAAAACAGACCCGAAACTTATAAAACGTGTTAATGTGTTGTTTTGGGCGAATATAGCACTTTAAAAATGATAAAAGGAAACATGATGATCTAAATATGTTCTGTGTTAGCAGTTAATGTGTCGCAGAAGTAAAATACCTCCTCTTTAAACATCCATCAGTGAAAAGGTCTGATAATAAAGACTTAAAAAATGGTTGAAATCTTTGCGCTTCGTGTATTATTATAACATTAGCCACGTCTGCTGTAATCCCGTCGGAAATGACCGGCCCCTCTCCTAAAGCCCTTGATTGTGTCTGCTCTCGTCTGTCTGATAGAGCGTCCTCTCATTACGTTAGGCCGGCTCTTCATGACTGTGTGAATGGGGCTTAATGCTGTAACAGGTTGTGTTCATGATCGCGCCGAGAGCACTTAGTCCCAATTGTAGTGTGTAATCGTCCCTGCACATCCCCGCGGCTCTGCTTGATAGCTCCTAATGTCTCTTCCGCGCACTCGCTCCCAACACTGATGCTTCCATTTCTGCCGGAACGGTCGCAGCCCGGGCCATTCGTCAAAAGTTAAAACTGTTTTGGAGCGAGCGGAGACGCGGATGTTGACTCAGCCCCTCACCTCTGCTGCTGTAGCGGAGGAAAGAGAGGGAGGAGACGGGAGTTAAAGGGGCTGTATCGTGCCGTTTACTGATCTGTGTTATAATGTTGTTTCCTCTTCAAAAACATACACGGACTTTTGTTTCTTTCACACACGTTTAGCACACCAACCCTTCTTCTCTCAAACAGAAAACACTCTGTTCCACCTTGTGATGTCATCATGCGGTAATACAGGAAGTGCCTTCTGAACTAAAGGTAAAAGGAGATGTTAACTTGAAAACTACCACTTCATGACATCACAAGGTGGACCAGAGCATTTTGAGCTTTAGAGATGTAGACAGACTAATAATAAAGAGTTACTTAAACATGTGTGAATGAAACAAAACACAACTCCAGGTCTGTTTTTGAGGAGGTAACACCATTATAACATGACTAAAAACTCACAAGTGGCTTTAGTGAAATATAGGACTTTTGAATGAATTAATTTTGTTTTGATTGTTTACATTTTTTGAAAAAGACAAAACAAAACATTTTCTTCATTAATTACAACCAAAAAAGTATTGGGCTGAGGCCGTGTGCTTGTGTAAGCCCATCCTGACCAACACATATCAACTCAACAATACAGTAACATAACAAAATCCATTTACTTTAATCAATATCTTAAATACAGATGTCTTGACTCATATAACCTACAGCAATGTGAATGCATGAAGTAATTCATGTTTTAAACTTTTTTGAATTTAAACAAAGTTTCAATTAACTTAAATTCATAATTGAAATCATTCCAAAGTTTTATTCCTTTAAAATAATCAAAGCTTTTTATAAAAATCTACATTTACCAGATCATCAGCCCTGACCCTAATGACACTGACGAAGACTCAAGACTCTATTAGACATGTTTAAAGGGGATGTGCCTGATTTTTACTCTTAAAAACATCAAAATGAAAACTACTTCATGATTAGTTTGCTCCGTTTGCAGGCCCAAAGTTATTCCTCACTTACCTTATGATTTCAGAACATCCTAAGTATTCACCATGATGAGTTTATAAACACTTTTCACAACTCTCTGAGACCAGAGGCCGACGGAGTTTTGCCGACCCAGTCAAGCCAACGTCAACTAGCATGCTAACGTGCACTTCCTGATTCTCTGCCAATAAAGCTCTTTAAAATTAAATACAGACGGCACAGAGCGGAGTTCTTTTGTCCTCAAGAGCTGCTTATGCGATATATCTGTATTGGGGCAAGACACTTGTAGCTGAACTAAAAATATCAGGTACAGGGCCTTTTAATACAGGGTCTTAAAACTTCTTAAAATATGACTTTTACTTGCCTATTTGTGAAGAAAACATGCAGTATTTAGTCTATAATGTGTAGTATTTAGTATATTTGTTAACACGTTTGTGTGTTTATGGCTCAGATCCAGGACTTGGCGATCCGCTGCATTCAGAAGAACATAAAGAAGAACCGAGGGGTCAAAGGTTGGCCCTGGTGGAAGCTGTTCACGACGGTGAGGCCCCTGATCGAGGTGCAGCTGACCGAGGAGCAGATACGCGGCAAAGACGTGAGATATTATTACATTATTCTACTGTTTAGAATCAGTTTAATACAGTCTCACTTTATAAACTAAGAGCACAGACACTTAGTCACACTGCCAAATGTTTTCTGTAACTTTTACTAAACGTGGGTGTTTTTGACAGGAGGAGATCCAACAACTGAAGCAGAAGTTGGAGAAAGTGGAAAAGGAACGAAACGAACTCCGGCTGAACACAGACCGCCTCGAGAGCAGGGTGAGATATTTAAAACACATTTAACAGACGACATATATACATGTTGTTTATGTGGTAATTTGGGCGGTTATCCAATCAGAACGCAGAATGAGCCTCACTGAGATACACTGAGAATGGGACAAACTTGTACGTGTCTATATGGAAGTTTAGACACTGGCATCTACTTTATAAAGACGTGGACTGAGTGAGTGTGACGTCACCCACAGCGTTCGGCTCCAGTCAAATGAAGCTCGTCGAGGCTGGAGCAGTTACAGCGGCTAATCTGCAACCAGGGCCCTTATTTGAAACTCGAGCGCGAAACTTCACGTCACAGCGAGAGTGTTGAAGGTAGCACCCTGCCTGCATCGCTTAGCAACGAGGCTGTCAATCAACCTGTTGCTAACGCTAGCAGCAGTGACCTTGGGAAAAAAGGCCCCTGATTGGTCTGTTAATAATATTCATATCTTGATTTAGGGACAAAATGGTGAAATAAAAACCCAGGATCATTTAGAGCTAAGAGTTAATGTGAACATTTTAACGCCAGATTCAGCAGATTTAGTTCTCTTTGTAGTTGTATTTTTATTTTTAAAGGGCCCATTACGCCATTGACATCACTGAACACATGAGGCTAATGACAACAAGCTAGCAACATCCCGCGTTTCCTCATCACAAACAGACCCGGAGTTCTTCTCTTAAACATAAAACACTCTGTTCCACCTTGTGATGTCATGGGGTAGTACAGGAAGTGCTCCACTGTGTTTTTAAATGATGATTTCAGCTCTGGAATTGCCAATCTCTACTGAACTAAAGGTAAATGTAGCTGTTAACTTGAAAACTACCACTTAATGACATCACAAGGTGGAACAGAGCATTTTGAGCTTTGGAGATGTTACAGACTAATAATAAAGTGTTACTCAAACATGTGAATGAAACAAAACACAACTCCAGGTCTGTTTTTGAGGAGGTAACATCATAACATGATTAAAAGCTCACAAGAGCCTATTTTTCATAATATAGGACCTCCTCTCGGTGTCTCCCCCTCCTCCCGCAGTCTCCCCCTCCTTCCACGATCTCCCCCTCCCCGCAGTCTCCCCCTCCTCCCGTGGTCTCCCTCTCCTCCTGTAGTCTCCCCCTCCTCCCGTAGTCTCTCCCTCCCACCGCAGTCTCCCCCTCCTTCCACGATCTCCCCCTCCTCCCGCAGTCTCCCCCTCCCTCCCGTGGTCTCCCTCTCCTCCTGTAGTCTCCCCCTCCTCCCGTAGTCTCTCCCTCCCACCGTAGTCTCCCCCTCCTCCCGCAGTCTTCTCCTCCTCCTCCCGTAGTCTCCCCTCCTCCTCCTGAGTCTTCTCCTCTTCCTCCCGCAGTCTCCCCCCTCCTCTCGTAGTCTCCCCCTCCTCTCGTAGTCTCCCCCTCCTCCCGCAGTCTCCCCCTCCTTCTGGCAGTCTCCCCCTCCTCCCGCAGTCTCCCCCTCCTCCCGCAGTCTCCCCCTCCTCCCGCAGAGTCTCACCTTCTTCCCGTAGTCTCCCTCTCCTCCCATAGTCCCCCCTCCTCTCCCGTAGTCCTCCCTCCTCCTCCTGCAATCTCCCCCTCCTTCTGGCAGTCTCCCCCTCTCTCCCAGACTCACCTTCTTCCCCGTAGTCTCCCTCTCCTCCCGTAGTCTCCCCCTCCTCCTGCAGTCTCCTCCTCCTCCTCCCGTAGTCTCCCCCTCCTCCCGCTGTCTCCCCCTCCTCCCGCTGTCTCCCCCTCCTCCTGCACTCTCCCCCTCTTCCCACAGAGAAGGGGGACACTATATGTTTGTTTGTTCAGTCTTAATTATGTGAGTGAGTGTTTTGTTTTATGAGTTGCTCCTCGCTCACCTGCTGCTCACAGAGATTTCCAGGTGTGAGCCACCTGCTGCCGGCGCTTTTATCTCAAAAATTAATCTAGAACGTCGAGAAATAATGAAAACAACAGCCTTGAAAAACACTCTCCCGGTAATGATGGGGCGCATTAAGGCATCGCTCTGCTCACCTCCAACTCCTGTAGAATAAATGACTATGAACATTACGGTACAGTGCGTTTTTAATGCTGTTCTGTGTTTTTAACTGGGCTTTTTGTCTTATTCCAAGTGTATTTTTAGACACATTTGAACCAACCATCATTGTGAAATAAACTGTGTACTGGTAATGTCAGGGGTTTAAAGCATACAGCAACTTTTTGTAATTTAAAGGTCCTATATTACGCAAAAGTGACTCTTGTGAGCTTTGAACCATGATATAATGTCATTTCCTCCTCAAAAACACACCTGGAGTTGTGTTTTTTCATTCACATGTTTGAGTAACACTTTATTATTAATCTGTAACATCTCCAAAGCTCAAAACGCTCTGTTCCACCTTGTGATGTCATGAAGTGGTAGTTTTCAAGTTAACAGCTCTTTTTACCTTAAGTTCAGTACATATTGTTAAATCCAGGTCAGAAATCATCCAGATCATTCTAGTGAAGGTGTATGGAGTTTAAAAACACAGTAGGGCACTTCCTGTATTACCACATGATGACATCACAAGGTGGAACTGAGTGCTTTCAGTTTGAGAGAAGTCCACCTAAATCTGCTGAGTTTGTGCGTTAAACATGTGTGACGAGGAAACAACATTATAACATAGATCAAAAAATTGAAAGTGTAATATGAGCCCTTTAAGCTGAAGTTTATTGCAATACGAAGTACAAAACAACAGGACTATAGAAATAAGATAAATGAGTGTTAAAATGTCTCCCAGCTGCCCTTGGAACGCCTTGGGGTCCCACCGGAGGAGCTAGAGGAAGTGTCTGGGGTGGTAAAAGTCTGGGAGCCCGTGCTTAGACTGCTGCCCCCGCGACCCTGCCCCAGATAAGAGGAAGAAAATGGATGGATGGATGGAGTGTTAAAATAGGCTTAAATCTTACCATATAAGTATAGTATTACAATATACTCAAGTTAAAGCATAAAAATATACAAAACAACACTTAAAATACATAAACTTTATAAAACGTCATTATATTGTGAGCAGTTACACCTTGTTGGTTGAATTGGTTCTTTTGAAAATGTTGATCACAAAAATACTGAGATCACTTGACTGTAGCACTGCTTAAAATATAAAAACATGAATAAGTTGAATGTGTTAAATCTAAAATAGACAGTATCACAGTTGTTTTGGAGATATGCAAAATCAGACTTCAGTTCTATTCAAGTTTATTTTTGTAGCACATTTAAAAACAGCTTGCTCCAAAGCGCTTCACATAAAAGTCAAAAACACCAAGATGTCCTGTGTAGCTTGTATTAAATGCCAGGGAGGAGAGGTGGGTTTTCAGGCTAGACTTACACTGCGTTAAAGACTGAGAGGATCTGACAGGCAGAGGGCGCTGTTCCATAAATAGAAACGTATATGTAATTTTCCAAAAATGGTATGAACTGAATTTATGCCATTTTATTTTGTGGTTAATTTTATGGTCCATTCACAATTTTTGCTTTTAATAATTATCTTCTGAGTCAAGACTACTCCATGTGTTTAAAGGGCCCATGTTATGCTACTTTCAGATCTCTGTTATAATGTTGTTTCCTCGTCACAAACGGACCTGGAGTTGTGTTTGAGAGAAGAATTAAAAGCCTAAATATGCAGGGTGTGTGCGTTAAACATTTGTGAATGAAACAAAACACAACTCCAGGTCTGTTTGTGACGAGGAAACGACATTATAACACGGTTTAAAGCTCACAAGAGTCAATTTTGTGTAATATAAGACCCTAGAGGATATATAAACTTATTTGATTGATTGATTGATTGATTGATTGATTGATTGACATAAAATTCACTGTGTTGTTTCTTCCAGATCTCAGAGTTGTCTTCAGAGCTGGCAGATGAGCGTAACACTGGAGAGTCTGCATCTCAGCTGTTGGAGACTGAGACTGGAGAGAGGCTGCGGCTGGAGAAGGACATGAAGGACCTGCAGGTATGACCTCTGAACTCGCACGGTTTCACTGGACAGGGCGTCTGACGCGTTCCCATGGTGACCAAGTGTGTTTTCATTTGGTGTTTTGGTAAAAGTATCCAAAGCGGTTTTCCGGTTGGTACAGTTCTGTTTGTTTTTATTCGTGGTTCATTCATCACATTAATTTGCCTGCTGTGGTCGCCATTTTGAGGACTTTCAATAATATAATATGTGAATTTGAATTGTTAATTACAAGGTTCCTCATTTCTCAAGACAATTATCCTTCATAAAACAGAGCCTCATACGAGTTTCTCCTTGGGGTTTCATTCACACATATTTAACACACAAACCCTGCATATTTAGGCTGAGTTCTTCTCTCAAACAGAAAACACTCTGTTCCACCTTGTGATGTCATCATGTGGTAATACAGGAAGTCCTCCACTGTGTTTTTAAACTCCATACACCTTCACTAGAATCATTTGGATCATTTCAGCCCTGGAATTTCCCACATCTACTGAACAAAAGGTAAAAGGAGCTGTTAACTTGAAAACTAGCACTTCATGACATCACAAGGTGGAAAGAAGCATTTTGAGCTTTGGACATGTAGACAGACTAATAATAAAGGGTCAGACATGTGTGAATGAAACAAAAACACGACTCCAGGTCTGTTTTTGAGGCATTATAACATGTTTTACACCTCACAAGAGTCAGTTTTGTGTAATATAGAACCTTTAACCCTACAGCGTCAGATGCTATCGCTGCCAATAGACTCACAGTTGCGGACTTTCCGTTACCGTAACTCTGCAACCAGTTGTGCTTCATGTAAATTCAAACTGCATCTCAAGGCAGAGGCATGGGGCTCTTTAAATATGTTACTGTCTGACCAATCAGAGCGCAGGTGCTGCCGGGATTCTCCCAGTTAGTTATTTGATGCACCAAAGGAAAAATAAGGACGGATATGTAAAATAGAGGTAGTTGTGTGACAAAAGGTAAAAGTACTTCCTTTAGCATGATTTTTATGCCTAAAAATCTAGGTGAGCTATAACGGTCTATAATGTGCTCATTCCTTAAAGGGTTCAGTTGAGATTATAGAACCATTTTTAAAAGCACAAGAGCTCACACAATCAAAACAAACTGTACTTACTCAAAAATAACCCAAAATCTTTTTTAAAATGCCAAATCTTTCCTCTCTTGCTGTTATATCCATTCAAATAACCCTGGACCATTGCCTCTTTCAACACTGCACTATTACAGCTAATGAAAATGGAGCCACTGTAGCCACTCTGCAAATAGAGACGAATAGCACTTTATAGCACAATTAGCCTTTAGCAACATGCGGCTAACAACGCTAGCTGACTTTCCAATTTAACAGGGCGGGAGGCTAATGGGAGATATCGCTTTTGAGGTACCACTTTCAGCAGATTGGAAGGGATTCAGTGATTTAGCTCAAAGTGCTTTGCCACCTGTTAACGGCTACGAAATACTAGATTTAAGTCAACATTTGGCCTGAGTTTGGGGACTTACAAGTAGGAAAAATGGGTCGGTATAAGAACAAGTTTAACCGAAAATTGTAGTGTCTAGACGGCTTGTTAAAAAGTAAATTAAAAGACCTGTGACTATGTGTTTGAGCAAAATGTGAGCAGCTCTTGAGGTCAGAATGTCTGCTGCGTACTGCCTGCATCTAATTCTAAAGAGTTTTATTGTCACATGATCAGGAAAAGTGCTGTTAGCATGCTAGTTGTTGTTAGCATTATCAGGAACGGCAAAACTTGGCTCTGGTCTCTGAAAGTTGAGAAAAGTGCTTGTAAAAACTCATCATGGGGAATCATTAGGATGTTCAGAACGTGTAAGGTAATTAAGGAATAACTTTGGACCGCTACAAACTGTTTAAAATGAACTAGTTCTGGTTTTTATGTTTCTAAGACGGTAAAAATTAATTGCTAAAAAATAAATAAAGTAAAAAGCAATATTTCTTGTCAGTTTTTCATTTTTAAAACCAAAATTTTAATCAAAAATTTAAATGTGAATGAATATGTGAGTTTATCCTGTATTTATTAAATAATACTTGTATTGCTTTAAAAAATCCCTTATTGTATTATGCATTCTTACCGTGAACATGACTCTCCACTGATCTGACTCGTAACTTGGCCTGGTGGCGTCGCCTGCTTATCTACATGGAAATGGATATGTTTAATGCCAAACTGTGGAACATTCCAGGCAAAGTTATAACATCTCCAAGGAAATCACATGTTTACCGTCCCTCCTCTGCACCATATATTCACTACTGTCCCTCCTCCGCACCATATATTCACTACTGTCCCTCCTCCGCACCATATATTCACTACTGTCCCTCCTCCGCACCATATATTCACTACAGTCCCTCCTCCGCACCATATGTTCACTACTGTCCCTCCTCTGCACCATATATTCACTACAGTCCCTCCTCTGTACCATATATTCACCACAGTCCCTCCTCTGCACCATATATTCACCACAGTCCCTCCTCTGCACCATATATTCACTACAGTCCCTCCTCTGCACCATATATTCACTACAGTCCCTCCTCTGCACCACATATATATAACCTCTCTTATATCCACTCTCCCTTCAACAAACTTCAAATCCAGTCTCCATATTTGTTGTACTATCTACACAATGCAAGTCCAGTGATAAAGTTGCAGATCTTGTTAAAGTTTTAATTGTTTCGAGTGAACAGCTGCGTCTGGGTTTGGGAGAATCTTCCAAACAAAGCCATGTGTCAGTTATCGTCTGTTTAATTCACTTTTCTGCCAGGAATTAAATTATACCGGCGTCTTCAGCTGTCAGTGACGTGTTGCTCTGAAAACCCTGTCTCCATCTCTCGTCTCTGGGCCTCAGCGAAGCAAAGCAGATGTCCAGATATTCTACAAGATTGTGCTCTGTCTGCGTCCAAAAAGGGGCTTCTTCTTTCATAAATATTCAAAGCTACAATTAGGGTTGTCCTGATACTCATTTGAGCAGGTATCGATACTACAAAAAGTCACATTCACGGGACAGAAATGTTTAATTATCATCGTGGTATCAGAATCGGTTTTGAGTATCGAGTCTATTCCTTAGTATCGAAATCATGTTGTATATTTTATTATCGTGACAGCACTAGCTACAATACAGTTTTCTCCAAAGTCAGGTTGGGAATAGCTCTGCTGCTAATAAACCGTTACAACAGGATCCATTCCTCTCTGTGGCCAGCAGAGGGTGGCAAATACTATTGCATCTAAAAGGCTATTTAAACAGAACTAGTTCATTTGAAACAGTTTGTAGTGGTCCGAAGTTACTCCTCAGTTACCTTATGCATTTAGAGCATCTTAACTATTCACCTTGATGAGTTTATAAGCACTTTTCACAATTTTCAGAAAAGAGTTACCTCCTGGTTACTTCGTGGATGATAAAAACGTTTTATAATTAGATGCAGACAGAACACAGTGGTCTCATTTTGACCTTAAGACCTGTTTATACAATATATCTGCACTGGAGCAAGGCAAAATGTGCTAAAAATACATGGGGAAAAAATCAGGCACACCCCCTTTAATTGCAATGGAATTAAAAATTGCAATTTGTATAGTCACAATTTAAAAAAATCTCAGTGATTTATTATTATTATTATTATTAATAATAATAACAAAATGTCCTCAAAACAAATATATATATATGTATATATACATACATACACACATATATATATATACACACACACACACACATATATACATATATATATATATATATATATATATATATATATATATATATATATATATATATATATATATATATATATATATATATATATATATATATATATATATATATATATATATATATATAAAATACACATTCTCATACTGTGTGAACCCTGTACTGTCAACAAGTCAAAATACCAGAGATGGAGAAATGGTGAAGGTTTAATTATTTTCTATTTTTAAATACAATATTGTCAAGAACAAATTATACAACAAAAATAAAATCAAATACAATTTTTAAAAAGTTACATTTTATGGGGAGTTTCATTATAAAAATAACATCTTTTAATAAACCAAATAGTTTCAACAGCTGTTTGTCTCCACAGAGGTTAGAGAAATTTAATGACTTACTGTGGAACATTCCAGGCAAAGCAATAACACCCATGGACACCGGAAAGTTCCATAATGCACCTTTAAATTCAGAGTTATTTAAATCAGACCTATTCTGTAAAATTGACTTTTCAGAGCTTTGAATCATGCTATAGTTGTTTCATCTCCACATTTCCTCACTCTGAGTTGTTTTTGGGGAGATTTGTGCAGGTTTGAGTCATATTTAATCATTTTCAAGACGCCGTTTTGCCGTTCTCCAGTTTTATTTTCTTAATCATGTTACATGTAGGATTCGGCAGCGTTGTGTAGTCATAGTCACCTCTGCTCACTTGATGTGCAGCTATCCATAGGAGGCGCCGACTCTGTCGTCATGACGTTTATGGTGACTTGTTTCTTTTATTAAGTCATTTTAGATGACTATTGTTATTTAAAATGTGCAAATTTTAACATAATGATCCACAGGTGATAGAAACTATAACTATAGAGCACACAAAAGTACAATGTCTTCTTTAATTCACAGTATTTCCTTCAAACTGCAGAAAACCCTGTGCTCTAGACTCTCCCAGGATGTTCTCAAAATTGTAATTGTTTCTGTTTTTAAATACACTAAAACAATTAAATAATTTCAAGTTCAATTATTTTTTCATAATAACGAATATGACTTTTAACAAACCCAATATTTTCATACATTTCGAGAGCGTCCTATAGATGGAGTTGCAAAATTAAAAAAGCAAAACAAAGAAGGAAACCTGAGCTTTATATGTGTGACATCATTCCGTCCACAGCCAATCACTTACCTGCTGCCATGGTAACACTTCCTGTTTATTTCAGGCCAAGTTCGACCAGATGAAGAAGCAGATGGAGAGTATGGAGATGGAGGTGATGGAGGCTCGTCTCATTAGAGCCTCTGAGCTGAACGGGGAGCTTGACGATGATGATTCAGGTTTGAAAAATAAAGAAAATATATTTAGAATCCGCGTCTTGAACCTGGTTTGAAACTGAACCGTGTGTTTACAATGACGCCAGGTGAATGTGGAGACAATGGGACAGGAGACAATGGGAGGAGGAGGAGGAGGAATGTGCGAGTTTGTAAAGTTTAACCCCAGAGTTTACTCAGTTCTTCTGGTACATAGTATTAAAAAGTATCACAGCAAAGTCAATATTTGGCCAGAAAAAACAAAAAAACCCAAAGATTCATAGACTTCATAGACATAGACTAACCCTGTCTGGATTTATATCTATAATCTGCATTAGTTTGGCTATTGAACGTAAAGCTACAGTGTGTAACATTTTAACCACAAAAACAGACTAAAATAAAAGCATTTTTGTCATTTTGGTTGTGTTTACAGTATTGGCCTGTAAAAAACATAGAAAAACATGCGTCTTTACTGTGACCGGGCTTGCATCTCCACAAACCTGACTCGTATTTAGCCTCCTCCTGCTTGTTTCCATGGAAATGTGGCTCATTTGGCTGTAATATTCCACAGTATGGCAAAAAGTGTTTCCATTGCCACGGAAAATGTCCTGAAGTGTGGTTTTAACGTTCTATTTCCATGAAGTCATGCAGGTGAAGTGCCACCTCCAGAAAGTTACATACTGTAGCTTTAATTGAAGGAAAATGGTCATAGGTAACACTTTAATTTAACAAAGACTTAATTATATTCACTGTCCGTCCTCTGCACCATATATTCACTCTCCTTCCTTTGCACCACATATTCTTGCCTCTCCTCTGCATCATATATTCACTCTCCCACTTTTGGAATTGCGCTAACGGCTAAATCCAAACCTTTGCTATAAAAAAGTTACACAAGTAAAGGTGACATTGTCCCGGAAAGTTTTCCATTATCGTGCGAGCTTAAAAAGCAGCTTGAGTTGAAGACATCCAGGTTTGAAAAATGTGAAATTCTCGCGCGGCAGACTCCCACTGAACTGTGCAATGGCTCAAATACAAAGACACCCCCAATGTACTCTACATGGGGCCCTATTTGATCAATACGAGACAAAAGGCAAGAAAAATGACATGGGGAGGGATGGAGGAAGCAGGGACTGGGCCACGATATGCCGCAGTTTGAGTGAATGGTATATTGATTCTTTTGTTCAGTTTTGCGTTGGCGACGAGCTGAGGTGGTTAGACCAACAAAGACCGAACCAGAGAGAGATTTGATTTCTGACAAATTACACCGGTGCTACTGTATTTCATTAGTCAAGACGAGAAATAAAGGTGTCCAGATTTCGAGGTTTTCACGCAGAGATGTGGAAACTTTTTGAATAGATTTGCATTTTATCCACTTATTCCACTGAGGTACAAAATGGAGGCTTTCAACAGTAGTTTAAGTAGCAGCATGTAAGTAAAAGAAATCTGTCAACTGGGCAAAATGGTTTGAGTGAAGAACGTTTGGCTGCCGTTTCTTCCTCAGTTCTGGTCAGATTACTGCTGGACACTGCCTTACATCTGTCTGAAGGGAGGGGCTAACAACACTGAAACTCAAAACACATATTGTTTACAGTTTTTGTCTCTATTCTTGTGCTGCCTGAAGCGTGCATTGTGCCTGAATCCTGCTTAGAATAGTCATTCAAGCCCCTAATGAGTGATTTCACACCCATTAGCATCCTAGCCAGCCCTATTGTTTTCTTTGTTTTGCTTTGGGTTTGAGGATTGGGTCAGAGTTCAGACAGACACAAGTCAGTGTCCAGCAGTAATCTGACCAAAACTGAAGAAGAGGCTTGAATGAGCAGCCAAACGTCTTCACTCCTACAGCGTTTTGTCCAGTTTATATTTTTCTTTTGCGACGGATCAGACGTGGATGACCGAGGGATTACACAGATATTGGAGTGAAGACGTCTGGCTGCTCGTCCAAGCCTCTTCTTCAGTTCTGGTCAGATTATTGCTGGACGCTGCCTTATATCTGTCTGAAGAGAGGAGCTAACGACTTTGAAACGAACACACCTGTTTGTTTTTCTTTGTGTCTGAACATGGAGTTATAGATGGGGACAGAGTTCAGACAGATAGTGTCCAGCAGTAATCTGACCAGAACTGATGAAGCGCCTTTAATGAGCAGCCAAACGTCTTCACTCTAAAACATTTGTCCAGTTGACAGATTTGAATTTTTCTTTCTGTTCTATTTCCATTTTGGCTCATTAGATAATCGTTATATTGATTTATCATTCAATATATGAAAGTTGGAACTTGTTTTGGGGTCAATATTTATCGTGTGTACTTTCTTACTTACTTTTTTTGCACTAGTGGGACGTTTTTTGGTTATATGATAAGATTTAAGCTGTAAAAGCTTGAAAAAAATACTTCTGAGACCTGTTACAGATGCAATCTCACAACTAGAGTGTTTCCTGCTGCTGTTTATTTATTGCAGCTCATGATTTTTTTACAATATTGAAGACTTAGCATAGTTTTCACGTTGAAATCTGCTCTTTAGTTTTTGTGTCAGTCGCATCCATGAGTTTCAATATTATCACTTATCGTCCTATATTTACTTCAGTGATGTATCAAACGTCAAAATGTGGTATCGTGACAGGCCAATAAGGTAGAGCTGATCTTGTGTCATTTTATTTCAGGAGGCGAGTGGCGGCTGAAGTACGAGCGAGCCATCAGGGAGATCGAGTTCACAAAGAAACGCCTTCAACAGGAACTGGAGGACAAGATGGAGGTTGAGCAGCAGAGCAAACGCCAACTGGAGAGGAGGGTGGGTTTTTCAAAATGACAGCTGCCCAACATAGACTGTATATATATGTATAAATGGACATAGCTAACCTGGTCACTCCCATTAGCATTAGCAACCGGTATGATTGACATTTGACTGGAGCTGAACGCTGTGGGTGACGTCACACTCACTTCGTCCACTTCTTTATACACTTATATGGTTATATATGAGACAAAAGGTTAACCCCGACTGCGAGCTTGACCGTCGGTGTGTTGTGTGCGCTGTGTTCAGATCACTGACCTCCAGGCCGATAACGAGGAAGCCCAGAGGAACATCCAGCAGCTGAAGAAGAAGGCCCAGAAGCTGACGTCAGAGCTGCAGGACACGAAGCTGCATCTGGAGGGACAACAGAGCCGCAACCACGACCTCGAGAAGAAGCAGCGAAAGTACGGACCCAGCCACACATTTAAACACAGACGATCACTTTGGGGAAGCACATACACTTTATATAGTGATGGGGAGAATATTGTGAAAATGTATTTAGTTATGCAATACTGAATATCTGATTGGACCACGTAACAGATTACTTAACTAATCTGTTACGGGGTCCAATCAGAGTACTTGGAATACTTTTACTTTATATTATAGTGTATTATAAATTGTTTTTATAGTTGGTTTTGCATTCATTCACCTTATTTTAAAAAAGAGACTTTTTTGTTTTTCACTAATACTGTGCAGCTCAAAGCCAAAATTGCACGATCAAAACCTCCATATCTGCCTTTGATTTTATAAAAGTAACTGTAATCTGAATATCACCAAATGAAAGAGTAACTGTATCCAAATAGTTACACAAAATTACTATTCAGAATATGCATTTTTGGTGCATTTATTCAGTTACTTCTCAACACTGACTCTCTCTCTCTCTCTATCTCGCTCTCTCTCTCTCTCTCTCTCTCTCTCTCTCTCTCTCTCTCTCTCTCTCTCTCTCTCTCTCTCTCTCTCTCTCTCTCTCTCTCTCTCTCTCTCTCTCCTCTCCTCTCTCTCTCTCTCTCTCTCTCTCTCTCTCTCTCCTCTCTCTCTCTCTCTCTCTCCTCCTCTCTCTCTCTCTCTCTCTCTCTCTCTCTCTCTCTCTCTCTCTCTCTCTCTCTCTCTCTCTCTCTCTCTCTCTCTCGCTATCTCTATCGTCTCTATATATATATATATATATATATATATATATATATATATATATATATATATATATATATATATATATATATATATATATATATATATATATATGTATTTATTTATTATTGAATGGAAATAGATAATAGTAATTTAGACTTAATCTCTGTGAACACAAAGCCACTGTTGTCAGCAGAGGGCGCATGGAATGGAGTGAATTGGTTTAAATAAGGTTTGTAAAGAAGGCAAAGTGAGCATTGGAAGGGTCAGGTGAAGCTCTATGGAATGTGTGTGGTGGTGTGGAAACAGAGAAGCTCTTCCTGATACTTGTGACATCAGCAGGTGTTTCAGAGGGGAAGTCATTTACATGGAGCAATGGCACAAAAAAGATTTGCTAATTTTGTCATGAGGGAACACTAATATAAAAGATGATTTAGCAAAATATTCAACCCAAAATCCGCATTTGAACCACTCAGGCCCTGCACTGCAAACTGAAATATACAAAAATGAAAATTTGGAGTTTCAAAACCTGTTTTCATTACATGTATTTGAGTATTTTATGTGTTATTTGACCTAATATACAGGATTTTATTAAAATGTATAAATGCAAATGTAATTTTTGTGAAATTACATCTAGAACTCACAACCTTCACTTTGGGAACTCACCCTGTTGAGGCTGATCTGGAGGTTGGTGGTTCGAAACCTGCTCTTGACATAAACCTCCCACAGATGAATACTGTCATTGTGTCCTTGGGCAAGACACTTAACCCGCCTCACCCCCAGTGTCTGTGTGCACTGCTGCATGAATGTGTGTGACTTGAAAATGGAAAAGCGCTGTATAAAAATATGACAATTTGCTATTTATTTATTCATTCAGTCTTTATTTCAGACTCAAAAGACTGCTCCGTGGGAAAGTTATGGGCAAAATAAGTCCAGAATCCTTAGGAACCTCATATGATAGAAAAAGAAGCTACATCAAAATAATAACAATTTGGTTTGATGTCATTCAGTTCTTGCATTAGCATCGGTATTAGCACAGTTAGCATATCAGGCTCTTATATGGGCTCAAAGTCTACTCTATACCAACTGAAGCTTAAAGGTTAAGACTCATGGGAATGCATTGAGCAAGACTATGCATTTTCAACCTAAAGATTTGAACAGGCGTAAGCAGGGACTCGGTATGTGGCCGTTAGCTTACATTACATCATTAGCTTAGCTCTGCAGAGCACTTTGCATTCATTTCTGTTGTACAGTTTGTAGAGTGTGTTTTCATGGCGTGGGTTTGTTGTCTTCAGGTTTGACAGTGAGCTGAGTTTAGCGCAGGAGGAAGCGTCTCGGGAGAGGAGTCTACGGGACAAGCTGGCCAGAGAGAAGGACATGTTGACAGGGGAAGTCTTCAGCCTACGCCAGCAACTGGAGGTGGGTGTCATCCTAAAAAAGAAATGTATATATGTGTTATTAGTGAGTTTATTCAGAACATTGAGGTGTAATTAAGTTCTGCTGTGCTCTGTCTGGATCTGATTAGAAGGCACTTTATTGTTAATCAGGAAGTGCACGTTTGTATGCTAGTTGTTATTGTTAGCTTTACCGTGACAGCTAAACACCGCTCTGGTCTCTGGAAGTTGTGAAAAGTGCTCATATAAACTCATCATCAAGTTAGGAATAACTTAGCACCACTGCAGAAAGTTTAAAAGGAGCTGGTTCTGTTTTTCATGTTTTTTAAGTTCAGCTGGAGACTGGTCAGAAGTCCATGTTAATATCTCTGTAATTACTGGGCCGAGTCACATGAAACAAAAACTCCCACAAAGCTCAAAGCCTCCTCTGACAGTGTAAATAAACAAAAGTGAAATATTCAGAAAGTAGTGCCATTACTCAACCGCAAAAAAGTGCGTGTGAGATGTAAGATTAATAAGGCAGGTCTTTGGCTCCATCCCAACCAAATGGACGAGTGGATGGATTTTGAATATTTCTTTCAAAATCAGTAAATCTCCCATAGAGTTACATAGGCCCCTGCTCTCCATCTGAGATTAAGTCAACATCAAACTTACATTTAAATTTGATATATATATAATTTTAGTGTATTCTAAAAATAATCTAATGAAAAAGTGACTGGACCGGAGTTACTCAAAATTAATATTCTGAATACTTGTTTTTGTTTCATTCATGTTTGAGTCACACTTTATTATTAGTCTGTTACATCTCCAAAGCTCAAAATGCTCTGTTCCACCTTGTGATGTCATGAAGTGGTAGTTTTCAAGTTAACAGCTCCTTTTACCTTTAGTCCAATACAGATCAGCAATTCTAGGCCTGAAATTATCCACATGAGTCTAGTCTGAGTTTAAAAACACAGTGGAGCACTTCCTGTATTACCACATGATGACATCACAAAGTAGAACAGAGTGTTTTCAGTTTGAGAGAAGAGCTAAATATACAGGATTTGTGTGTTAAACGTGTGAATGAAACAAAACACAGCTCCAGGTCTGTTTGTGATGAGGAAACAACATTATAATGGCGTAACATGGGCCCTTTAGTCTAAGAAATGTGTTGCCAGATTAGTTGAACAAAATAATGGTTAGTTGCAGCTGAAATCTCACATTTTCCTCTTATTTTTTGAACAGGACAAAGATGTGGAGGTGTGCGCGGTGAACGTCAAACTGGACCAACTGGAGGCGGAGCTGCTGGATCTGAACTCTCAGGAGACCAAAGACGAAGCTTCACTTGCCAAGGTGTGAAAAGTTACACAATGAGCTTTAAACAGGTTTTCATAGTTTTCTATTCACCTGGTTTGGTGACATGTTAACGAGTAACTGGTGAGTATTTATAATAGTTTTACATCAGGCAAGTGGCAGTTTGTGAAGAAAAGTTGAAAACAAAAGCTGAAAAGGTTAATACTAGAATGGCGGGTCAGGAGGGACGATGCTGCTGTGATCATTCAAAGTGATCAAGGGTTTTTCAAGTTATGAAATGAGTTATGGTTAAGATTAGGATTAATATCATGGTTCGGTTTGGTTCATGGAACATTAATAACAGACAAATCAGCTGCCTTTTTTCCCAGAGGTTGCTCCCACTAGCGTTATCTACAGGTTTGATTGACAGCGTTGCCAAGTGCCCACTCCCAGCTGTGCAGACGGAAAGGGGCGTTACATACTCACAGTCAGAATCCCAAATATGGATCCCGGCTCCAAATTCTGCTAGCCTCGAGCTTCATTTAACTGGAGCTGAACGCTGTGAATGACGTCACACTCACTTAGTCCACTTCTTTATACAATCTATGGTCCAAACACAAACCATGCAGAAAGAAAAGAAAGACCAGATCCATACTGCGGTTCCTTGGAGCTTCCAGTTTATACATTATTTTAATAGCAAAAGACGAAATTAAAATCTGTCAACTGGACAAATCGTTGTAGGAGTGAAGACATTTTGCTGCTCATCCAAACGATTTGTCCAGTTGACAGATTTTAACTTCGTCTTTTGCTGTGGATCAGACCTGGATGACTGAGAGTTTACGCAGATACATTATTTTAATAGCAAAACAGTAACATTTTCATTTACAAGCCTTATCTCAAATTACACCATGTAATAATACATAAACAGAAGCTAACACGTTACCATGGCAATAGGAGCTACGCGATAACGTCTCTCCGGATCTGACTAGCTAGCACTAACCAGTTGAGAAATTACAGGAAATGATACGGTTCTATTCTTAAACCAATCCCTCCATTGATGTCATCACGGAAAATTACATGCAAAATGAAGGGGACAAGGAAGGCATTTTTCTGACAGTTTAAACCTTCATTTAATCATAACTATTGCGTAAATTAGATGCAGTTTGGCTTTGGCCCTTCTTACCCAGCAACATTATGGTTACTAGGTAACAGTTCAGGTATTAACATCCATAGACCGTATATGTCAGGGGTTAGTGACCTTTAACATGTAAAGAGCCATTTGGACCTGGTTTCTATGGAGAAAAAAAAACACGGGGAGCCGCAAATACTTTTTGACCTCTGAAATGAAGATAACACTGTATATATTGTTTTACGCTTTGTGTAAACCACTTTAGTGTGTTGCCTATGAAATCCAAGTGCTACAGAGACTTCTGCTCCTGAACCTGCTCAGTGTCTGCAGATCGGGGCTGAAGTCACTTTCATCTTTACTCAGGACTGTGAGCTGTGTCTGTGAGGTGTGAGCACTGTTTGTTTTTAACATCGTGGCGGGTACACCAGCTTCTGCGAGTGTGACGCTTATTTTGAGTAACAAAAAATAATAAAACATAATTTTATTTTAATATTTCAAGATCACAATAATCTTCCAATTTAAACTACAATTTAAAAAAGAACAAACACAAAACACACTTCAATTAAATACTTTACTATTAAATACAATTTATTTTCCCAAGACACAAGGAGCCACAGTGTAAGGATGAAAGAGCCGCAGGTTGCCGATCCCTGTTATATATAAATGGACATAGCTTTGTTCCAAATAGGAAGTGATCATGGTTGGACTTCCAGCTCCACTGACTATGGCTCCACTTGACTTTACATTAGAAAACTGTGGCCCCTCTCTCTGTAACTGCTGCTGTCAGACTCGTAATTTTAAAATGTTCATTTAAACCTGCGCTACATCATCCTGGTGTTTTTATTTTGCTATTGTGTCCGTAACTCAAGATATGAACATTAATAAGAGACGAATCAGGCGCCTTCTTTCCCTGAGGTTGCTCCCGCTAGCGTTAGCAACAGGATTGACAGTGTTGCTAAGCGTCCGCTCTCTGCTAAACCAGCGGTGCGGGTGGACTGGGACGCTACTAACAACAGCTTCACTCCTGATTGGCTCTTTGGTTGCTGATACTCACGGTCAGAATTTCAAATATGCAACATGGCTCCAAATTAGCCGCTATATCTGCTCCAGCCTCGATGAGCTTCGTGTGACTGGAGCTGAACGCTGTGGGTGACGTCACACTCAAAAATTATAACCCAAAAAGGTTAAATTGCTGTAATTATGTTTACTGTATTTTGGTGTAATTGGAAGTTTATTTATGTATTTAATTTGGGCAATTGTTAACAAAAGATGATTAATAGACTTTTTATAATTTTTTTTTTAAATACAAGGTTGACATACAAAGGGAGGAGGCAGTTTTGGAGTATTCAGATCTAGGCCTGTCACAATAATCACTATATCGACTTAGTTCAGTATGTGAAACCTGGAAGTATATATTTTGTTTATATATTTTTGAGCTCAATATATACCGTGACTTATATTATTTTCTTTGCAATCATGGGGAGATTTTTGTTATTTTTGTTGTAATACAATATTTGACCTGTAGAGGGTTGAATAAGTCACTTCTGTGGCTCATTATTTCTCATCTGCCTATTTACAAAATGGTTCACTAGGATTATCTTGCTTTAGGATTATTTTGTCAGTGGCATAAAGTAGTTTCAATATTATCGTTTCAAATTCTCTACAGCCTTATATCGTGCTTCAAAACGTGTTATCATGACAGGCCGATTCAAATCTCTAAAAATGCATAAAACAGTGTTGAAATGGTGGAATACTTCATATATATTTGACATTTTGTTGTTGTTTTTTTAGGTGAAGAAACAGCTGAGAGACTTAGAAGCCAAAGTGAAGGACCAAGAAGAAGAGCTGGATGAACAGGCCGGCACCATCCAGATGTTGGAGCAGGTATGAAACTAAACAAAACATCACATTATTTTAGTATAATTTAAGTGTTTTCAAGTATTTCCATGACCTAGAAAACTAGATAATGGGACTAGCATTGGGTTTTACTGTCTCTTTTGCGGTTTAGGCAAAGAGTGATATTTTTAGTTTAAGATAAGCTATTGAAAGTGTGAGATGCTGAATAGGGGAACGCAAATCCTACCACTTTGTAAGAAAAACTGATAGAAATGGAGACCCAGTTTTCCGTTAACAAGCGTTTTTTGGTAGAATCTCAAAATCTGGTTTCATATCCTCAGTAGAAACAAACGCTTTACATAGAGAGACGGAAAAACACTTGGGACTACATTACCTAGACCCCCTGCTGGTGCCATATTGTGGAAAACCTGCTAATTATCACATCTCCACTCTACAGCAAAGGCTTCTGGGAGTTGCAGTATTAATGAAATTGTCGTGTAGCAGCAATGTTTCTGAATATATGGTACAGAGGAGGGAGAGGGAATATATGGGTGGGCGTAGGAGAAGAGGAGAGGGTCAGATGGAGCAGAGGATGAAGAGGAGGAGGTCAGATGGAGCAGAGGATGAAGAGGAGAGGGTCAGATGGAGCAGAGGATGAAGAGGAGAGGGTCAGATGGAGCAGAGGATGAAGAGGAGAGGGTCAGATGGAGCAGAGGATGAAGAGGAGAGAGTCAGATGGAGCAGAGGATGAAGAGGAGAGGGTCAGATGGAGCAGAGGATGAAGAGGAGAGGTTCAGATGGAGCAGAGGATGAAGAGGAGAGGGTGAGATGGAGCAGAGGATGAAGAGGAGAGGTTCAGATGGAGCAGAGGATGAAGAGGAGAGGGTCAGATGGAGCAGAGGATGAAGAGGAGAGGGTCAGATGGAGCAGAGGATGAAGAGGAGAGAGTCAGATGGAGCAGAGGATGAAGAGGAGAGGTTCAGATGGAGCAGAGGATGAATAGTAGAGGTTCAGATGGAGCAGAGGATGAAGAGGAGAGGGTCAGATGGAGCAGAGGATGAAGAGGAGAGGGTCAGACGGAGCAGAGGATGAAGAGGAGAGGGTCAGATGGAGCAGAGGATGAAGAGGAGAGGTTCAGATGGAGCAGAGGATGAAGAGGAGAGGGTCAGATGGAGCAGAGGATGCAGAGGAGAGGTTCAGATGGAGCAGAGGATGAAGAGGAGAGGGTCAGATGGAGCAGAGGATGAAGAGGAGAGGTTCAGATGGAGCAGAGGATGAAGAGGAGAGGGTCAGATGGAGCAGAGGATGAAGAGGAGAGGTTCAGATGGAGCAGAGGATGAAGAGGAGAGGGTCAGATGGAGCAGAGGATGAAGAGGAGAGGTTCAGATGGAGCAGAGGATGAAGAGGAGAGGGTCAGATGGAGCAGAGGATGCAGAGGACTTACTGCTCCATCTGTAAATGTATTTAAATGTCTTTTAAATAAAAAACTAAAATTCTTTGTTCGTGTTTCAGGCTAAACTTCGTCTGGAGATGGAGATGGAGCGTCTCAGACAAACTCACTCTAAAGACATCGAGAACAAAGACGACGAGGTGGAGGAAATCCGCCAATCCTGCAGCAAAAAGGTCAGAGCCAGTGTGTTAAAGGTTTAATGATACTTTGCCGCTGATATCATCAACATTCCCTGGGGGTGTGATGCTAACTGTAGGCACTGCTCTGTCTAAAGCTCTGTTACTCAACATCCACTTCAATCTGAACTTTGACTGAACCATAGACTGTTTATATAAATGGAGATAACTACCCTGCTAGCCTCCGCATTGAAAAGATCATGGGCGCACTTCTGGCTCTATCGACTCTGGCTCCAATTCACTTTCTATTGAAAAACCATCTCCCCTCTCCCTGTAAGTGCTGCTGTCAGACTCGTCATTTTGGTGTTAAATGTTCGTATTAACTCGCTCTACATGATGCTGGTGTTTTTATTTCGCTATTGTGTCCATAACTGAAGATATGAACATTTATAAGAGATGAATCTAACACAGTCTGACCAGAAAGAGCTGGCTTAGCTGTAAAAATGATCAGTATTTCAAGTACACAATATTAGTTTATCTTACAGCTGCAATATTTACTCTATTTGCTCTTTTTTCTATTCCTTTTATTTTTAAATTGAACGGTTAAAATAACTCAGCACATTGGTATCGGCGTAAGTGGCTCCGGCTTTGTCAAATAACTTACCACTGTTGTTGTTTCTAAATGACAAATAGCCCAAATACTTGATACGACTCATGATTTACGACGTAATTAGTAAACACAACCTCATCTTGACCTTTCCTCCCCTCCTGTCAGCGACCCTATTGGCTGATCAAGGTCACATGAGTCGCCTGGTTCAGATAGTGCAGCGTTGGCGTAGCTTTAGCGTTAGCCTGTATTCCCATTAAGACAATAGTGCTTTTGTATTGTTTTTTTCTAGCCTCATTAGCCCCAGTGTAATTAGCTTTAGCGCACTTCCACACGCGTCGATGCTGACTCGGCTGTTTCTGTGGCATTTACATAAAGCATTAAGCTAAACAAATGAAGACAGAGACAGATGGGAACAGAGTTTTAATGACTTGGGTTGTTTTGTTGCTACAACTGTTTAATAGATTAGACTGGACAAGTATATGAATAAATCTTGTATATTAAAAACTAAAGTTAAAACTCACAGTAACTATGAGCCCAATTTGCCTTTCATTTATCAGAACGGAAAGATATTTCATGAAGCTCAACTTGACTTTTGAGCTTTTAGCCAAAATGTGTGTCCCAGTTTCCTCCAGACTGTCGCATAATTTAAAAAAAGGTGTACTATGTAATATTTCCACCAGCTGTTTGTTCCCATGGAGAAACAGTCCACAGTATGGTATTAAATGTATTCTTTACATCCTTGCTATGAGCGAGGTCCCTTCACAGATCTGACTTGTAACTTGACCTGTTGGCATCCACACCATAAACTGTATACATAAATTGACATAGCTAACATGCTAGCCGCTGTTCCTAATAGGACGTGAGCGGTGCGATTCAGCTCCATTGATTCTGGCGCCATTTCACTTTCTATTGAAAAAACATCACCCTTCTCTTTGTAACAGCTGCTGTGAGACTCGTCATTTTGGTCTTAAAATGTTTGTATTAACTCTACATCATCCTGGGGTTTGTAGTTTGCCATTGTTTCCATAAATCAAGATATGAACATTAAGAACAAGACAAATCAGTCGCTTTCTTTCCTTGAGATCGCCCATGTTAGCGTTAGCAGCTCATTGATTGACAGCCAGCTCATTGATTGACAGCACCTGCCCACAGCCACACCAGTGTTGCCGGTGGGAAGGGGTACTGTCACCATCCTCACCCCTGATTGGCTCAATGGTTGCTATGATACTTGCACACTGAATTCCAAATCATGTTTTTTCTGCCAAAAAAATTACATATTGCCCCTTAAAATCCTTAAATCCAAAAACAAATGATTGATTTGTTTTTGCCTTGTTGATTTTTTTCAGTTGAAACAAATGGAGCTGCAGCTGGAGGAGGAGTACGATGAGAAACAGAAGGTTCTGAAGGAGAAGAGAGAGCTGGAGTCTAAACTGCTGACGGCACAAGACCAGGTTCAAACAGCTCTCACTTTAACTTTATAACTGTGGTGTTTGGGAGTTGTACATTTTAACATGAGTGGGAGGCATTATAACAACAACAGTATTATAGATTATACAGGCTTATCCTTAGTTAAGCCTTTTTTTAAATCATAATCTTCCACTCCAAATTGGATAGTTACATTTTCACATTTAAACTCTCCAGTATTTGAATTGGACGTCATAAAAAGCTGTAGTTTCCTCAGGGTCAAAACACTTCCACAGATGATTTTAAATTATGAATCAATGAACCATATTTTTTCATAACCTCTTAAAAATATTATCTTGTGTGTTAGCTTCAGTGTAGCTAGCTCCTCGCTTCAGATAGATATAAGGCAGCGTCCAGCAGTAATCTGACCAGAACTGAGGAAGAAACGGACTGGACGAGCAACCAAACGTCTTCACTCCAAGACTTTTATGCAGTTGACAGAATTCAGTTTTCTTTTGCTGCCTTACCAGTTTACTACATATGTAAAAATAACAAAAAAAATTAAAATGTCTTCTAGTTCCCTGCATGCATTGCTTCATAGCTTGAGTAAGGGCAGGCCAACTGCACAACCATGATGTCAAACTGTATGCACACGCCATTTTTTAAAATTAACATAGTAAATGGTGCAGTAACTCCCATCATGCCTTGCTGAATTCACTTCTGAGTTGGTTCCAGATCCGTGCAGGAGTCTACTTTAAGCACAATCACAGCTGGAGTGAGTTTGTTTTCTCTTATATTTTGTTGTTTCTTGTTGGCAGGTTCGTGTTGGAGACGTAGAGACAGAGAAGCGTCTGAGGAAAGACCTGAAGAGGACCAAAGCCCTTTTAGCCGACGCTCAGATAATGCTGGACCACATCAAGAACAACGCCCCGAGCAAAAGGGAGATCGCACAGCTCAAAAACCAGGTACACAACAAACACGCAGACGTCAAGACATGAGGTTTGTCCCACAGGCGGGAAACTCCAGTGTCGCAAAGGTCACGTACATCAGGAGAATAAATATACAAACAAAAATACTTCAGATATATAAATGCAAATGACTTTTACATCTATTTCATCAACATGGAAAATTGCCTTACATTACTCAAGTAGAAGTACAAAGTTGTCGCCCAAGAAATTACTCAAGTAACAGTAAAAAAGTGTTTGGGAGAAGTTCTATTTAAGAGTAACCTAAAGAGTAACTGTCAGGACATAACATCTGATTTATAATTTGAAGTTAATGTTATCTGAAAAAACATCAAATAATGCGCAAAATCTGGTATTTTGAAACAGACGCAAAAATGGGAATAACTAATAAATATGCAATATGAATAAATACGCAAGAAAAAATTAAGGTAAATAAAAATACACATAAAAATATATACTGTATTTTCCAGACAAAGTCGCACTTTTTTTTTCCATAGTTTGACCTTATACTCACATGCGATTTGTATGTGAAATATGTTTTTTCTTCATTATTATGCATTTTTTGGCTGGTGCGACTTATACTTTGGAAAATACAGTACTTAAACACATATGATGTCAACATGGATAATTATATTCAAAATTACATAAAAAATACTAGCAGATAATGCAGTTCTGCCATGTGTGTGTGAATGGGTGGATCCTTGATGTAAAGTGTAAAGTTGATGTGTTTTGAGTGCCTTAAAAGTGAAAAAGCTCTATATAAAACTGTGACCGTTTACCCCTAATCCTTAACCCTAACATTAACCTGATTGTGAAAAACATATACATTTGCTACCATAGCCATCAATGTAAAGTGGCGGTTGTGTGGCATAACTTGGTTTGGGGGAAAAAAATGAGGCCTGTGCTGCCCGGTTACAACCAAGAAGTAAAATTATAAACTTCACCCAAATTAAAGAAATTAAATTAAAGATTTTTAATAAATACTTAAATATAACAGTGTTTCAGTGACTATGTTTTAGTGACCTGAGTCTTACCGGTCATATGCATTTTGAATAGAGTTAAGATAAAAAGAATTAAATATTGGTAGAAAACTGAGAAAACTGTTCTAAACAAAGCGTGGGTTGACAGTTTTTACCATTGAGAGCTTTGTACTTTCCCCTGAAATATCTCGGGATCCAGCTTTTTCTGTTCCGATACCTATGGCTTTAAACATCTTTTTCACTGTTTATGCTTCTCAAAAATGGAATATATTTCAAGGACGAGCAAAATTGGATACTTGGGTGCCACAAATGCACTTTAATAATCTGGTAATAAACATTTAAACTCACACCTGCTCCTGTTTTTAATGTTTTGAATGGACTTTTATACTTATGTTTGTTTTTGGTTTGTATTTGTCTGTGTTATAAACAGGAGCCCATAAAGAGGAGAGTCTGAGCGTTCTCATTGGGCTCTCCATGTGTAAAGAAAGATAAACAAAATCTGCCTGTACCCGATATCAGCTGATACCAGAGCAGAGACTGAAAACAGCATTTATTTATTTTAAACAAAAATGAAATAAAACCGATACAAATTTATAACTGTTTTTATCTCTCAAGAAACTACAGAACATCTTTGTGTGAACATTATGAGACTCTCTGGGCCGACTACAACCAGTAAATGTTCTTATTAGATCAGTATATATGTCCAACCAGGATAACCAATATTTAGAAGCCGATTTCTGATCCAGCAAATTTTTCTGTATCAGATCGGTGCATCCCTAGAAGTATTCAAAATGTTCTACACCCAAGAACTCACTGTATTACAACCAGAGACTGTTTATATTAATGGACATAGCTAACCTGCTACTGCCGCGTTCCAAATAGGAAGTGATCATGGGCGCGCTTCCAGCTCCATCGACTCTGGCTCCAATTCACTACATATTGAAAAACTGTGGCCTCTCTCTCTGTAACTGCTGCTGTCAGACTCGTCATTTTGGTCTTAAAATGTTCATTATGCATTTGTCCATAAATCAAGATTTGAACATTGATAACAGACAAATCAGGCGCCTTCGTTCCCCAAGGTCACTCCCGCTAGCGTTAGCAAGAGGTTTGACTGACAGCGTGGCTAATCGCCCTCTCCCTGCTAAACCAGCGGTGCAGGCGGGAAGGGGCTTTACCTTTAACAGCCTCGCTCTGGATTGGCTTTTTGGTTGCTGTGATACGTGTGGTCAGAATTTTAAATGAGAACTAGGCTCCCAATTCGCCCCTATAACTGTTCTAGCCTCGATGAGCTTCATTTGACTGGAGCCGAACGCTGTGGGTCATGTCACACTCACTTAGTCCACTTCTTTATAAAGTCTATGTGTTGCTCCTGATCATTTCTATAACTGACTAGACCCAAGAACTCACTGTTTTACAACAAAAATCAACATTTGAACAATATAAATTTTAGCTGCCCCTCATCTGTATTAAATTAAATCCTGTTTTGCTTGCCCACAGACAAACCTGTAACGTGTGTGTTTGTTTTCAGTTGGAGGAGTCCGAGTTCACCTGTGCTGCTGCGGTTAAAGCTCGTAAGTCCATGGAGGTGGAGATCGAGGACCTGCACGTTCAGATGGAGGACATCTCCAAAGCCAAACAGACGGTCAGTGTAATGAGTTTATGAGGCTTGGACCAGTGTTGAACCAAGACAAACATGGCGGTTAAACTCCTCACCTACAAAAACAAACATCACTATTATTATGCCCATCATGTGTTTGGTAAAGAGTTTGATTAACCCTTTATTATTAGTCTGTCTACATCTTCAAAGCTCAAAAGTCTCTGTTCCACCTTGTGATGTCATGAAGTGGTAGGTTTCAAGCTACATTTTACCTTAAGTTCATTAGAGCTTGGCAATTCCAGGTCTGAAGTTTGGACTCACCCTCTCATTCAATGTTTTTTTTATTTTTTATTTTTACTACTTTCTATACTTTACATACAAACAGAAGGCCTCAAATATATTAGGAAAGATATATGGAATTATCTGGAAAGTATTAAAAAAAATGTATGAGATGTTGTGTCCAAACTTTTCTCCCCAGTTGTTCAGTTCTGTCACTAAAAGAAAAGAAGAAAACCCTAAAGACGTGCATTTATCTGATTTAAATTCATAAATATGCATAAAAATGATGTAATAGCAGCGTCTCGCCTCTTGGGTAAATGTATCCCGGGTGGAGGCGGCTCCGTGCCATCTGCGCTTTAGGGGGAGCTCTTATGGAGAGAGTGGAGTTTTGCCTTTAGCTAAAGATTGAGGGTCAAAGGTCACACCTGTTCTGCTGCCGCTGCTCCTCCCACTCTTCAGCTGTTGTTTTGAATACTGTCTTAATAGTTAATAAAAACTGGATACTTGAAATATTAGCATACGGTAGTCTTTTCGGTTTAATAGTTTTTATTACATTTTAGCGTTTCAACCAATTTAAACCAGCAATTCTGAAGCTGGTCCCTGTTTCAAATTTAAGTTCAAGCTCATGTTTCTTCTTCTATTGTTACTGTTTGGTGTTGAGGTCTTTGTTTAGAGCTTTCAGTAAAAGTTTAAAGGCGCTGTACCTGATTTTTACATCTTAAAAACGTTAAAAAAAAAAACAGAACCGACTAATTTTAAACAGTTTGTAGTGGTCCAAAGTTATTCCTCACTTACCTCATGCATTCAGAACATCCTAATTACTCATCACGATGAGTTTATAAGCGTTTTTCACAACCACGACGGTAAAGCTAACAACAACTAGCATGATAATGTGCACTTCCTAATTATCGTACAATATAAAGTTTGATATTTAGATGCCAACATTACACAGTGGACTTATTTTGACCTCGAGAGCTGGAAAGTAAAAGTATATAAAGGGAAAAAAAGTATATTTAGTTTAAATTTTCACCCGCTCTCTCCATGGAGATAAGTTTTTCATGATTTTGTGGAACATTTCTGGACAATAACATGTTTTGGACCCTTCGTCTAAAAAAAATCATACACAATTTACTTCAACAATTGGCTCAATGCACAACAGCGCCCTCGGCCTCACTGTTAGCATCACTACTTCCTGTCCAGTTTTATCTCTTTGAGGACAGGGAGCTGTGGGTGGGTTAGGGGTCAAAGGTTACGGGGTCAGACGGTGGACGGGGAGCTGCAGGTAGATGTCACTGACAACATGTTAAACACAAATGAAACACTTATGTGATTAGAAAGAGACGCTTTTGTGCCTCAGTGCTAACGCTAATGCTAATTCTGTGGCATAATATTAAAACAGCGCCACAAACTGAAGTGCTCTACAAAAAATAATTGGTTAGTGTTTATTTTAATTAATTTGAGTTTTAATAGGTTTTTTATTTTATATTTTACGCGGTTGACACACAGCAGGCTAGGTAGCCAATTTAAAATTACATTGTCAATGAAATGAAATGGAAAAATATAGTACTTTTCTTCTCCTCCAGCGATGCCATGTGTGTCCTCTTTCACCCACCGTACGGTCCTCAAATGCCACCCATCCCTCGGCTTCTCTTAGCATATTTTTGCCTTGTTTTTGCCCTTTCAAATCCAAATATAGTCCACATTTTGTATTTTTATTACCAGTTGGTAAAGTGACCTCTAAAACTCGTTGTTGATGGCTTGTCATTGGGGTCGACCTCTGTCTGAAACGCTCTCGCAGTAAATGGCATAAACAGCAGCCCAAACCATTGCCATAAATGGTTATTGCATAAATTGTCCTTTTATGCTTCTGCGGACCACATTTCGGGTCCAATTCAACTGCGCCTCATGCAAATATCAGTGCTTTCCGCTCAGATGAGGCCGCGTTGTTACTCCCGGCTCCTTCCTCGTAATTGCGGTGCTTTGAGAAAATTGTCTTGCATGTTTTTATGTTGCCACGGAGACTTAACGCTACATTAGGGGAGGAGGAAGTCCAAACTGCTCTCCGGTTTGCACGCTTGATAGTAAAAGTAAAAGTTGATTGGTGAAAGTGTTAAATGACTTCTGATTTGGTACTTTCAAGAGGAGTTGTGTGCATTTTTATTTTTTTTCTGGAGCTTTCTACCATGTTATAATGTTGTTCCCTCATCAAAAACATGTCTGAAGATGTTTTAAATGACATCCATGCATGTTTGAGTAATCTAGTGATCTCTCCCACACCCTATTCAAACCCTCCTTACATTTAGCTGTAAGATTCTGTACAAGGCTCCGCCCACAAGTCTACGTCACCCATGCTCCTATACGACAACTCTCCATAAATATACAAAAACATGATACAAAACCTTACACTATGACTTCACAAACCTGATGTGATGTGCAGTAGTTTCATTAGCGGGAGGCCAACAGATTGTGTATTGATACCGCTCTGAAGGGGCAGTGACTTAGCGCACAGACCTTACACACCCTCTTTCCGTCTCCATGGAGATTATATTGCTTAAAATGTGTCACAATATGGCATTGATCTTGCATTTATTCAAATCCAGGTGTTAGTTTAATGCTCGGTCTGAAAAACATGCATTACTGTTGTGAGCGAGGCTGCCACAGATGCCTCAGATCTTCCAGACAAAACCTTAACATCTCCATGGAGACAGGCAGGAAGTGTACCCGACTCCAGGAAAGTTCCGTAGTGCGTCTTTAAAATGGAGTCTGTCATCAGCTCCAATGAGGGCACGTCTCAACTCAAAACCCCTTATATGTAAATGAATTTGCCCTAGATTCTCTCCAGATATTTATAGCTCTTTCCGAGACACACCTTACCCTCTCTCTCTTTCTCTCTCTCTCTCTCTCCCTCTCCCTCCTCCTCTTCCCGGCTCTTCCTCTCTCTCTTTCCCTCTTCCTCTTGCTCCTCCTCATCTTGTTCTTTTTCCTCTTTCTCTTGTCCTCTCTCCCTCTCTCCCCGTCAGTCTATCTCCTCTCCTCCTCTCCTCTCGCTCACCCTTTCTCTCTCTTCTCCTTTCTCTTTCCTCCTCCTCCTCCTCCTCTCCTGTCTCTCTTCCCTTCTCTCTCCTCTCCTCCTCTTTCTCCCCGTTCCTCTCCCTCTCTCTTCCTTATTTTTTCTCTCCTCTTCCTTTTTGTCCTCTCTTTTCCTCCCCCTCCTTTCTCTCTCTCTTTCCTTTCCTTTCCTTTCCTCTCCTCCCTCTCTCCTCCTCTTCCTCCTCTCCCCCTCTTTTTCTCTCTCCTTCATGTGTGGCTCTTGTAAACAAAACCCAAATAAACCTTTCCCCTGATAATAACCCAAGACGCTCTTTTTGATTTCTGTTCTATCTTTGGAAATCTTTAATCTCTCTCTCTCTCTCTCCTCTCTCTATCTCTCCCCTCCCCTCCTCCTCCTCTTCTCTTTGTCTCTCTCCTCTCATCATTCTCCTGTCTCCCCCTCTCTCTCTTCTGTCTCTTCTCTCATCTTCTCCTCATCTTCTCTCTCTCTCTCTCTCTCTATCTCTCTTCTCTCTCTCCCTTTTTCTCTCTCTCTCTTCTTCAAATGAGTTTATTAGCCCATATTTGAATCCCTGTATTATACCTCTAACGACCCCCCGCCCTCCCTCTCTCCCTCACTCTCTTCTGCATCTCTCTCCCCTCCCTTTCCCCATCTCCGCCCTCTCTCTCTACCCTTTTCTCTTTTTCCTTTCTCTCCTCCCTCTGTTTCCCTTTTCTATCTCTCTCCCACTCCTGTCTCCCATCTCTCCCTCCCTCTTCTCTTCTCTCTCTATTCTTTCTCTCTTCTTCACAAATTAGTTTATTAACCAGCTTGAATCCTCATATTATTCATCGTTTATTAACCCTAGCTCCTAACCTCCTCTCTCTCCCTCCCGCTCTCCTCTTTCTTTTGTCGCCTCTTTTCTTTCTCTCTCTCTCTCCATCTCTCTCCCTCTCTCTCCCTACCTGCTTCCCCATATTACTCATCATTTATTAAACTGACGTCTTCCCTCCTTCCTCTCTTCTCTCATCTCTATCTCTCTTCCTCCCTCTATCTCTCTCTCACTCCTTCTCCCTCTCGCTCTCCCTCACTCTCGCCCTACTTGACTCCACATATCACTCATCATTTATTAACCTGATGCTCTTCCCTCCCTCCTCTCCTCTTCCCAGCTCTCTCCCTCCCTCTCTCTCTTTCTCCCCCTCTCTTCCTCTCTCTCCTCTTCCTCCCTCTCTCTTTCACTCTCTCCCTACTTGACTCCCCATATCACTCATCATTTATTAACCTGATGTCTTCCCTCTTTCCTCTCCTCACTCCATCTTTCTCCCTCTCTCCTTTTCTCCCCCCCCTCTCTCTCTCCTTCTCCCTCTCACTCTTCCTCTCTCTCCGTACTTGACTCTTCATATTACTCATCATTTATTAACCTGACACTCTTCACTCTTCCCTCCTTCCTCTCCTCTCTCCATCTCCCTCTCTGTCTCCCCCTCTCTTTCTCCCTCTCTCCCTCCTTACTTGACTCCCCATATCACTCATCATTTATTAACCTGCCTCTCATCCTTCCTTCCTTCCTCTCTTCTCTCCATCTCTCCGCATTATCCCTCATTACCTAAATAGGATTAGCATAGCGCGGGGTCCCTTGGCTGTAGCGCTAAAGGTGTAAGCTAATTAGCGTTGTCGTTTATGACTCGGGGGGCTTAAATAAACGGGAGAGTAGACGCTCACTAGATCAGAGAAGGAGAGGAGGGATGGAGCGAGGGATGAAGGAGGGGGTGGGAGTGTGCTAAAAGCTAATAGGGCGCTACTTGAAGAGGAAGTGGACAAGATGGAGGGAACTTGGACATAAGGAGCAGGAAAATTATGTTAGCAATTTAAGATGTTTTTAGAACCTTTTCTTACACTGAGGGCGAGGAGGGTTTATGTGTCTTGCCCAAGGACACAACGGCAGTATGCGGCGGGATTCGAACCTCCAACCTGCTCGCCGTGTTGACGTTCTGTTGTGTTTTTGCAGCTCGAGGAGCAGCTGAGTCGTCTGCAGAGGGAGAAGAACGACATCCAGTCCAGAATGGAGGAGGACCAAGAAGATCTGAACGAACTCATGAAGAAGCACAAGGCAGCAGTGGCACAGGTCTGGACCACTTATCCTCCATATTCTATCTCTCCTCCTCCTCCTCTTCTCGCATATCTCCCTCTTCTCTTCTCTTCTCTTTTTCTCTCTTTCTCTCTCTCTCTCCTCTTCTTCTCAGATGAGTTCATTAGCCTGTTCAAAACCCCATATTATTCCTCTATTTATTAATCAAACGCCTCTTATGACCCTCTGCTCCTCTTTTCTTTCTCTTTTCCTCTCTCCTTTCCTTCTCTTTCGCATTTCTCGCTCTCTCTCTTCTCTTTCTCTCTTGTTTCCTTTCTCATATCTCTTTTCTTTCTCCCTCTTCTTTTTCTTTCTTTCTTCATCCTCTTTCCCATTCTATCTCTCTCCCTCTTCTCTCTCTCATATCTTCCTCTTCTCTTTTGTTCTTTTTCTTTATCTCTCTCTTCTCTCTCTCTCCTCCTCAAATGAGTTTATTCGCCTGCTTGAAACCCCATATTATTCGTCTATTTATCTCTCCCTCTCCTTGTTTCTGTCTCTATCACATCTCTTCTTTCTTTCTCCCTCGCCTCTCTCTCATATCTTCCTCTCTCTTCTCTTTCGCTATTCTTTCTCTTTTTCTCTTTCTTCTTTCTCTCTCTCCTCTTCTTCTCAAATGTGTTCATTAGTTTACTCGAAACGCCATATTATTTCTCTATTTATCAATCAAACGCCTCTCATGCTCTGCTCCTCTCTTCTCCCTGTTTCTCTCATTCTCTCTTCTCTCTTTCTGTCTTTCTCCCTCTCCTCTCTTTCTCTCCCTCTTCTGCCCACCCCTCTTTTCTCGTCCTTTTCTCTCTCCCTCCTCTGCACCACACACCCATTTTGCTTGGGAAAAACATGCCCTCTTAGTCTCTCCACAGATCTGACCTGGTCGTGCCAAATGCTCGTCTGTGGAGATAGATGAGTTTAATGACATACTGTGGAACATTCTAGACAAAGCAGTAACATCTCCAGTCGCCGTGGAGATAAGTAGGTGGCGTACATAATGCTTCTTCTGCATCGTCTTAGTATCTCCCAGATATGTACTCCTGTTCTCACTGTAGCTGAAAAGAGCAGCGCTGATCCTTCTCCTTAATGAATACAACTCTTGAGATTGGAGTGTCTCTTGTTGCCATGGCGAGCTAATGTTGTGAGTAAAAAGCTCCCTGCAGTTTTGAGACGTGTCCCATCAGAGCGGCGTCTCGGGAGGCGTCACCAGAGGCACAGATGGAGGAGGATGGAGAGACGCAGAGGAGACAGGTTTACTCTAAAATGTGCCGTCATTAAAAACTCTCAAGTGTCAAACTCCTGCAGAATCTATAGGCTCATTAATGTCGTCCCCAAACCCCAAACTAATATATAACCGAACCAAACGGGACATAATGTGACGCTGGATAAAAGACGTGGAACTGTAAATTTAAAAGATGGAAAATAACGGTAACATCAGTGGACAAAACGATTAAAAAATAGGTTGAATTAATATGCAAAACTATGTAAACTTGGCGGCCTCTATGGAGATGTATTTGCTTTGCCTGTAATATTCCACAGTATGGCATTGATCTATGCTACATTTATTTAGACAGTCAGCGGGCTCGCCTCTCCAGAGATCTGACCTATGACTTGGCCTGCGGGCATCACCGGCTTGTTTCTATAGCGATACATTCATTTCATTTAGTGACATTCCAGACTAAGCAATACCACCACTAACACCAGCAGAAAAAAGTTACACAGTGCTTCTTTATTTTGTCTTTTTGTACTATTATAAATACTGCAGAGAAGTGTCTGTATGATTATAGTTGAATTAAGTTTTCACTCCAAAATTCTGATACGAAAAGTTAATGTTTAAAGTGGAACTAAAAACTAAATCCACCTTTTCACTACTAAACTGTGACTATGGTGTTTGAAATAAAATTATCTACTGTTCCTAGTCATTTTTTGGCAACGTTAGCCCAAACTAAGTAGATTTGCAACTTTCTGCTCAAAAACACCTAAATCTAAGCTTGTGCCGCCTTTACTGTTCAAGTACTACATGACATCACATAGGACTGCACTTAAACCCAGTAATTACAAACATTACAAACACCTGGTGTAGGGGTGGAGTTTGAAGTGTGGACACCTGTTAGACCAATCACAGTGTTCCTTATACCTCCAGACTCCGCCCCTCTTCCCTTCTCACTCTCCCCTTTACTCCTCCAGACCCCGCCCCTCCTCTCCCCCTCACTTTCCCCTTTACTCCTCCAGACCCCGCCCCTCCTCCTGCTGCTCCTCACTCTCCCCTTTAGTCCTCCAGACCCCTCCTTCTCCCCCTCACTCTCCCCCCCTTACTCCTCCAGACCTCCCCCCTCCTCCTCCCTCACTCTCCCCTTTACTCCTCCAGACCCCCCCCCTCCTCCTTTCTCACTCTCCCCTTTACTCCTCCAGACCCCGCCCCTCCTCCCCCCTCACTCTCCCCTTTACTCCTCCAAACCCCGCGCCTCCTCCCCCCCTCACTCTCCCCTTTACTCCTCCAGACCCCCCCCCCTCCTCCTTCTCACTCTCCCCTTTACTCCTCCAGACCCCGCCCCTCCTCCCCCCCTCACTCTCCCCTTTACTCCTCCAAACCCCGCGCCTCCTCCCCCCTCACTCTCCCCTTTACTCCTCCAGACCCCGCCCCTCCTCCTCACCCCCTCACTCTCCCCTTTACTCCTCCAGACCCCGCCCACTTTATAAGCTCTATTTGAAATCTGTTTGTGGGCGTTTAGGTTTTTAGTCCCACTTTAAGACGGTGCCACTGTCTCTCACTAAATACACGATGTTTTTGTGTCTTTAGTCGGCTCAGAATCTGAACCAGATCAGCGACCTGCAGGCCCAGCTGGAGGACGCCCTCAAGGAGAAGCAGGAGGTCCAGGAGAAGGTAAGAACGATACTGAAACTTCAAGCTCAATTTCGATACTGAGGAATAGACTCAATACTTGATGGTAGTACTTTGTTTTCTGTTCCCACGTGTCTTATATCTGTGTAATCCCTCAGTGTCCAGTAGGTTCATAGTGGTCCATCTTGCTCAAATCAGTATCTAGTTTCAATAATAGTTTTAATATCAATTAGTATCTGATTTTCGATACTTTTGACAACCCTAGTTAGAACCATGGAGCACAGCGTTGCCAGATTTCAACACCAAAACCCTCCCAAAACCTGCAGAAAATACGGTACACCCGCAAATCCCAGCGTTTTTTACTAGTTCAGTCCCACTCAGTATTCTTCGTTAACACATTCTACATAAATTGCTCTGCTCCAACCCACGGACGTTTCTCTTCTCTCAAAAAAACTGTCTAATTTAGCATGAAAATCCGCAGACCTGGCAACCCTGACACTGACTGAAAAGAACATTACACACTGCTAACTGCTTATTTCAGGGTGATTTTAGCTCAATGGACGACTTTAGTTTAACACGTTTTTCCCCCTTGTTTGAGCCTCGGTTTCAATATTAAACACGGCAAAACGAATCAATCGACCCAGGGCTTAAAACTAAAAATTATTATCTTATTATCTTGGGAATACGCCGAAATTTTAAAGGACTTAAATGTCTGTATGAAAGTCATTCAACTGTGTGAGTGCTGGTGTATTTCAAGTTTACACGAGTTTTCCTTAAAGAGCCCATATTACACTGTGTTCTGATCTATGTTATAAGAGTTCCTCTGTCAAACTGAAAACACTCCGTTCCACCTTGTGATGTCATCATGTGGTTATACAGGAAGTGTTTTTACAGTGTTTTTAAACTCCACACACCTTCACTGTGGTGTGTTTTGCTTAACACCTTGGAAAACATACATTGATACAGTGAGCAACGTCGCCTCTACACTGATCTGACCTGTAACCTGGCCACCTGCTTGTCTCCATGGAGGTAGATATGTTTAATGCCATACTGTGCGTAATTCCAGGCAAAGCTGTAACATCCCCATGGAAACAAGCAGGTGGCGAAGTTCCATCCTGCACCTTTAAGATAATAACATGTTGGAAGTTAGTGCAGTTTTCCTTTCGTCCTTGTTTAATTTTCAGTCTGTTTTCAAAATTATTTTCTGACTTTGCCCGAATCGTGTCTCAGATTTTTGCTCATCATGATTTTCACCCAAATAATAAAAAGTTCCCGATGACTTTTAACTTTGAGAACTTCCACCGTCTCACTCCGGTTCCTTTAAGGCATTTCTGAATTTCAATTTCAAATCTGTCAGTCTCAGGCAAGAGGTTAATACAAGTTTGTTTTGCCAAAATATTTCACTCTTTCGACCTGCAGCACTTTATAACCCCAGTCCACCGAAACACGATTACTGCTTGTCAAAACTTTGTGTTATTCCTGTTTTGACATAGATACAAGGTTGCTCAAAACTATTTATATATCTTTTTTTTTGTTGTAGTTTGCAGTGGTCCCAAGTTATTCCACACTTATCTTATGCATTTAGAGCATCCTAATTACTCACCTGGATGATTTTCTGAACTCTTTTTACAACTCTCAGTGACCAAGAGCAGAGTTTGTGGTACTAACAACAACTAGCATGCTAATGTGCACCTCCCAATTATGCTTAAAGTTCTTATATTATGCAAAATTGACTCTTGTGAGGTTTAAGTCATGTTATAATGCTTTTACCTCCTCAAAAACAGACCTGGAGTTGTTGTTTTTTTTGGTTCATTCACACATGTCTGAGTAACTCTTTATTATTAGTCTGTTACATCTCTAAAGCTCAAAACGCTCTGTTCCACCTTGTGATGTCATGAAGTGATAGTTTTCAAGTTAGCATCTACCTTTTACCTTTATTTCAGTAGAGATTGGCAATTCCAGAGCTGAAATCATCCAGAAATTCTAGTGAAGCTTTGTGAAGTTTAAAAACACAAAGGAGCACTTCCTGTATTACCACATGATGACATCACAAGGTGGAACAGAGTGTTTTCAGTTTGATAGAAGAACTCAGCCTAAATAAGCAGGGTTTGTGTGTTAGACATGTGTGAATGAAGCAAAACACAACTCCAGGTTTGTTTGTGATGAGGAAACATTATAACATAGATCAGAAAATATTGTAGCATGAGCTCTTTAATAATTAGAAGCAGACAGCACAGAGCCGTCTCATTTTGACCTCCAGAGCTGCTTATACAGTACATCTGCACTGGGGCAAGACACATTTTGCTCAAATACTTGGAAAAAATCCCTTTAAAGGAAAAGGCTGACTGTCCAAAAGTCGACCTGCGTTGTGTGATTTTGCAGTTTTGCAGTCACATGACTACACCTGCAGGGGGAGTTCATGCAAAAACTACTATTTGTGCAGAAAAAAGTACAAGGAAATGCGTTATTTATATAAAAGGCAGATAAAACTCATGATTCACTCCCAAATCTTCAGCTCACTCAGCTTCTTCTTTCTGCGGTTGTCCCATTTAAATCCTTCTAATCTGAATAAAATGATACAGGTTGTGTTTGATTGAATATTACACTATTTTCTGATCTATGTTGTTTCCTCATCAGACCTTTAGTGGTGTTTTGTTTCATTCACACATGTTTAACACACACGTTCTTCTCAAACTGAAAACACTCTGTTCCACCTTGTGATGTCATCATGTAGTGATACAGGAAGTGCTCTACTGTGTTTTTAAACTCCACTAGAATCATTTGGATTGTTTCAGCTGTGGAATTGCAAATCGCTACTGAACAAAAGGTCAAAGTTAACTTGAAAACTACCACTTCATGACATCACAAGGTGGAACAGAGCGTTTTGAGGTTTGGAGATGTGACAGACTAATAATAAAGTGTTACTCAAACGTGTGTGAATGAAACAAAACACAACTCCAGGTCTGTTTTTGAGGAAGTAACGACATTATAACATGTTTTAAGGCAAATGTAATATTAATACTTTAAGACTCCATCAACCGTTTAATGGACTAATCGACTAAAGGCTCAGCTCTACTTTGCTCATGTTTATAATGTGATGCTCTTGGTATGGTTTGTGTTGTTAAACTTGTGCTGTGTTGTTGAACTTGTGCTGTGTTGTTAAAGTTGTGCTGTGTGGTTAAACTTGTGCTGTGTTGTTAAACTTGTGCTGTGTTGTGTTCCTCAGATGCAGGCGCTGCAGAGCCAGCTGGAGTTCCAGGAACAGTCCATGGTGGAGAAGTCCCTGGTGAGCCGACAGGAGGCCAAGATCCGAGAACTGGAAACGAAGCTGGAGTTTGAGAGGACGCAGGTCAAACGACTGGAGGTGAGAGATGGAGGGAGGGACGGAGTGAGAGAGAGGGAGGGGAGGGAGGAGATAGAGGGAGTGAGGGAGAGAGAGGGAGGGGAGGGAGAGGGTGGAGAGAGAGGTCAAACTCTGAGAACTGGAGACCACACCTGGGTTTGAGAGGACGCAGGTGGCTCAAGGTGAGAGAGAGGAAGTGAGAGAGGGAGGGAAAGAGAGGGAGAGAGGTGGGAGGGAGGAAGAGAGAGAGAAAGAGGGAGAGGGGAGGAGAAAGGGGAGGGAGAGGCCAAATTCCAAGAACTGGAAACCAAGCTTGAGTTTCAGAGGACCCAGGTCAAACAACTAGAGATAAGAGAGAGAGGGAGAGAAGGGAGAAGAAGAGAGCAGGAGGAGAGGGGGAGGAAGGGAGGGAAGTGGGAAGAACAGAGAGGGAGAGAGAAACGGGAGGTAGAGGTCAACATCCAAGAACTGGAAACCAAGCTCGAGTTTCAGAGGACGCAGGTCAAATGACTGGAGATAAGCGATGGAGGGAGCTGAGAACTATAAACCAATCTCAAGTTTGAGAGAACAAAGGTCAAACAGCTCGAGGTGATAGAGGGAGGGAGAGAGGGAAGGAAGGAGGAGGGTGAGAAGGGAATGAGTGAGGATGGAAGAGACGGACAGGGAAGAGAGAGAGAGTGGGAAGAGGCAGAGAGAGAGGGAGGACCCTGGTCAAACTGTTTGAGCTGAGAGAGGAGGAAGGATAGATGGAGAAAGAGGAGGGAGATGGAGAGAATACATGGATGTGATTGATAAAAGAAATGGTAAAGAGAGGAAAGGGGAGAGAGGGAAGAAAAGGAGTAGATGGAGAGAGACAGAAAGAAATAGAGCGAGAGAAAGAGCATTGTTTGAGCCCTGGAGGAATGGCGTGGGAAGAAGCGAGAGGAGGAGAGGTGAGTTCAGAGGCGCTGGTCTGAGCAACGGAGGTCAAACTGAGAAGCAACAGCACAGACTCAGCAGCAGCATAAATACAACCAGAGAGAGATGGAGGGAGGGAGGGAGGGAGAAAGAGAGAGAGAGAGAGAGAGCAGCATAAATACAGCCACCTTGCAACCAGAGGGAGAGATGGAGAGAGGGATGGAGGGAGAGAGAAAGAGAGAGAGAGCAGAGAGAGATGGAGGGAGAGAGAACAGCATAAGTACAACCACCATGCAACCAGAGAGGGAAGAAGGGAAAGAGGGAGCAGCATAAATACAACCACCAGAGAGAGAGGGATGTAAAGATGGAGGGAAAGAGGGAGCAGCGTAAATACAACCACCAGAGAGAGAGGGATGTAAAGATGGAGGGAAAGAGGGAGCAGCGTAAATACAACCACCAGAGAGAGGGATGTAAAGATGGGGGGAAAGAGGGAGCAGCAAAAATACAACCACAAGAGAGAGAGATGGCGAGATGTAGGGAGAGAGCAGCATCATAAATACAACCACCATACAACCAGACAGAAAGATAGAGGGAGAGAGAGAAGCAGCATAAATACAACTAGAGTGAGAGGGGGAGAGAGAGAGAGAGAGAGAGAGATGGAGGAAGGGAGAGGGTTAGAGAGCGAGCGAGAGCGAGAGATGGAGAGGGAGGGAATGAGTGAGAGAGAGGGATGGAGGGAGAGAAAGAGATGGAGAAGGGGAGAGATAGAAGGAAGGAGATGGAGCGAGAGAGTGAGAGATGGGGAGAGAAATACATACACACTCACTTACAGAACAACTCCATATGAGAAAGGGAGGGGGGTAAGAGAGAGATAGAGATACAACCCCCACCATTAGAGAAAGAGACAGAGAGGGAGAGATACAAACATAAGAGGGAGAGGGGACAGATACAACCACATCACTCTGCTGTACATGTGTGTTACGGTTGACTGGTGTAGCTCCTATGATTAAATAAAACTCTACTTGTTCTTCTTCTTCTTGTGTGTAAAATGCTAACACACGAGCCTCAGCCTGTAATTACAGAAGCCATCGTCAAAGAGGAACAAGTTGCATCATTTTAATGTAATCTAAGTGATGATGGAAGACTGTCACAGGCGACAAAAATGGGTCAGATGAAACGAACGAGTGCCGCATTAGAAACCAGACCGCGGCTCAGTTCGTAGAGTGTTTGCCCACTGATCTGAAGGTTAACAGTTCGAATCACGCTCTCCACATATACATCTTTGGTTGAGCCGTCAGATCCACTGGCCCACAGGTTGGCGGTGCGATTACGGCTTCCACGGATGAATCCTGTTGTTGTGTCCTTGAGCAAGACACTTAACTCGCCTCGCTCCTAGTGTCTGTGTGCTCCAGTGTATGAATGAGTGTGAACGGGTGAGTGGTTTCTTGATGTAAAACGCTTTGAGTGCCTCGAAGCCTTAAATTAATGGGGAAAATTCAGCAAAAAAATAAAGGCACACTATGTAACTTTACTTGTGGATGGTCCCACACTTGCTCTTGTCACCATGGAGATGTTATCGCTTTGCCTTGCCTTCAGATACTTATTGATCGCGCATTTGTTTACAGGCATTTTTACAGCTTTGTTGCACCACCTGCTTATCACCTTGGAAATTGTCGAGCTAAATTCCATATTGTTAAACTTTCCAGGCAAAGCAATAACATCTCCATGGAAACACACAGCTGATGGACCCTTCCTCGAAAGAAAAGAAAAGTCACAGAGTGCATCTTAAAGTTAGCAGTAGCGTGACGGCAGCTCGGTGTAGCATTTCTACGTCGTTGAGGCTGGACTTGAACTCTTTCTCTTGTTGAGTTTTAAGCATTCCTCTCTCGTTCCATGTCATTACGTTTGCACAGCCGAACCTAATGCACTATTTATATACACCTGCCTTTTACAAAACTTCAGCCTCACTCCCCTTTAGAGACGCAGTTCAGCTCAGGTAAGTCCAGCTTTCATGAGACACAATCGATCTGCTTCATAGAGGCTTTCTCCCACTCACACAAATATGGATCAGCTCCAGTGTCTAATGTTTGCTGCCTCGGCTGCTAAAACTGAGTATAGAGGTGGTAGTACATTATAGGTACATCATAGTATATAGACTCTGGTCTCGTTGGACTGGGTTGCAGTACCTAAACCTGCAGATAGAGGGCACATTCCAGTTCTCATCCAAAAGCATACATTAAAGGGCCCATGTTATGCCGTTTCCTGATCTATGTTATAATGTCGTTTCCTCGTCACAAACAGACCTGGAGTTGTGTTTTGTTTCATTCACACATGTTTAACACACAAACCTGCATATTTAGGCCAAGTCCTCAAACGGAAAATACTTCCTTACACTTTGTGATGTCATGTGGTAATACAGGAAGTGCTTTACTGCCTTTTTAAACTCCATACACCTTCACTAGATTTAGTTGGATAATTTCAGCCCTGGAATTGTCAAAGGTAAAAGCTAGCTGTTGATATGGAAACGAACACTGTGACATCACAAGGTGGAACAGAGCATTTTGAGCTTTGGAGATGTAGACAGACTAAAAATGTTACTCAAACACGTGTGAATGAAACAAAACACAACGCCAGGTATGTTTTTGAGGAGGTATCAGCATTATAACATTATAACATGACACAAATCTCACAATTTTGTGTAATATAGAACCTTTAAGAGGTTTATATGCCATCCATGCATGTTTGAGTAATCTAGTGATCTCTCCTAGGCCCTGTTCGTACCCTCCTTACGTTTAGCAGTATGATTCTGTACAAAACTCCGCTCACATCTACATCACCCATGTTCCCACACGACAACTCTCCATAAATATACAAAAACATGATACAAAACTGTACACTACGACTTCACAAACCTGGTGGATAGTAGCGGCATGTACGCTGATTGCAATGCGATAGCGCTCTGAAGGAGGAGTGACTTAGCGCAGAGAGCAAAGGCAGGGGACACTGAGAGCGTCAAAAACCCAACTGAAACTTATTGAACATTTTAATATGTTGTTTTGGGCCAATATAGCATTTTCAAAACAATAAAAGATAACATATAATACTCCCTACTAACCTCAGCGAACAATAGAATACCAATACCAAACCAGGGGAAGTAACAGCTAACCTTTTAAAGTAAAATTTAAACCTGTTCTTTATGTAGTAGTAGTGGCAGTAGTAAGTACACATTTTGATCTTGTTCTACCTGTGATTCTCCCTGTGGTAGTTCAGCTCATGCTCCTCCTCTGAGCTCCAGGTAGAACTGTATTGATTTCATTATAGAGACACACTCCCACTCACAGTGAAATATAGATAGCACCGCTGGCTAATGTTAAACTGCTCTCCATAGACGTTATATGGACCCACTGCTCCTGTTTAACCACTGTGTACGTCTAATGCAAAGTTCCAATGCATTATTAATACAGAAACAAGATCATTAATTCAAATGGGGTCTGTAGTTACACAGTTTTTCCTGCAGCCATTTACTCTCGGGGAATATACAAGAGCCGGTTTGTTTATTCAAGTTTTGAGGTTTAATTAGAAAACTGATTTTGGTGTTAAAGCCACAGTATGTAACCTTTTACCAAAACGATAAGCCATGAATAAAAGCATGCTCTTTTCGATTTGATTGTTTGTTGCCGGGAACAACATAGAAAAACACGTGTCCTGCCATAGACTGTTTATATAAATGGACGTAGCTAACCTGCTAGCTGCTGCGTTCGATGTAGGAAGTGGTCATGGGCGCACTTCTGGCTCCAGTTCACTTTACATTGAAAAACTGTGGCCCCTCTCTCTGTAACTGCTGCTGTCAGGCTCATTTTGGTCTGAAAAATGTTCATATTAACCCGCTCTACATGATCCTAGTGTTTTTATTATTCGCTATTTTGTCTGTTAATCATTAATATTATTACATTAAGAACAGACAAATCAGGCGCCTTCTTTTCCTGAGTTCTCTCCTGCTAGTGTTAGCAACAGGTTTGATGGACGGCGTTGCTAAGTGCCCGTTCCCTGCTAAACCAGCGGTGTGGGCGTGAAGGGGCATTACCTTCAACAGCCTCGCTCTGGATTGGCTCTTCGGTTGCTATGATACTCACGGTCGGAATTCCAAATATGGAAGTCAGCCCCCAATTAGCCGCTATATCTGCTCTAGCCTTGATGAGCTTCATTTGTCACACTCACTTAGTCCACTTCTATAAACAGTTTATGGTTCCTACTCTGAACGGGCTTGCTTCTCCACAAACCTGACTTTCTTTAGTAAGGCATAAAACTTCCTCCTGTCTCCATTGAGAATGTTTTGAAATATGGTTTAACTTTCTGTCTCTGTGGAATCATGCAGGTGACTCAGAGCGTCAAAAATAAAACTGAAACTTATTAAACATTTTGTTATTTTGGGGCAAAATATATAATGTTCAAAACAATAAAAATCAACATGTTGACCTAAATATGCCATGTGTTAGCATTTAATACCCCATAGAAGTAAAAATACCCCCTCTTTAATACCCTATAGAAGTAAAATACCTCCTCTTTAATACCCCATAGAAGTAAAACACCCCCTCTTCAAAATCTAACTCCTAAACATGATGATAAATGCTTGTATTCATCACAGGCTCCTGAAAATATGTTGTCTTAAAACTTATCAGACTGTGTGCGATGTGTCACCAAGGTAACTGCTGAACATTCCTTCATAGACATACAAGCAGTATTCTCCAGCATGGTATCACATCAAAACCTCAATATTTTAAAGTAACAGGTGGACTTTTTTCCCACTCAATCAATAGGACAATGTTAGCAACTGAATAATTAAATGTTGCAGAATGTCTGACCTTGTATTTGTGTTTTTTGGGGTTTTCTTTGCAGAGTTTGGTGGCTCGTCTGAAGGAAAACCTGGAGAAGTTGACGGAGGAGCGTGACCAGCGCAGTAACAGTGAGACCAGAGAGAAGGAGCAGAACAAACGACTCCAGAGACAGATCCGAGACGTGAAGGAGGAGATGGCCGAACTCGCCAAGAAGGAAGCAGAGGCCAGCCGCAAGAAGCACGAACTGGTCAGTCATTCTGCAGCATCTGCTTTATCACCTGACCGCTGAACGTATCGCCATGACAACGCAAATACGCACACACACGCTAACTTTCCTGATGCTATGCGATGCGGTTGGTTCTTTGACCTGAGGCTAAATACACTGTGAGGATTGTATGTGCTGGTGACCACAGAGAAAAAAGCTTTTTGAACAACACGCAGATAGACCCAGGTTCACCTGTGTCACTGATATTAAGTCGATCGAAATGTCCTCGTCAGGCGAATGTGCCAAACAGAAGGTCTTAATTGTCCATTCATAAAAAAATACGTGTTCAGAGCAGATGCTAACAACAACTACCATGCTACCGATCGATTCCTTATCGGACAATAAAACGTTTTACAATTAGATGCAGATGGTGAGTTGACTTATTTTGAGCTGCTTTCACAAAATACAGGGGCTCAAATATACGGTGAAACATCAGGTACAGGTCCTTTAAAACCTGAATCTCTTGTCGTATATTTCTGTGTCTTGCCTCAGAAGGCCATGACATTTTGAATCTGCATTTATCACAAACCCTGACCCTTCCTTCATTGTGTGGAAAGTTCAGTGTCTCCTCTCGTTAGCAGGAGTCGGACAGCGAGGGTTAAATCTCCTTTACTATTTTTGTCACCATTTTTATATATTCATTAATCTGTAAGAAACTGAACCAGCCAAGCGTCACCATATGCAGGTCAACTCATTGTACGCTTCAGATACAGGATGTTCTGCCGCCACGAGTGTTTGGGAACCAGCTTTACTGATTAAACAGTTTTTCTAATGAACACCCAGGAAGCCTCTTGCTGTTTTGGACATTCACTGAAGAGTGGATTAAAGAGTAACACACACAGAAGATATATGTATACATAAAATATATATGTAGTACCTTATTATGATGTAATAAATGCACAACATTAGCTTAAAGGCAGCTACAACTGAAAACGTGTGTAAAACTGTTGATTAGCATGATGCTAACATGAATGGAAAATCCCATAGACATATTCATGCTATTAGTCTTAAATTGGTTTACACTAGAAATTAACACAAAAATTTAAGTGCCTTAGATGTGTTTATAGAGCAAGCTAGCATCTTATAATGTTACAGTACTTACAGACAGATATTTGTATGTGGCCAAATGACAGTTTACAGGGCTTTAACACTGGAAAGTCACTGAACTTTTGAAAAGTCTGCAACATTATGGCAGCTACGGTAGCTCTGACTAGACAAAACAGATGAACTCAAAACAGAAATATCTACCACTGTGGGCAGAATAGTGGATACGCTACCTGTTTGTCTCCATAGAGGTCGTCTTGCTTTACTGGCAAAGTTCCACAGAAGGGCATTAAAAGATTTTATTTCCATTGATACAAATAGGCAAAGTTACAAGTCAGAGCTGTGGAGAGGTGACACTGTTCACTGTAGAATTACTTTTATTGAGTAAGCTGGCAACAACACCCGGAATTAATACATGTAAGATGGGTAAATTAAATGCGATAAGGTGGGACATTCCAGGAAAAAACAATGACATCTCCGTGGAAATGGCAGGTGGTGGGCCCTGCACCAGAAATGTTACATTGTGCAGCTTTATTTCAGTCCATTTTTAGTGACATTTTTGGTTGTGTAGAGCTGCTTCAGTTAAGAATGCCCCATACATGAGCAAGGTGGGGGAAATGTCTTGCCCAATGGCACAAGTCCTGTATGGCCAAGTAGGGATAACGCTGACATTTATGTATCTTAGTCTTAGTAAATTGTTCCTCTTCGTCTTTAAATATTGCAGGAAATCTTTACCAGCCTTTTATCTTTAACTGTGTGGTTAATGTGGAGCATAAACATTTACGAACCAGCAGCTCTGTTATTCAGTCATATTTTTTAATTATGAATAAAAAATACTCTTTTTTTTTTTTTTTTTTTCTTTTTTTTTTTTTTTGTATATCCTCTATCGATAAGCATACATTTCGCATATTTGATCTTAAACTGCTTAAATTCTATCTAAAAATTCTGCAAGTCACAATTAGGGCTGTCATGGTAACCGCAATCACATACAGAAGGGCTAAAGTGACCGCGATAACCACATTTTGCATTTTAATGAGGCTCCACGCACATGCTCAGCGTAATTTTACTTTTCAACTAAGAACCAATTCATGTTTACACGGCTCGAAACTACGGAGACGCTGAGAATATGTATCAGAGGACAGGGGTAAGAGAGGAAAAGGTGCCTCCGCTCCTTTAAGAAAAGCTCTGTTGGCGCTAAAGCTAAAGGCTAGCGCGTCTCTTCAGTCTCAGAGGGCTTGAGTTTCGAGCTGATGGGGGTTTTCTGTGGGTGTAGGGACTTTACGCCTTACTTACCGGAGGAGCAGCAGACTTGAATGCAAATCCACTCATCAGGCACTGCCAAAACTCTGAAGTCGATAACTTGCGCTCTGCCTGCGGAGCCAACAATCAATCAATCAGTCAAATTTTATTTATACAGCTCCTTACCACACTCAAGGTGACCAAAGTGCTTTCCGATAAAACCAACACAATATAAGAATGTTCAAAACATCAGACAATGAAATAAAAACTAATTGTATAAAGTGTCACTGCATATCTAAATGTTGAAAGCTTTGAAGCCTGGATTTAAACAGGTCAAAGTCTGTGGTAGTGGCAAATCAGGGGGCAGTTTGTTCCAAAGTCAGCAACAGAAAACCCCATCACCCCAGTGCTTGAGCCTGTCTCTGGGGACTTCCAGCAAGAGTTGGTTCCTTGACAGACACGAGTTCAGTCAAACAGGAAGGAGCCAGGCCATAAAGAGCTTTAAAAACAAACAATAACATTAGCTTAAAGATGCCTACAACTAATGAAAACGTGTGTAAAACTGCTGAGTAGCATGATGCTAACATGAATGAAAAATTCCATTAACATGCTAGCACTATTAGCACCTTAAATGTTATCGATAATGTTCAGTGTAAACCAATTCAAGTGGCGTAAATGTGTTTATAGAGCAAGCTAGCATCTTATAACATTACAGTACTTACAGACAGATATTTGCATGTGGCCAAATGACTGTGGAAAAGTGACTGAACTGTTGAAACGGGCTGCAACAGTATGGCAGAAAAGAAAGAAACTGGAAGCCAATGAAGAGATAAAAGGACGTCTGCTGTCCACAAGCTCCGCCCCACACCAGTTTACTCCAGGACAGAGTTTTAACATAACACAGTAGTATATCCTCGTAACTCATGCCCAGCTGTTTTATATGGCTGTTTTTTTAAGTACAACCCTTATTTTCATGTGTAATTATGGGCCTATGTGCTACACCCCACACCTCGCACACACCTCACACTGCAGCACTGAAACTCTTTAACTGCAACAGCCCCAGTCACAATAGAAATAATCGTTTGGCAAGTTGGTTAATTTAAAAAAAGGTTTCTGGCTCGTAGTATGTTAGTTGCAGATCTGCTTTAACACAACAATAACACACATTGAAACTATTAAAACTTCATGATGTGTTTCGTTTAACAGGAGATGGACATAGAGAGCTTGGAGGCTGCAAACCAGAGTCTTCAGGCCGATCTGAAACTGGCCTTCAAGAGGATCGGAGACCTGCAGGCGGCGATAGAGGACGAGATGGAGAGCGACGACAACGAAGATCTCATCAACAGGTACAGAGCAAGAACACCGGCTGCGGTTACATGTGCACCCGAAATCTGATTATTCGCAGGTTTTTGGAGTTGCTAGACTTTTAAAATGATGTGGACAAAGTTTGGTTTTAGAAAAGAGCCGCCACTGTCTATGTGAATGGTCATAATAATTACATTTTGGTGTGCGGTGAACATAGCCACAGACGTTTCTCATGTTAAAACTCCCACATTTTTACCAGCATTTCTGCAGGATGTTATTTTGTAATTTTTTCTAGTTTAAATGTATTCAAATGTTTTCTACTCTACTATTGTTTTATACATGTACAAGCTTAAGTTGCATCTTACTCCAACAGTTTACGGTTCAGTTGTTTTTTTACAAATATTTTAGAGGGTTTTTACAGACCCATTCAAGGTAGGTCAGTAGGTCGGTAGGTTCTATGGTTGGATTTGCATCAGTGTTATAATTAGCATAGTGATGCGTAGTAATTTCAGAGCTGTGGGCGGAGATATGTGATAGAGGCAGGCCCTTCGACAGAAATTTGGGGGCCCTGGGTAAGAAACCTCACATGAGCCCCCCTCTAATATAAATTAATTGGAAGAGGGTCCAATTCTGGGCCCCTAAGACCTTGGGGCCCGGGAGAACAGACCCCTTTGTCCCCCAGTTAACTCCGCTGGATAGAAATAAACAAAGATTTTCCAAGCATTCTGCAAGACAATACAGGATTCCTTCTGTCACCTTTCTTAAAACTCTTAAAACAGGACTAGTTCATTTTAAACAGTCATTCCTCACTTACCATATGTGTTTAGACCATCCTAATTATTCACCACGATGAGTTTATAAGCACTTTTCATAACTCTCATGAGACCAGAGCAGAGTTTTGCCAACAGCTAGCATGCTAATACGCATTTTCTGATTACTGGACATTAAAACAGTTTCTAATTAGATGCAGATGGCACCTAGCGGGCTTATTTTGACCTCAAGAGCCGTTTGTATAATCTGCACTGAAGTAAGACACATTTTGCTCAAATACATGGGGAAAAAATCGGATACAGGGCCTTTAAATGAGCCGTTTCATTGTCATTTATTTGCTCAGAGCATTCAAATTATCTCCCTATTACCGTACTCTACTAGTCCAGTCTCACCCTCCATCGTCCTTTTAATAAGTTCAGTTTGTACTAGACGCTCAGGCCAAACCCAGTGAAACGATTTGCATTGTAATATTGTGTGAACAGAGCCAGGGGTCACCAGTACTCGCCACTTGCCCCAGTCCTTGGCCTCTCTGTTTGAATCCTTATTTACTCAGAGCTTTGTGCAGCCAAGCTAATTTTTTATGAGTTGTGGACCCCGTGAAGAAGTTAGAAGGTCGGCTTTGATAAATAATGCCCGGAGAGTTACTGTGGGGGAGAGTCACAAGCGCAGACACTGGACTAGAACAAAATGTGGGGAGAATATATAAAATTAGAATTAGCTTTAAACAGGGGGTGTTATGCAATTTTTGTTCTTCCTCATCAAAAACATGCCTGAAGAGCTTTTAGACGTCATCCATGCATGTTTGAGTAATCTAGTGATCTCTCCAGGGCGCTATTCGAACCCTGCTTACAATCAGCTGTAAGATTCTGTACAAAGCTCCACCCACAAGTCTACATCACCCATGCTCCAACACGACAACTCTCCATAAATATACAAAAACATGACACAAAACTGCACTCTACGACTTCACAAACCTGATGTGATGTGCAGTAGTTTCATTAGTGAGATGCAGCTGATTGTGTTGTGATAGTGCTCTGAAGGGGGAGTGACTTAGCACAGAGAGCAAAGCGAGGGGAAACTCAGAGCATCAAAAAGTAAAGTGAAACTTGTAAAACATGTTAAAACAATAAAAGAAAACATGATGGTCTAAATATGTGTTACAGTTAATACCTCATAGAAGTAAAATACCTCCTCTTTAATACTTCTGTTACCATATGTTTTAAAATACTTTCAATAGAGCAAATCAGATAAATAAAAACTAAAAAGTAAGTGCCAACAAGAATGAAATTGTACTGTGACAGATTTATGTGTGTTTAGATAATCCTGTATTGTTCTGCATTCAAGGCGTCAGAGCTCGGAAAGTTTCTGTTTCCACCTACCCCCTATCCCCGCCCACATATCTGAACTTGATGGTATTGTGTGATTGTAAAAAAAAAAAAAAAAAGAAATAGTTTAATAATCTCGGTTTACTTCAGTTTTAACAAGTTGAAGTAAATTGATTAAAAAAAATAAAAATACATAGATTTAACTTTCATTGCCATAGAAACGTCAAGGCAAGTTTTATGTTTGAAGTGGAGTTTTTGTACTCTACTATGCAAACAGACCTGGAGTTGTGTTTTGCTTCATTCACAGTTGTTTAACACACAAATCCTTCATATTTAGGCTCAGTTCTTCAAACTCAAAACACTCTGTTCCACCTTGTGATGTCATCATGTGGTAATACAGGAAATGCTCCACTCTTTACACCTTCACTAGAATCATTTGGATAACTTCACCCCTGGAATTGTCGATCTCGACTGAACTAAAGGTAAAAAGGAGCGGTCAACTTGAAAACTACCACTTCATGACATCACACGGTGGAACAGAGCATTTTGAGCTTTGGAGATGTTACAGACTAATAATAAAGAGTGACTCAAACATGTGAATGAAACAAAACACAGCTCCAGGTCTGTTTTTGATGAGATAACAACATTAGAATGTGGTTTAAAGCTCACAAGAGTCAATTTTGTGTAATACAAGACCTTTAAATAGTATGTATTTTGCATTCCAAATCTGTGGTGTATATTTAACACTTTCAACACTAGGTGGTGCTGTCTCTTTGTCTATCATCTCTATTGTACAAAATGATCTTCATATTACATCACCTGTCTTTGTATCCACATGTTTATTTCACTGTTCACTTTGAATTCATGTCGTTTCATTTTAAATTCTTTTGTGTTTTTTTCGTCTCTCTCTTCACCCTCGTTCTTCATCTCCACCAGTTTGCAGGACATGGTGACTAAGTATCAGAAACGAAAGAACAAAACGTGAGGATTTGGATTTTGAAATTTTGAGTTTTTATGGCTTTTGTTTGTTTTTTGAATAACACATTTTCTCCTGAATTGCTCTGTGAGATGTTTTGGCCTCTGGTGATGCATAACCCACAGATTCGATCTAACAGAGTCAGGTCTGTTCATCTGTTGTGGTCGTCACGCTGCTCGAAAAACAAAGATGTTTATGGAAAATTCCCCTTAAACTCAACCAGATTTTAAAGAAAAATCTTACATTTCTGTTTTTAATATAAAATAAAAACTGGAACCTTGTTGAAAATTATAAAAGTAAAAAAAGCTTTGAACTAACCAAATGTATTTTAGTAGTAGCAGGTAGCTAGTAGGAGTAGTAGTAGTAGCAGCAGCAGTAGCAATAGTAGTAATAACAGTAGCAAAAGCAGTAGCAACAGTAGTATTAGTAGCAGCAGTAGCATTAGTAGTAGTAGTAGCAGCAGCAGCAGCAGTAGCAGTAACAGCAGTAGTGGTAACAGCAGTAGTAGTAAGAGCAGCAGTAGTAACAGCAGCAGTAGTAGTAGCAGAAGTAGCAGTAGGAGCAGCAGTAGTAACAGCAGTAGTAGTAACAGTAACAGCAGCATTAGTAGTAATAGTAGTAGTAGCAGTAGTAACAGCAGTAGCAGTAGTAGTAGGAGCAGCAGAAGTAGCAGTAGGAGCAGCAGTAGTAACAGCAGCAGTAGTAGTTGTAGCAGTAGTAGTAGTAGCAGTAGCAGTAGACAAGCTGCTATATTTTTAGCATAATTACTCCTCCGTCTCCATTTTTACTCAGGAACAGAGGTGGGTAATACTCAGTTTCATTTACTTGAGTAACTTTTTAAAGAAATTGCACTTTTCTAGCAGCATACTTTTACTTCTACTTTAGTAACATTATTTTGAAGTAACTTTCCACTCACTTTAGTAAAACGTTTGTCTCCTCCTCCCACCTCTGCTCATGAGTCTGGAGGGACACACACACAGACCTCAGCTCCGTCTATACTGGGACCTCACCTGTAGTTTGAGCCTTTCTGGAGCTAATCTTTCCTTTCACCATGACGACCACCCACCGCTCAGAATAAACCCTGAGTTTTGACTGGGAGGCTGCAGATGGAGATGGCACTTGTGAATCAAAGACTGGCTTAGTTCCACATGTTGGCCTGTTCAGACATGGCTCATTTAAGCGAGTTCAGATAAGGAGGATTTCGCTTTTGAAGTCTGAGTTCTGTTGGATAATGCATCATCAGAGACCGGGCCGTATCTGTGCTTTAACCCCAGTTTACTGTTCACTCTGCCCCGCATGACAGCTGCACGCCTATAACCAAACCTGTGTGCAACAATAACCAGCAAGTATAACTGCAAGCGGCAGTGATGGGCCCTCGTAATTCAAGTGTAATAGTTATCTTAAGCAATATGCATATATTATCTTGTTTTTTCATCATGAACACGGGTTAAAAATGTGTGTACAGTTGTCTGACTATAACGCAGTTCGCCTTTCGCAGTCTCGCGGTTTTGCTGATTTTTTTTTGTGCAGTTTTTTTTTACAGCGAAAGCCGTCCCAGATAAATGTGTAGAGTGACACACATACCAGTCTGGGGGGAACCAGGTCACAAGTTTAAAAGCTCTTATGAAAACTACTGAAACATGTCTAGAAACTTAGTGAGTTAATTTAGACGCTACAAACACAGTCACAATGGAACCTTCATGTCGTGACACAAGCTGAACAATATCGGTTCATGTGTAGCACTTTACAAGCTGTCATTTTCATAGTTTTAAGAATATTTTCACTATATATATATATATATATATATATAGTAAGTATATATATATATAGTTGTCATTAGTGGTGGTAGTAGTAGCGTAGAGGTGGTAGTAGTAGCGACTAGTAGCTGCATCTCTATTTTTACTCATGAGCACATTTTTACTCAAGTAACTTTATAAAGAAATGGTACTTTTCTAACAGCATACTTGTAAGTAACAGTATTCTTACTCGAGTAAAAGCTGTGAATCCTCTTCCCTCTGTGAGTGAGTCTAAAGTGACTTGAGCTTTATGTCGACAATATAAAATTATTTGAACATTTGTGTTTCTTGCCGCTCCTTCAGATATGATTTAGTTTTCACATTACTCTTTAAGTTGCTTGAGTAGTACTTTTCTTGAACCACTACTTTGTACTTCTGCTTGAGTAATATTATTTTGAAGTAACTTTACACTCTCTTTAGTAAATGTTTGTCTCCTAATCCCACCTCTGCTCATGAGTTTGGAGGAGCACACAGAGACTACAGTGTTGGCTTTAAAAATACTTCCACTGCACCATCATAAACGTAGCCTACACTATAGTTATGTTATGTACACCCATTTGACTTTAATACCTGAAGTCTTTGTTTGAATATTTCTGTGATCGTTGTGAAAAATCAAACAACTCAAGTAGGAATCTTCAAACATGAAAGTGAACATACGAGCCCCATTCTGCTGTGGTGCTAATTCTCAAACACAGCTTCATAAAAATGCCACCTGTTTATACTCGTCCTCCAATGAATCCTGCCAAAGTCTTTATCTCTCCCAAAATGAACAGCCGTGCCTTTTCACAAGCAGCTTGGCGAATATCTCCTTTAATAACTCAGACGCTTAAACTGCGGGCTGAGGGATCGTTTTATCCAGGACTTTAATAGATTTCGTTTTTTGAGAAATAAATGACTGAAGGAGAGTGAAAAGTGGAGCCGCGGTTTTGGCATTTGTCTCTGAGGAGCTGTGATAAAACGCCTCGGCTTCACGAGCAGAGGGCGTTTGTCCTGGGAAAAAATGAAGGCTGGCTCTTCATTCAAGTCAAAGTCAAGGAAACATTATGGGGGTTTAGGTTGGTCTAAACCTGGGCTAAACCAGGACTGAACCTGGACTGAACCAGGACTGAACCTGGACTAAACCTGGACTAAACTTGGGCTAAACCAGGACTGAACCAGGACTGAACCAGGACTGAACCTGGGCTAAACCTGGGTTAAACCATGACTAAACCAGGACTGAATCAGGGCTAAACCAGAGCTAAACCTGGACTAAACTTGTGTTAAACCTGGGCTAAATCATGACTGAACCAGGGCTAAACCTGGACTAAACCAGGACTGAACCAGGACTGAACCAGGACTGAACCAGGACTAAACCAGGGCTAAACCAGGGCTAAACCAGGGCTAAACCAGGACTAAACCAGGACTAAACCAGGGCTGAACCAGGACTGAACCAGGACTGAACCAGGACTGAACCAGGACTGAACCAGGGCTAAACCAGGGCTAAACCAGGGCTAAACCAGGGCTGAACCTGGGCTGAACCTGGGCTGAACCTGGGCTGAACCTGTGCTGAACCTGGGCTGACGCTGGGCTGACGCTGGGCTAAACCTGGGCTAAACCGGGACTAAACTGGGACTAAACCAGGGCTTAACCAGGGCTAAACCAGGGGTAAACCAGGGTGGGTAAACCAGGGCTAAACCAGGTCTAACCAGGTCTAAACCAGGTCTAAAACAGGTCTACAATGATTAAAACAGATCTACACCAAGACTGAACAAGCAGGGGAAACCAGGGCTGAATCAGAATTAAACATGTTTCTGGATTTAACCAGGTTTTAGTCCAAAACCATAGCTTAGTCCTAGTTTAGAGAAGGTTTAGCCCTGGCTTAGTCTGTTTTGGGCTATGTCAGGTCAAAACCAGGTCAAAACAGGCAGGTGTAGGAAATGTTTGACCATGACTAAATCAGGATTAAATCAGGTTCAATCCAAGGAACAAACTTGGGCTAAACTAGGATTAAACCAGGACTAAATTAACTCTGCTCCATCTTATAATCAGGACTAAGTCAGGTCTAAACCAGGTAAAAATCAGGTTAAATTCTGGATTAAATGAGAAGGTGAAAAAAGGATTCAACCAGGGTTCAAAACAGGATTCAACCAGAACTGAACCAGGTCTAAAATCAGACTAAAGCAGCTCTAACCCAGACCTCTTTCCCTCATAGCCCTACATGTGTTGTGCCGTGTTTGTATTCGGGGGCAGTGTATTCTTGTGGAGTACCAGAGCCACAGTGAGGGCGATCCATAGAAGCTAATGATAAATGTAATGGTCTGTAACAGAGACGTACAGCCACTGCCACACACTATTAATGTCTGCAGGGTTAGCTAGCTCCCCCAGCGCCACGCAAGCTAACTAATGCTAGCACATCCCGCGACATTTATCAACCCTGACACAGTTTGTATAAAGAATATAGAGTGGGCAGAGATTTGGAGAAGATGGGCCCAAGAGCGGTGAATCTGTCGTACTACGTAACAGCCTATTGTTGCAGACTGTGGGAGAAAATAGAGTTTGTACATAAAACTTAAGTGGTTTTTGGACAGGTTTTTGAAAGGATAGCTTTAAAGTTATTGATGCTGTTTTCGGTACTGTCCACAAAATGAAAAATGGGAGTAATATAAGTGTGCAAAACCCTAAACCCTAATCAGATCTAAAGACAATCGAATCGGGACTAAATGAGAACTGAACCAAGACTAACGCAAGACTAATATTTACAAGGCTCCCAGATTAAACCTGGAACTGTGCTGGAATTCAAGTTTAATCCAGACCTGGACTAGACCTGGACTAGACCTGGACTAGACCTGGACTAGACCTGGACTAGACCTGGACTAGACCTGGACTAGACCTGGACTAGACCTGGACTATACTAGGTCTAAACTTGGCTAGAATTAAACCAGGGTTAAAGCTAAGACTAAAACCGGACTAAAACCGGACTAAACCCGGACTAAACCTGGATTAAACTCAGTGTATACTAGCTCTAAACTTGGCTAGAATTAAACCAGGGTTAAAACGAAAACTAAACCAGGTCTAAACCAACTCAACCATAAAACTCGACTAAAGCAGGACTAAACGTGCTCTGAACCAGGACTGAAATGGGACTACGTCCAGTTGGAACAGAGACTAAAATAAGAGCAAATTAGGACAGAAACGGGACTAAACCAGGTCTGAACCAGGTCTAAAACTTGTCTAAATCCGGTCTGAAGAAATAATAAACCCAGAACAAGGACAGGACATAAATCAGGACATAAATCAGGACATAAATAAACAAAACCAGAATTAAACCAGGACCAGAGAGTACAAAAACCAGGTCAAAACGGGACTTTCCCAGGCGCTTGCGTTCAATAAGAGACTAGTTAAATACTTTTGTCCAACTTTTTTTACTTTGTCGAATTATTGTTCTTATAGACTCACAACAGCACCTGGCAAACTCACTATTAGCGCTCAACTTCCTGTCCAGTTGTATCTCTGAGGTTTTTGCCGCGTCACACTTAAATGATAAATATTTAAAGGTCAGGCAGTGTTTAGAGAGCGACATGTTTGTGTCTCAGTGCTAATGCTGATTTTGAAGCATAATAAATAGTTAAACAATGCCACAAACTGAAGCATTGTGCATATAAAAATAATTGGGTCGTCTTTAATTAATTTGAATTTTAATAGGTTGTTTATTTCGTTTTCCGATTTTAATAATTTAAGTGACTGTTAGCTTTGAGGCGCAGTGTGCTAGCTAGCGTGCTGCTGTGCTGTTTATGCTTTTAGTATTTTTAAGTGGTTTTAGCTCCACAAAAACACCCTGTTCTTTGAGTAAGTAAAATAAATGGTAGTTGCAGCCTTGGTACCACTACACAAAGCCCATCTCTACTATTTAAAAAACAGTGCTAATTCATAAATGTACCCCCAGATAGCTACTTGAAATTAAACATTCTGTACATTTTTACATTACATTAGGAGTGGGATGATATTAACTATTAAAAATCCTCTCATCTCGCCCTAAAAATGTCCAGCCTATGTCTCTGAACAGTGTTTTCAATGTTTACCCTACAGTTAGCCTGTAGCATTAGCGTCCCATGTGGCTAATCGCTACGTGGCATCCATCAGAGATAATAACAGTGTACAAGACACTGCTCAGAGCTCACCATTGTCAATATACAAAGACCTAAATCATGACTAAAGCAGGATTATACTGGTTTAAGACTGGGATCAGGACTAAATCAGGGGTAAACCGGGATTTTTTTTTTTTAAAGCTAGGACTAAGCCCAGACTAAACCAGGATTTTGTTAGGACTAAATTGGACTAAGATAGAACTAAACTTGAACTATTCTAGGATAAAAAACAAGACTTTGGACTGAAACAACATTCTGAACTAAGCTGGAATCAAACCAGGACTAAATAAGGTCTACATTAGAAATAAACTAGGACCAAACCAGGTCTAACTAGAACTAAACCAGGACTAAATAAAAATTGACCTGATCTTAACTTGGTCTGTTGTCTAAACCAGGACTGACAAAACTTGCTCTATGTCTAAACCAGGACTAAAGATGATCTAAACCAGGACCAAACCAGGTCTTTCCCAGGTCTAAACTAGAATTAAACAAGGACTAAACCAGGACAAAACCAGACAATACTTGGTCTGTCCATCTTAGGCTACACCAGATCTAAACCAGGTCTAAACCAGGCCTAAACAAGATCTAAACCAAACTAAATCCGGACTAACCTTGGTCTACACTGGCTGTCATTTCCCAGTGCAGAGGCAGCAGAGCCCTGTGTCGCTAATCGCTAAGTCGTGTTGGGCAAAGCTAATTACAGCTTAAAGACATGCTCTTCCTCCCACTCTGTGACACTGGCCCTGCCCCGAGCTACGCTAACGCTATTGTAGTGTGCGAGAGAGCCGCGGATTCAACTCTCATTTATAAGCATCATTTAAAACCACTCCAATCCAGAGGTGGTCCCTATGAATGCTAATCGCTTTAATTATAAGGCTGGCTGGATTCGACTGGACCGGAGAAGTGGGTCTATTTCTTGTTTTGGAGATTTGAACCAAGGCATTTCAACAGGGTTTTTGAAGATTTTGGCATATTTCTAATTTTCCTATGAGCTTTATGTTCAAGGGCAGTATTGGCACGCCACATGCACTGAGTTTTTCAAATTTACTGGAACTTTTAATGTAGATATAGTTTATATTTTTGAAACCTGGCTCGGATCATGATGGACCACGACTCACTAGTAGTAAGGATTATCGAAACCAGTGCATTTTGGGTAAGAATTCATAAGGAAAGTAAGACGAACTAAACTAAAAGCAAATATAATGAAGATTTTTTATAGATTTTTCCACCTTTCAAAGCGCTTTACACACATTCATACACCGGTGCACACAGACACTGGGGCGAGGTGGGTTAAGTGTCTTGCCCAAGGACACAACGACAGCATTCATCTGTGGGAGCTGGAATCGCACCGCCAACCTGACATCAACTACAAACTGAGCCACTGTCACAGAAAATGAATATTTACTGTTATATCTTATTTCCATTTTGTGGTAATTATTTAGAAAAACTGAATTTTCATGAACTATTTTCAGTTTTCTCTCTTTTTCGCGAGATGGGTAGCTGTTTGACATATTTCAAAAGTCAATCCATGTTTTGTTATTTTCAAGTTGTTCACAGTAGGTTTTAATTATTCAGTAGAAAATACAGTTCAACCCAAAAAACCCAGACAAAAGTGCGTCTCTTCGGGTTGTTGTTGTGAAATATTAAGTTTTCTTCGGCATAATTCAACTGGTAATACACACTTTTCTTCAGCTGATGTTCGGGTTCTTGGCCGTGGCAGAAAAACACTGTATTACACTATTTTCTGATGTTATAATGTAGTTTCCTCGTCACAAACAGACCTGGAGTTGTGTTTTGTTTCATTCACATGTTTAACACACAAACCCTGCAGATTTAGGCTGAGTTCTTCTCTCAAACAGAAAACACTCTGTTCCACCTTGTGATGTCATCATGTGGTAATACAGGAAGTGCTCCACTGTGTTTTTAAACTCCACACACCTTCACTAGAATCATTTGGATCATTTCAGCCCTGGAACTGCCAATCTCTACTGAACAAGTGGTAAAAGGAGATGTTAACTTGAAAACTACCACTTCATGACATCACAAGGTGGAACAGAGCAGAGAGAGGAGACAGAAGAGAAAAAGAGAGAGTGAGAAAGAAAGAGAGCGAGAAAAAGAGAGAAGAGAAAAAGAGATAGAGGAAGAAAAAAAGAGAGAGGAGAAAGAGAGAAGAAGAGAAAATGAGAAAAGAAAGGAAGAGAAAGAGGGAAAAAGAGAGTGACAAGGAGAGAGAGGGATAGAGAGAGAATAGAATGAAAACTGAATGAAAACTACTACTTCATGACATCACAAGGTGGAACAGCGCAGAGAGAGAGGAGAGAGAAGAGAAAAAGAAAGAGGGGAGGAGAAAAAGGGAGAGAGAGGAAGAGAAAGAGAGTGAGAAAGAAAAAGAGAGAGTGAGAAAGAGAAAAAGGGAGAAGAGAAAAAGAGATTGAGGAAGAGAAAAAGAGAGAGGAAGAGAAAAAGAGAGCGAGAGAAAAAGAGAGAAGAGAAAAAGAGGAGAAAGAGTGAAGAAGAGAATGAGAAAAGAAAGGAAGAGAAAGAGGGAAAAAGAGAGATAGTGACAAGGAGAGGGGTAGAGAGAGAATAGAATGAAAACTACCACTTCATGACATCACAAGGTGGAACAGAGCGTTTTGAGCTTTGGAGATGTAACAGACTAATAATAAAGTGTTACTCAAACATGTGAATGAAACAAAACACGACTGTAGACGTGTTTTTGATGAGGAAACATTATTATAACGTGACTTGAAGCTCGCAGGAGTTAATTTTGCGTAATATAGGACCTTTTAAATGACTGGAACGGTTTCAATAAATCATTTTTGATATTAAGAATAATTGATGTGGTGTCTGCTGATGCGTTGGGCGTTTGTGAAAAGCAGATGTCTTGTTTGGCGCTGCCTTTGTGACTCTATCAAAACTGTTACATCTTAATTTCACGCTATCAGCTTTTATTCTCGCCGTTTCTGGTCCGTGCGCCGCGTAATAACCGTAGCGCTCCCTCCGTCCGTGTCTTATTTCCTGACGAGGCTGTGGTTTTCCAAAGCGCTCCGAGAACATGTGCAGATAATTGAGAGGGAGAGAGAGAAGGGGAGAGAGGAGGAGAGGCAGATCCAGCTGTGTGCTAAATGATGGTGTCGGGAAGTGGAATTATGGGTAAATGAGTGTGTGCATACAAAAGCAAAGGGGGAGGAATTAGACGGTGAACGCTGCATCCGGACTCAACTTCCTGTGTTATTATGACTACACCAAACCAGTTACGTTTTGGTAAGTAATGGTAGGACTTGTCTATATTAGCGTTGTCAAAAGAATAAAAAATCAGCTAATAATCGATACTAAAGCTCATATTGAAACTAGATACTCATTTGAACAGGTATTGATACTAAAGTCACAGAAAAGATCCTTTTTTGAATAGCTTATATAGCTCAGTTGGGAGAGTGTCCACTGATCTGAAGGTTGGCGGTCCCACAGATGAATGCTGCCGTTGTGTCCTTGGGCAAGACACTCAACCCACCTCGCCCTCAGTGTCTGTGTACACCGGTGTATGAATGTATGTGAATAGGTGAGTGGTTTCCTGATATAAGGCGCTTTGAGTGACTTGAAGGTGGAAAAGCGTTGTAAGACCACATAGACTTCGAGTTTATTAGGCGTGATTGACAGGTGGATCAGCCAATCAGGGACACACGTGGTCAAAACGAATATGGCTGCTTACGAGGAAAAAATAAAGGGAAAAAAATATCACAGGGGACTGAAAAAACATGGCGGCTTTCTGCAGAATCAATGAGCGAAATGAAACTATTGATCTGAGGTGAGAGAAGTATCATTTTGTTTGTGAATAGTGGTTGACCAATGAGCTTCCTCATTTCACCTTCGTCAGGCAGGCCTATTGTAATGTATATTTTTCTAAATTTGTTGAACTACACTATATTTTTTCATTGTTTGCTATTTTACCATGACAACTAAAAGCCCACCACTCCGATTTTGTTTTGCACATGGGTGAATTAAAAAAGTCTGTGTATTGCGTTCCACCTCCTCTCCATACTGTGTCATCCTCATCTCCCTTTTCCTATGATATTTTGGTGAATACTTAAAACAGCCTTTCTCCCTCCTAACGCCAAACCAGGGCCTGTCTCTTCTAACCCTAACACCGGTTTTGCCTTGTTTTTCTCACTAAAGCTGTTGTTGTGATTCGCCTCTCCACAGAGCTGATGTGTGCATGCGAAACCAGGAAATGCACTGTCAAAATAAAAGCTTTTTCTTCCTCTGCAGCTCCTTGTGAAGACTTTTATTGTGGTGTAAACTAACACTAACCTCTCTCCTCCAACAGGGCTGCTGTGCAGAGACTAAGAGCGAGAGACAAGGAGAGAAAAGGACGTTTAGTGTGTGATTGTGCCTAAACAAAGTAAAGAGTTAGGATAATACAGGAACTATTCACTTTTAACTAACGCTGACCCACAGACTGTATGAAGACGTGGACTAAGTGAGTGTGACGTCTCCCATAGTGTTCAAATCCAGTCAAATGAAGCTCGAGACTAGCATCGAGGCTAGCTCAGTTACATATTTAGAATTGCGACCGTGAATATAGCAACCAAAGAGCCATCAGGAGTAAGACTGGTACACATATTAGCAGTGGAATAAACCTGTTGCCAAGATCATGTAAAGAAGGCGCTGGGTTGATACGAACATTTTAAGACCAAAACATGACAACTTCTGACAGCAGTAAAAATGCCAAGAGAGGGGGGCCGCATTTTTCAAATAGAAAGTGAATTGGAGCCACAGAATCGGTGAATTGGAGCGAGCCCCATGATCACTTCCTATTTGGAACGTGGTGGCTAACACATTAGCTATGTCCATGTATACATACAGTCTATGCTCTGACCTTTATATTGTGTCACATTTGCAGACTCAATTTTTTTTTTAAAAATAAATTGACTATTTTATCCAAAATTCACAACTTTTCAAACCAAACGTAAAACAAAAGTAGCTTCTTCTAAATGTAGTTTTTGAACGTATAATTATTAAATCCTTTCCTAAACATTTGCCATTTATTCTTACAGCTTATGAAAGAGTATTTATAATGACTTGAATGGAATGTTCCGCAGTATGGCATTGAATCTATCTATTGTACATTTATCCAATTACAGGTGTTTTCTTTAATTAAAAAATGCAGTGGAAAACATACATTCTTAATTCGAGCAGGGTTGTTGCCTCATCACAGCTCTGACTTGTAATTTGGCCTGGTGGCGCTGTCTACTTGTCGCCATGGAGATAGATGTATTTAATGCCATACTGTGAAACATTAAAGGCACAGTTTAAAATAAAACTCTACATGTGTGTATTTCCCCTGCACAGTAGCCCCCCCCACGTCTCTCCTCTTATGTTCAAATATCTGTACATTGGTGATAATTGTTTCTTTGTTGGCTTTCAGGTAACACTTTACAAAACTGCGCTATTTACAGACTTAAAAAAGCATGAACAAAGACTTAATTCATAATGAACAACTAGTTAATTAACAACCCCATATTACACTGTTTTCTGGTCTATGTTGTAATGTCGTTTCCTTGTCACAATAATACCTGGAGTTGTGTTTTGTTTCACATGTTTAACCTTGCAGATGTAGGCTGAGTTCTTCTCTCAAACAGAAAACACTCTGTTTCACCTTGTGATGTCATCATGTGGTAATACAGGAAGTGCTCAACTGTGTTTTTAAACTCCACACACCTTCACTAGAATCATTTCGATGATTTCAGCTCTGGAATTGACCATTTCTATTGAACAAAAGATAAAAGGCGCTGTTAACTTGAAAACCACCTCTTCATGACATCATAAGGTGGAACAGAGCATTTTGAGCTTTGGAGATGTAACAGACTAATAATAAAGAGTTACTCAAACATGTGAATGAAACAAAATACAACTCCAGGTCTGTTTTTGGAGGTAACAGCATTAGAACATGATTAAAAGCTTAAGAATGATTCAGCTACTTAAGACTAATTTAGTTTAAAATATAATTATAAAACTGAAGTGTATAATTTGACTTCTTGGTTGGACTTGAGCAGCAAGTATGACAGAGATAATTAGAGGTAGAGTTAATTCTTTAACTGTTACTTAGCAACAATCAAGAGCCAAAATAAAAGTTATGGCTCTAATTAAAATACATTACATTACCTTTAATTTGTTAGATGTAGTTAATACCTAAATGTGTCCCTGCGTTTTGGACAGAAGTTTTAGTATTAATGATATAGACAGGGCCGTTGACAGGAATGTGGGGGTCTGGGGCAAGAAGCCACACATGGGCCCCCACTAGTGTAAATTAATAGGAAGGTGGTCCAATTTTGGGAGATTTGGGGATTAGAAACACATATAACTACTTAAAGTGCATATGACAGGTTTATAAGTCTGAATCATTCTTAATAAACTCCATGTTCTTTATGAATTAAGTCTTTGTTCATGTTTTATTAAGAGTGTTAAAAGTGTAGTTGTTGTAATGTGTTCCCATCTCTCCTCTGGGCTCTTCTCATTTCTCTCCTACGGGTGCTGGTGTTTTCTGACTTTCGTTCTGTCTCTGGCCTCACAGCGCTGGGGAGTCAGACACAGACTCTGAGGTGGAGGACCGTGTGGATGGGGTCAAATCGTGGCTCTCCAAAAATAAAAACTCTGCCAAAAACCTCTCGGACGACGGCAGCCTCAAGAGCTCCAGGTTTGTACCGACACTTGATGGCACCAGATACAAGGCTGCAGTGGTTTACTCATTAGTTTTTCATATATATACACAGGTTCAGCACTTTTCCTGTGCAGTTACATATGTAGATATTTAATAGTTTTGAGTGCTTTTGCCACACCCCCTTTTAAGTCAGCGTTTTTTGGCGGGAAATGTCTCGAGTCCGACAAGAATTTCTTCAATCGGCTACAGTCCAACTGGATACTGTTGGAAGTAGGATGCATCGATACCCGTGTTGATACTTTGGCTTTAAGTTTCTGCAGATATCAACCGATACTAGAGCAGAAACTGAAAATATAATTTGTTTTGTAACTCCAGAGCACAAGTTTAATATTATCACACGTTTTGGGTGAACTTATTACACCAATTTACACACCAAATTGGGATATCATCTGAACTGAAATGTTGGAGGCCGAGGTGCATCCCTAGTTGGAGGTCGGGCTTGTCCGACAGCAACTAGAACCATGTGGATTCACAGATGCATCATGGTCGATATTTGCACTACGTATCTGCTCTTGGCCTGTTGGCGTTTGACTAATTTTACTAAAACACCGTTAACATAATTATATTTAAGATTTTACAAAAAAAATCTTGCCCTGTTTTCTAATTTTTTGTGAAGTTTATCATTTTACTTCCTGGTTGGACCCGGGCAGCAGATGCAACTGTTACCATAGCAACCATAATGAAAACAAGGGCCAAAATTAGTCTAAATTGTGCCATAGTTATGATTAGGAACATAACTATGAACAAGAAAGACTTTTTTCTTGCAGTCTACATTTAATATAACTAAACTGCGGCCATTTTTTTTTATTTGTCTAATAATAACTATTGTTGCTAGGTAACAGTTAAAGAATTACCTCTATACACAACCAGTCAAAAGTTCATCAAATATATAAAGCAAGATATATTGAATTATCCTCATAAAATCCACCAAAAATATTTAGTAGATTGAGTTAACTTTATACAACTGCTTTTTAAAATATATTTTCTATTCACAGTTTTCCTTTTTTTTTTTTTTTTTTTACATAATTTCTTATATATTACTCCTTATATGTGATGTCTTCTGTGTGTATATAAACTGTAGAAAGTAGTAAAAATGAAATAAAATAAACACTGAATGAGAGGCTGTGTCATATCTGATGCCTGTGCCTGATCAGGAAGTAACATTTTAAACGCACCTAAATCAAACAAGGCAAGTTTTTAGTCAAATCTTTAAAATAATTGTGTTAACTTTGGTTTAATAAAAAGAGCTGTCTAACCTTCTGATTCTGACCCTTTCAAATTGGCCTCCCGGTCTTTTCCCTTTAGCCAAAACCAGTCCAGTGTTATACAAACCTTCCTAAGCCTCCTCCATAGTCTCCTTCTCTCCTTAAAATCTCTAAGCCTGATCTGTCTGGAGTAAATAAAGTGATTTCAGCCGTGCACTGGTCCAGAACGCGGCTGTTGTTTGTCCAGGGCATCCAAAGCCCCTTTATCTTTACGGTTCCTCCTTTTCCCCAAACCCACTTGCTCCGTGTTAGATTTATCGACATGTCCAAAGCCGTCTGCACAGCCTCCCTCGCAGATTAATGGATATGTCTACAGTGTGACGATTCGATTGGCCCACTTTCCAGCCCTTACATAACAACTCCTCTGCCTGGGTTTAGAGCACAGGTACAGGTGGGAGATAGGATTTGCAGTTTGGAACATTTTTGTGGCTGTTTTGCTCTTTTTCATACATTGTTCTGCCTTCTGCTGGTTTTCAATCAGATGTCAAACTCCCAGATGGGGGCAAGAGACAGTTTTCCCTTTTGATTATGTTATATTTTGCCATGAAATATCCAAAAGGTAAACACACAAACCACAACCAGATCATCTCGGTTAGTGATTAGACCCAAAAACTCTGTATTACAACCATAGACTGTATAAAGATGTGGACTGAGTGAGTGTGACGTCATCCATACCGTTTGGCCTAGTCAAATGAAGCACATCAAGGCTAGCGCAGTTATAGCGGCTAATTTGGAGCCAAGTTACATATTTGGATTTCCAACCACGAGTATCATAGCAACCAAAGAGCCAATCTGGACCGAGGCTGTTGAAGTTGAAGGTCAGGCCCTTACCCTTCCCTCCCACACTGCAACGGTGTCAATCAAGCCTGTTGCTAACGTTAGCGGGAGTGACCTTGGGGAAAGAAGGCGTCTGATTTGTCTGTTATTAATGTTCATAAGCAAGAGATCCAATTGTGTTACGCAACTATTATTTTTACTTCAAATAACTACTGAACAGCTTCCTATGAATAAAAGTGACACGTTTTAGGCCAAAATACGGCTTAATACATCCAATTAAATGCCAAACTTGGGAATACCGGCTCCAGATTCCAGTTACCAGCATCTGTATTGGTGCATCCCTCATTGAAATGCAGATTTTCGTTGTAATTTTGTTGTTTTTGGTCTAGTCACAAATATAAATGATTAGGTTCAACATTTGTGCATTTACCTTTTGAATATTTCATGGCAATGTACAATCTAATCATACTTATTTGAACAATTTTTCCAGACCAAGGTGTAGTTTGTTTTCACACCTGTTTAGACTGCTCACTAGCGCCTCAGAGTGGTCACATGAAGTTGCTGTGAGCTGATTTAAACAGGTTTTGACACCGTCTTTCTTCCCGGTAGAGGCAGAACGACAGCGACATCTGCAGTACGACTTCTTCAGGACAGTATCCCAGGTGTGTGAGAGTAAAAAGGCCCCCTCGTCCCGGTTCATCCCTCGGCCTTTTTACTCTCACCTGGGAGACTGTCCTGAAAAGGTCGGACTGCAGATGGCGCTGTCGTCCACCACTAAACTAAACCAAGGTCTGGAAAAAGAATCTATTAAAATAAATTAACAGAGGAGCAATGGAAAAGCGCTATATGAAAATCTAACCATTGACCCTTGACCTCATTGGACTACAGTGTGATCCATAAGGAAATCTGTCCCTTGCCTCCATCTAGGAATTTGACATCATCCCATTCTACAATCGGAAAGCCACCAATAAAATTTAAAATAATTCTTGACAAAATCCAAACAAAATTATACTCACTTTTTAACGAACTGTCTAAAAACTAAACATGTAAAAATATGTTCTCGAAGTCTTTCACCTTGACTTTGGAGGCTTTAGTGTAATTTTTAAATCCATTCCCGTCACCGCCGCCGCCGCTGATGCTGCTGCTGCTGCTGCTCACTCTCGCCTGTAATCGAAAAGAAAATGTAGCCTTATTCTGGAGCGGTGCAGGGGAGCGCTGGAGCGGGAAAGGAACAGACCAAGCAAAAACAGCCAGTCAGTGAAATAAACGATCACTCCGGCTCTGCTTCAGTCTCTGGGGAGGAAAAGATTGGATTTTAAAAGGGCAAAGTTAATTTAGAATGGAGTGTTACTGCGTTAATGGCTTGTTTAACTATTGCAAAGTATAAGGAGAGAGTGGTGCATTTATATTGTGGCTGCAGTTGTTGAAAATGTTTAATATGCAGAGGGGTGAATATATTTAACGGGGGAGTGTAGAGAGCAGAAGCTGATCGATACGAACACTAGGATCGAAACTAGATACTCATTTGAGCAGGTACTAAAGAAGTCCCATTCACAGGACAGAAATGAACCTTTCCTGAATATCTTTAGACTGATGTTGAGCTGTATCAGAACAAGTATAAGACACATAGACTAGTATAACACCATGGACACTATGAACCTACTGGACAACTGAGGGATTACACAGATATAAGGCTACATGAGAATATAAAAGAAATTACTACTATTTAATGTGGAAAATCACATTCTATAGATGATAAAGAGTGTTTTCATTATCATCATGGTATCAAAATCGGTATTGAGTATCGAGTCTATTCCTTAGTATCGAAATCGAGTTTTAAATTTTAGTATCGTGACAGCACTAAGACACAAATGCAGTCTTCCCAGTCATGTGAATTTAGTGCAGTGTTTGCCACCTGCTTGTCTCCATGGAGATTGTATTGCTTTGGCTGGAATGTCCCACAGTGCGTTGTCTATCTCCATGGACACAAGAAAGTCACGCCCCCAAACTAAGTTATAGGTAAGATCTGTGGATCGGCGACGCCACTCATTAGTTTTTTGAGTAATTTTTTACAAATACAAACTCTTGTTACTGAAAAAATGCAACACGGATACATTTAATGCCATACTGTGGAACATTACTGACATTGCAACCACATCTCCATTTAGACATACAGGTTGCGTACTACTACCAACAGAAAAGTTACATAGTGTGTCTTTAAAATCAGTTGGTAATTTGATGTGTGGCCTGTTTAAAAGGAAGGGCACCTGGTATAAAAATGGTCAAATGGGACTTTCTTTCTCCTATCTTATGGTAAATGGTAAATGGTCACATCTTTATATAGCGCTTTTCCACCTTCAAGGCACTCAAAGCGCTTTACAACAAGGAACCAGTCACCCATCCACACACACATTCATACACCAGCTGTACGCAGACACTGGGGGCGAGGTGGGTTAAGTGTCTTGCCCAAGGACACAACGACAGCATTCATCTGTGAGGGCTGGAATTGCACCGCCAACCTTCGAGTCAGTGGATCTAACCACTCAACCAATGATGTTCATGTAGAGAGCGGGATTTGAACCGCCAACCTTTGGATCAGTGGACAAACACTCAACCTACTGAGCTACTGTCGCCCCCTTATGTTTTATGTTTTTCATTATCTAAAATCATCCCCCATTTATCATTACACACCTGTTCTTATCTTTATCTGTCTTATTATTTCAGTGTTTTTCATGTTTATCACTCTTCCTCTCCTCCCTCGCTTCAATATCCCTTCATTATTTCCTCCTTCATTCCCTTCATCGTCCTTTTGCCTTTTTCCTACTTTGTTTTCCTCTCTAGATTCGCTGCTAACGTAGACTGTAAAGATTGGAAAGATGGTAAGGATTGGAAGGAAGCCAACAAGGAAGGCAAAGACCCTGAGACTCCAGTTCCTCGTTCAGTCTCGGTCATGAGTTCACTTAGCTACCGAAAACGCGCCAACGTGGATTCTAAAGGAGATGCCTTGTTTAGCGCCCTTAAAGAAAATGCAGAAGATGACGCAGTTTCCTACAAATCCAAAGCAAAAAGCGTAGATCTCGATGACGATTGCTATTCGGTTACCTTGAGAAGGAAGTCCCAAGTCGCCGATGACACGGAATCGGTCATCTCCCATGCGTATTCCGAAGCAAACAGCCGCGCACGGAAAGGTATGGATAGTAGATGGGGGGATTTCGACAAGGAATCAACAGTTTCGTACAACGCTCCAAGTCGGATGTCCACGCGCATGGGATTTAGCCCCGAAGATGACGCAAAATCAACGATTAGCTTAGGTTTGGCGAGTCCATTGGGGCGTAGGAAAAGTGCGTCAAGGTTAGACGACGGAAGAACTAGCCCTTGTTATAGCAGGAGGTCTTTGGCTCGTAGCCCTGGTAGCGTAAGCCGCGCCGATTCGCTAGCTCGCAGTTGCAGGTTAAGCGAGTTTGATGTTGATTTTGATGATAGTAAAGGCATGGCGCATACAGAGCGATCGAGTTTTAGTCCGCTATCTTCAACTGGTAGAAGCGTTTCGATGCCTCCTCCGCAAGGAAGGTCGTCAGCACTAGAAAATTCCAGTGAGATCGCAGATATTAAACCAGTAAGTCATCGGAATTACCTGGATCCTGATTTGGAAAAGGCAATCAATGAAGTTTTGAGTTTTAAACCGATTAAATTCAAGAGACGAAGTTTGGAAGATTCGGAAGAAGAAGCAGGGAAAGCTAAAGATGACGATGCCAAGAGCGTCAACGGAGAGTCTCGCCCCAAAAGCAGTTTGCGTAGATCGGCGTCTGCGGTTGATTGTCTAAGGTCTTCGCGTAGTTCTAGTAGCGCGAGTAGCCATCGTCGAAGCAAGAGCAAAAACAAAGGAAAGAAGAAAAAGCGTAGCAATAGTTCCGAATCGGACAGTTCGGATGATGGGAGGAGGAGCAGCTCTAAAAAACGATCCAAGAAATCCAAGAAAAAGTCGAAAAAACGGCAGTCGTCGTCGTCATCATCCTCGTCCAGCTCTTCTGATTCAGAGTCCGATTCTTCCGATTCTTCCGGCGCGTCTACGATCTCGTACCGAAGTAGTAGTAGCATCAAAAAAGCGCCACATCGCAGATCGTCAAGTCCAGAAGAAGAGAGAGGAGACGAAGGAGAGGAGAACCGATCTCCACCTCCGCAGCTGAACAAAAAGGATGAGAAGAAGAGGAAGAAGAGAGTGGACAATCTCATGATGAAGTATCTGTACAGGCCCGACAGCGACTGAGGCAGTAGGTGGCGCTGTGGAGCAAAGCATGGTGTGATCCTAACCAGAGGAAGGGGTAGTTTCAACAATGTAGCGACAACTAGCCACAATGCTAACGCGCCTGTCGTGGACTTTTGCATGTCTTTAACAATGTGTGTTTTTCCAAGTTGTTTTAAGATGATCGTGCAAAGTTTTATTTTTTCTCAAATATGTGTGATTATACTGACAATAAAAACATTTAGAGTGACATGAAGCCATTTTAAGAGTAGCTAACGATGCTAAAGCTAGTCATACACTTGTATATCAAACAGTTTTGCAGTGATGGAATGAAAGAAATGAACTGCATGTCGTATTTTTTATTTTTTAATCTCTGCATGAGCTTTTGTTCCAGTGGAGTTTTATAGGCAATTATTTATAGATATATTAATATTATCAGAAGCTACAAGTTTTAAACGAGGCGGAAAATCAAAGATGCAAAGACTAACAGCTGGATTATATAAAACTTGTTCATAACCAGTGGTGGAATGTAATGAAGTACTGCATTTAAGTAACATTTTAGGAATCTGTACTTAAGTAGATTTTATAGTGGATACTCTTTATTTCTACTTCACTACATTTGAGAGCAGTATCTGTACTTTCTACTCCTCTACATTTTTGAACAGGACTGAAAAGTAAAAGTATTTTTTATAATAGTTTGAGACCTGCGGAGAAAACTGAGGATTTATTTTTAACACTTTCATAATTTAAGCACAAATTTGTATCAAAATCACTACATTTGAAGCTTTATAAGATCTGAAAATTACTTTTTACTATTTAACTAAATTTTTTAAACAGATACTTTAATACTTAGATTGTTCCATGTGATACTTTTACTTGTATTTCTTTACTCTGGTATCTGTACTTTTATTTGAGTAACAAACTGGAGTACTGCTTCCACTACAGCTTATAACCCACTTCTGTTATGGACGCCATTTGTAGGACCTTTGACCATGTTTTCTTTCTTTTTTTTTTACCTTTCAAAAAGCTGCAATTTGTCCTGAAACAACTAAAAAAAAGACAAAATTTTACATCAAGTTTCCCAAAGGCTTTAAGAATAGTACATTAACATATATATTTTTTCAAACTTTCAAAACTAAACCAATCTGCTGTTAAAACGCAAACTGACTCATTTACCCCAATCACATCATATTTAAAACTTTACTCTTTTTCCACAGCCCAACCAGCGGACGCCGTTTCCTCTTCGACCGCTCCGACGAAGACGAGGAAGAGGAGAAAGAGACGAGTTCGTTCTACTCCCGATACAAGACCAGCAGCAGCAGCAGCAGATACCTGAGAGAGGAGGACGAGGACGGCGAGGAAACAACTGCATAGCCCCCAATTTAAACACAAAAAACACACAAAACACTAACTTTTACCTCCTACAAAACCGTGACAACCGTCTCCTCTGCATGAACCAACAAAAGTGCGAGTCTCCATGGAAACGCATCATGGAGAAATAAGGAAATTGTATTTGACTAATTTATATTGTGTATGTTGTATGCATCATTATCCCTACTTAATTTTTTGTTTCTATTTTACCCTATACGAAAGATTTATGCAAGATTGAGAATAAATCGTCGCTTCATATTGACTACGACCCGTGAGCGTTAAGAATTCACCTACAAAAACGTATTAAAGGCGCTGTACCGGATTTTTTATTTTATTTTATCATAAAGTCTCGCCCCAGTACAGACTTAATGTAAAAAGGTCAAAATGAGACCACTGTGTGCCGCTTGCATCCAATTATGAAGCATTTTTATCGTCCGCGAACCAGGAAGTAATGCTGGTGCGCTGTTAGCATGCTAGTTGCTGTTAGCATTACTGTGACGGGGAAACTCTGGAAACTCTGGAAGTTTTGAAAAGTGCTTATAAACTCATCGCTGTGAATTATTAGGATGTTCTGATTGTATAAAGTAAGTGAGGGCTAACTTTAGAGCACAAACCGTTTAAAGTGAACCAGTTCTGTTTTTCGTGTTTTTAAGACGGTAAAAATCAAGTAGAGCGCCTTTAAGTAACACAATTTAACACTAGAGGAGTTAAAGTAGGTTTAAATTATGATAAGCGATTTGTGGTTTTCTGACTCTTTGGTGACATCTAGTGGTGGTTTAGTCATGAATAATGAATTAAAACGCTATGCTCCACAGTCACTTAGTGCATCTGAACAGCTACGGTGGCCTAGCAGGGTCAGTCTGGTAGAATTTGGTCTTTTGGTGATATTAACTTGCTTAAAACTATTGCAAATGTGCAGTTCATTTTAACCAAAACGTCCATTTGAAGCTTGGCTGTTTGTAGGCGTCATGTAGCAGTCCCAGTGATGGCGTCTAAAAGGACAAACTGAAACGGATATTTGAGTTTTATTTCAAATTTAAATGTTTTAAAGGTCTTATATTACACAAAATGGATTCTTGTGAGCTTTAAGTCATGTTCTAAAACTGTTACCTCCTCAAAAACAGACCTGGAGTTGTGTTTCATTTCATTCACACATGTTTGAAGATGTCATCTCCAAACCTCAAAATGCTCTGTTCCACCTTGTGATGTCATCAAGTGGTAGTTTTAAGTTAAGTCTCAACTGAAATGTTTACTCTGGTGTATTGTAGAGTAAATCAAAAGTTGTTGCCTTTGAAAATGTATTTGTTTGAGTTTAAAAACACAGGGGAGCGCTTCCTGCACCACCACTCGATGACATCACAAGGTGGAACGGAGGGTTTGCAGTTTGACAGACGAGAGCACGGTCTAGTCCAGGTCTGTTTGTGACGATGTAACATTTTAACATGCGTAAAATATTGGCCCTTTAACAAAGATTTTCCATTTTCCTTTCAGTTTTGGGATATTGTAATTCCGAGTTCTTGTTTAAACCCTCTGCGTTGTTACTTTTCCTGCCTTTGTATTTTCAGATGTCAAAAATGGTTGGCAATAACTTTGAACAAAAAATAATGAGTCTCTTTAGTTATATTTGTGTATTAATGTTGACTTGCCAAAAGCCTCTGTCTTAAGTTGAATGTTTAGTTGTTTTTTGTCCCTGTTTCGTCTCTTTCTTCACATAAAGTGCCATTTCTTTTGGTTAAACGTGGCCTGTACAGATTTGAATTCACGAAATTCACAAAAAAAATCAAAAGTTTCCACCAAGAATTATGTTTTAGTATGAAGTATTTTGAGCAGTGTCGTCGGTGAACTCATGGCAAAACTCTGAAGGGGGAGCGACTTAGCGCAGAGAGCAAAGGGAGGGGAGACGAAAATGAAAATGAAACCGTTTAAGATTTTTAATACTTTTTTTTTTTGCGAATATAGCAGTTTCAAAGCAATAAAAGACAATCTAAATATGTTATCTGTTAAAGAAGACGTGGTGTAGAGCCTTGAAGCTGTTGGCGCCCCCTATGGACAGCTGCACATCATACTGTCGAGCAGCGGATTTTTGCGAATTTGTACCAAAATGACGACGCAGCGCTGCCGAATCCTACGAGTATCACCGATTAAGAAAGTAAAACTGGAGACGGAAGTGCGAATGTCACAGGTGGAGGTGAAAACGAGGATCGAGCAGCAAAATGGCGTCGTGAAAATAAGCGATTAAAGATTAAACGCAAACGTGAATTACTCCAAATACAAACTCAAAGCTCTGAAAAGTCCATTTTGCAGAATACGTCTGATTTAACAGTTAAAACCCCATAGACGTCCAATATTACGACTTTAGTTTTGGTTTTAGTCAATTAACTTTTTTTTGACATAATCCCAGTTGTTCCAAAGACAATTCCAGCTACTTAACCAATTCTCCTCACAAGTAACTATATATACACGAAATGTACTACTAAATACTGTATGTACTCAATCATATCTCTTGGTGGGAACTTTACTTTTACTCGATGTTTTCCATTTTTCTCACGTTCTGCCTGTTACGACTGAACCATCTTCTCACCGTATTTATATTTCACCATCTTACTCCACGTCTCCACTTTCACCGTTTGAATTCTCGTTTCCTGCAGAGAACAGATCTCCGCACCATCGTCATGTCGTTTATTTCATCAAAGGACTGTTTTGCCTGACTGTAGGTGCTCGTTGTGTCCACAGGGGGCGCAGTGGACATTGGGGTCGTCTTATGTGTTGGTTTCTGGGTAAAACGCCAAAGGGATGGGATCTTTTCTTAACCTTAAACATCTGGGAATTCAGACTTTTACTCTTAGCGGCAACAAAAACGATCCAAAAATGTAAGCTAGGTTTGAGGTTATTTATGTTAGCGATGAAATGGATAAATTATTCTGTATTCATCTTATAAAAATTATTAAAAAATATAATAAAAACATAAAAATCTGGTAAATTAATACATTTGATTTTCTATTATTTTTCTAAATTAGTATTGATAAAAAATTTTTTTTTAAAAAGCCCCAATACAGATATAAACAGCTCTTGAGGTTAAAATAAGTCAGCTGTGTACTGTCTGCATCTAAATACAAACCAGTTTATTATCAGAGTATCAGGAAGTGCGCTGTTGGCATGTTATTTGCTTTTAGTATCACCATCACGGCTAAACTCCAACCTCTAAAAGTTGTAAAAAGTGCTTATAAACTCATCTTGGTGAGTCATTAGGGTGTTCTGAATGCATAAAGTGAGTGAGGAATAACTCTGGACCACGGTAAACTGTTTAAAATGAACTTTTTTCATGTTTTTAAGACGATAAAAATCGAGTATAGCGCCTTAAATTATTAATACTTTGATGAATCAGCTGACACCAAAACCCAACTTCAACAAACGAAATGGTATTTTTATCATTTTTACCAAATATTTGAAAAGTAGCTACGTCTTTGTTGGCAATAAGATCTAATTTTGATCATTCCCAGATGTAAATGTCACAAAATCTGATGATAAACTCCTCAAACTGGACACTACTATGAAACCATCCGTCGTGTTTTTAACCAGAGGAACCAGCTCGTTTTAAAACTACCCCAAACGTCGTCTTCTTCTTCTCCTCCTTCGTCTCCACTCGTCCCACTGTCTCGTAGATGTTTGAAAAGCCATTTATTACATATTTGAGGGCTGAAACTTGTGGATTTGTGAAACTTGTGTTGAAAATTTGGGCGTGACTGTGTTATATACATGTGCTTTTTCATTTTTACTCTATGCAGTTTATCTCTCACAGCGTCAGACCGAAGGGATTTGAAGAACGAGTGAGGCACGATTCAAAGGTTAAAAAGGTGTAAACTTGAGCCTCTGTGTTTATAAAGACGAGTCAGAGCCTTTGGAAATGCTGTGTTTATTTTCAGTATGGAACAAATTGACCACTTGTTAAAGATTTTGCATTACAGTTTAATATATTGTAAATAAACAGCGGTGATTGTTTTAGAAAGACGCGTCGGACTGAGTTTGTACTGCACCATCAGCCCCTCCAACCACCACCACCAACAACTCTCACTCACACACTTCATTCACTCATTCACATATAACGTCATGAAATGTCCCTCAGAACAGAAGTGCTCTACCCACTGAGCCACAGCAATAATGGACTGTGCAATAATGTGTAAAGTTGAAATTAAAGCCACAGAAATGGAGCAGACTCGCATCTCCACAAACCCGACCCTTACTGACCTGGAGGAGGGGCTCTTCCTGTTTGTTTCCATGGAAATGTTGTTCCTTTGGTGATTCACCTTATTCGGCCCCGCCCACTTTTCCCTCTAAATGCTTCTTTCTTTGCAGTAGCTCTAACTGTGAATCCCGTTCATTTTAGTGGAAAATTTCAGAAAAGTTTAGCCGCTAAAATCAGACAAAGTTGTGTTGATTTGTGTAAAAAGTTCAATGTTCATGTGACCAACAAATCGACACTGAACTGATTTTCTGAGGCTTTAAAGCGGCTCTGACCAGATAAAACTTCCATCTTCTTCTTCTCTGCCGCTGGGTTGGGCAGCAGTCTTAACATGGACTTCCCTCACCCCAGACACTTCCTCCAGCTCTTCCGAGGAGAACCCCAAGATGTTCCCTGCCCAGCCAGTCTGTCCTGGGTCGTCCCCGGGGCCTCCTCCGGGTGGGACATGCCCAGGACACCAGGGAGGCATTCGGGACAGATGCCGAGCCACCTCAGCTGCTCCTCTTCATGTGGAGGAGCAGCGGCTCTACTCCGAGCTCCTCACCCTGTGTCTAAGGGAGTACCCTGTGGTCATTCAGTCATTCCTTATAGAAGTTATATTAAAATGATACAACCCGAATGATGATGATGATGATGGTGTCCACGGCAACTTCGAGAATAAGCTGAATAATCTTCCACTATATGACATAAAACTTATCTATCTCCATGGAGAATATTCCGAAGTATGGTTTTAAATTTCACCTCCAGAAAGTTACGTACTGAACCTTTTTCTTTGTCCTAACTCATAAACCTTAAAGACAAAACGCTCCGATTTATCCCACAGTCGCGTTGACAGTAACTTCAGTCTCTGTTTCTGGTCGTAATGTTACGGCTGATGTCGTGTCCACAGTTGGATCAATTCAAACATACAAAATGATATTTTAATATGTCTCTTCCAAAACCTACATTTCCCACATTTTTCTCCAGATTCCTCGAGTCAAACCTCGTCACGCTGTCGGAGCCGAGTCCCTCTGTGACGCTCCTCAAACACTCAGGATCTGTTTAAAGTCCCACAGTCTCAGTCTCTTTAATGTTTTCACTGTTAAACTGACACAGGAGCAGACGGGAGGAGACAGGAGGAGATGAGGGGGGACAGGAGGAGACGGGAGGAGACAAGGGCAGACAGGAGGTGACAGGAGGAGACAAGGGCAGACGTGAGGAGACAGGAGGAGACAGGAGGAGACGTGAGGAGACGTGAGGAGGAAGAAGCAGACGGGAGGAGACAGGAGGAGATGAGGGGAGACGGGAGGAGATGGGAGCAGACAGGAGGAGACAAGGGCAGACAAGGGGAGACAGGAGGAGACAAGGGGAGACAGGAGCAGACAGGAGGAGACAGGAGCAGACTTGAGGAGACGTGAGGAGGAAGAAGCAGACAGGAGGAGATGAGGGGAGACAGGAGGAGACGGGAGCAGACAGGAGGAGACAAGGGCAGACAGGAGCAGACGTGAGGAGACGTGAGGAGGAAGAAGCAGACGGGAGGAGACAGGAGGAGACGTGAGGAGGAAGAAGCAGACAGAAGCAGACAGGAGCAGACGGGAGGAGACAGGAGGAGACAGGAGGAGACGTGAGGAGGAAGAAGCAGACGGGAGGAGACAGGAGCAGACGGGAGGATACGGGAGGAGACGGGAGGAGGCAAGGGCAGACAGGAGGAGACAAGGGGAGACTGGAGGAGACAAGGGCAGACAAGGGGAGACAGGAGGAGACAAGGGGAGACAGGAGGAGACAAGGGGAGTCAGAAGCAGACAGGAGGAAACAGGAGCAGAGGTTTGTCTCCTGCTCGTATCTTTCCCTGTTGGAGCAGGTGAGGTGGGCCTGTGGGCGGAGCATCAGGGACAGATCTCTAAATGAGTCAAACACTCAGACGACTCTTAAACGTCAGACGTGTTTTTGACGAGGGGACGACGTTACAACATGAGACAAAGCAAATTAACACCTCCCCTTTAAGCAGGTTATGATGGTAGAAGTTATTTTTCACGTCGTGTTGATAAAGCTGCTGATTTGAATCTAGGTCACGGCTCTTTTTTTAGATCCAAACTAAAGATTAAACTCGAGACTGAAACGTGAAAAAGTGAAAATGGGTCAGACCTGATTCAGACGGAGCCGACGTTTCTCACCGATCGATTCTGAACCCGACACAGACGAGGAGTTTGTTTCATTCACACATTTAACACAAACCCCAGAGAGCATCTCGCAAACACTAAACACTCTGCTCCACCTTGTGATGTCATCATGTGGTAAAACAGGAAGTGCTCCACCGTGTTTTTAAACTCCACACACCTTCACTGGAATCATTATGATGAGAGAGAGAGGAGAAAAAGAGAGAAAGAAAGAGAAGAGAAAAAAGAGAGATAAGAGAACAGAAGAGAAAAGAGAGAACAAAAGAAGAGAAAAGGAGAGAGGGATGAGAGAAATGAGACAGAAAGAGAAAAAGAGGAGAGAAAAAGAGAGAAGAGAAAAAGAGAAGAGAGGGAGAAAGAAGAGAAAAAGAAAAAAAGAAGAGAAAAAAGAGAGAGAAGGAGAAAAGAGAGAGGAAAGAGTAACAAGGAGAGAGAGGGGTAGAGAGAGGATGGAATGAAAGCTGATTGAAAACTACCACTTCATGACATCACAAGGTGGAACAGAGCGTTTTGAGGTTTGTAGATGTGACTAATAATAAAGTGTTTCTCATTTTGAGTAATCTGGGACATTTCAAAGTTGCAGTGTGTCACTTTTCTTGTCTGATTATAAACATGTTTCTTTCTTACCAATAAAATCCCTGTGGTTAAAAAATGATGAAAAGTTCCACATGAAGCAGTAACGTCTCCATGGAGACGCCCCTCAGGAAAGTTCCAGTGTGTGAGTCCCACAGGCTCCATGTTTCAGATCGTCAGGTTTTTCATGACGAGGTTCAGAGGGAGGTGAAACCCCAACACACCTCCTCCATCGCTCCTCCTCTCTCTCCTCTCACAGGGAGGTGAAACCCCAACACACCTCCTCTATCGCTCCTCCTCTCTCTCCTCTCACAGGGAGGTGAAACCCCAACACACCTCCTCTATCGCTCCTCCTCTCTCTCCTCTCACAGGGAGGTGAAACCCCAACACTCCTCCTCTATCGCTCCTCCTCTCTCTCCTCTCACAGGGAGATGAAACCCCAAAACACCTCCTCTATCGCTCGTCCTCTCTCCTCTCACATGGAGGTGAGTGAAGACCATCAAACACTCCTCCTCTATCGCTCCTTCTTTCTCTCCTCTCTCTCACTCTTTTCTCTCATCTATCTCTTTCTCCTGAATCTCTCTCCCCTGTCACCTTTTCTCTCGCCTCTCTCACCCTCTCTCCTCTCCTTACTCCCTCTCTCCTTTTCTCCTCTCTCCCTGTCCCCTCTTCTTTCACCCTCTTTCCCTCTCTCCTCTCTCTCTCTCCCTGGAGCTGCAGTTGTTCATTGATGATGTCACTCTAATGTAACAAACACTCCTCCTCCTTTCTCTCCCTTCCTCATCTCTTTTTATCTTTCTTCTCTCACTTTGGCTCTCTTCCTCTGACTTGCTGTACTCCTCTTCCTCTTTCCTCTCACTTTCACTCTCTTTCTTTCTCCTTCCTCTCTTTCTCTCCTCTCTCCCTTTTGCTCTCTCTCTCTGTCTCTCTCTCCATCTGTTTCTCTCATCCTTCCTTCCTTCCTGTCGTCACTGTTATTATCGGCAAAACTGGATTTGACAAAAGTTTGATTTTTCTGCTGTTGAGAGTTTCACCAAAGTCAAGTTTTCATCCCGACGTTCCTGGTTTTCCGAGTCGTGTTCCTGGTTTTCCGAGTCATGTTCCTGGTTTTCCGAGTCGTGTTCCTGGTTTTCCGAGTCGTGTTCCTGGTTTTCCGAGTCGTGTTCCTGGTTTTCCGAGTCGTGTTCCTGGTTTACCGAGTCGTGTTCCTGTTTTTCCGAGTCGTGTTCCTGGTTTTCCGAGTCGTGTTCCTGTTTTTCCGAGTCGTGTTCCTGGTTTACCGAGTCGTGTTCCTGTTTTTCCGAGTCGTGTTCCTGGTTTTCCGAGTCGTGTTCCTGGTTTTCCGAGACGTGTTCCTGGTTTACCGAGTCGTGTTCCTGTTTTTCCGAGTTGTGTCCTGGTTTTCCGAGTCGTGTTCCTGGTTTTCCGAGTCGTGTTCCTGTTTTTCCGAGTTGTGTTCCTGGTTTTCCGAGTTGTGTTCCTGGTTTTCCGAGTCATGTTCCTGGAGAGACGTTCAGACTCGTGGGGCTCTGGGATTTTAAGTCCAGTCGATTGTCCCTACTGTCTCTTCTCTCCTGTCTCCTCCCCCTCTCTCCTCCTCACCCCTTTCCTCTCACCTCTCCTCTCCACTCTTCTCTTTCTCCTCCCCTCCTCTCTCCTTCTCTTTCCTCCTCCTCTCCTCCCTCTTGTGGTTGGCAGCAGCAGAATATTTATATTTGCATGTGTAATATCTCCTCCTCTCTCCTCCTCTCCTCCTCTCTCTCCCTCCCCCCTTTCGTCTCCTCCCCTCTCCTCCTCGCCTCTCTCTCCCTCTCCTCTCTCCTCTCCTCGCCTCCTCTTTCTCCTCCCCCTCTCCTGTGTCCGTATGGCAGCAGCAGTATATGTATATTTGCATGTGTAATATCTCCTCCCTCTCTCCTTTCTCTCCCCCTCCTCTCCTCTCCTTCCTCTCTCCTCCCCTCCTCCTCCCCTCCCTCTCTCCTCCCCTGGTCATCCTCTCCTCCTCTCCTCCTCCTCGCCTCTCCTCTCTCCCTCTCTCTCCCTCCTCTCCTCCTCCCTCTCTCTCCCCCCTCTCCTCTCCTCCTCCCTCTCTCCGTCCGTTTGGCAGCAGCAGTATATTTATATTTGCATGTGTAATACCTCCTCCCTCTCTCCTCCCTGGTCATCCTCTCCTCTCTCCTCCCTCTCTCCTCTCCCCTCCTCCTCCCCTCCCTCTCTCCTCTCTCCTCCCCTCCTCCTCCCCTCCCTCTCTCCTCCTCCTCCCTCTCTCGTCCGTTTGGCAGCAGCAGTATATTTATATTTGCATGTGTAATATCTCCTCCCTCTCTCCTCCCCTGGTCATCCTCTCCTCCCCTCCCTCTCTCCTCTCCTCTCCCCTCCTCCTCTCCCTCTCTCCTCCTCCCTCTCTCCGTCCGTTTGGCAGCAGCAGTATATTTATATTTGCATGTGTAATATTGTTGTAATTTCCTTCATTTCCATAATGGCCTCGTGTGATGGATCTGCAGTCACTTACACACGACCACTAAACTATTCACTCCTCCTCTCTCCATCCCTCCATCCCTCTCTCTATCCTGCTCATTTTCTCTCTCTATCTCCCTCCTCTCTTCATCCCATTTGCTCTGTTTCACACTTCCTCTCTTGTTCTCTCTCTCCTTCTCTCTCATTCTGTCTTCTCTTCCTCACTTCATTTCTCTTTCCCTCTCTCCCTTCCCCTCTCATTTTTGGTCCCTCTTCCCTCCTTCCTCCTCTCCCTCTCCCCACTTTCTCTTTCTCTCTCTCTCCACTTCCTTTCCTCTCTCTCAGCTGTCTCAGTCTCTCTTCTTCTCACTTTTGCTCCCTCTCTTTCTCTCCTGCGCATTTTCTCCTTGTCTTCCTTTTCGTGTTTCTCTTTTTCCCTCCCTTTCATTTCCACCTCTTTCTTCCTCCTCCTGTTACTCTCTCCTACATTCTCTCTCTCTATGCCATTCTCTCTCCTGCTTTGTCCTTTCATTCACTCCTTCTCTTACCTCCTCTTCCTCCTCCATCTCTCCTCTCCCTCTGCCCCCTTTCTTTCTCCTCCTCCCTTTTTTCTTTTTCCCTCTCCATCTCTCTTCTCCTGCCTTTTTCTCTCATTCGCTTCCTCTCTTACTCTCCCTCTTCTCTACTTCTCTCTCCCTCTATCCCCTTCTCTCTGTCACTCCCTCTCTTACTTTTGCCCTCCCTCTTCCTCCTCTCTTTCCGTCCCTCAGCTCTGTCCATCTGACGTGACAGAAAGATGATTTTTATTTGTAATGACGAGCGACCAATGAGCTCCTTCGTTTCACACGTGTCACTGAAATAAACTGATCTGATTGGACGACTGTGGCTCTGGCTCGAGGCGCGATCACAGACTGTTTATATAGCTAACCTGCTAGCCGCCGCCGCGCTCCAAACAGGAAGTGAACATGAGTGTGCTTCCAGCTCCATCAACTCTGGCTCCAATTCACTTTCTATTGAAAAACTGTGCCCCCTCACTGTGTAACTGCTGCTCTTCATTTTGGTCTTAAATATTCATATTAACCCTCTACATGATCCTGGGGTTTTTATTTCACAATTTTGTCGGTAAATCAAGATATGAACATTAATAACAGACAAATCAGGCGCCTTCTTTCCCCAGGGTCGCTCTCGTTAGCATTAGCAACAGGTTTGATTGACAGCGTTGCTAAGCACCCGCTCCCTGCTTAACCAGCGGTGTGGACAGAATGGGGCGTTACCTTTATCAACCTCGCTCCGGATTGGCTCTTTGGTTGCTATGATACTCGCAGCCGGAATTTAAAATATGAAACTCGGCTCCAGATTCGCCGTTGTAACCGCCTTAGCCTCGACGAGCTGTGGGTGACGTCACACTCGCTCTGTGGACGTGGTGGAGGACGCTGGGACCAGACTCACGTCCCGCTGTTTAAAAAATCCAGAGAGATCAGTCTGGACTCACCCGGAAAAGGCTCAGGAGGAATTCCAGATTAACAGTTGGCCTGTAGGGGGCGCTCGGCTGCTCTGGACTTGGGAAAAATAGATGTTCGTTGATTTATTTAGATGTGAATGTCCTTAAAGCTTCACTGTGTAACTTTTCTAGCGTTGGTTCTGCCGCCTTAAACTGCCATTTCACTATTTTGCTTGTAGTGTTCCACAGTCCGGCATTACGTGTATCTGTCGCCATAGAAACAAGCAGCTGACGCCACCGGGCCAAGTCACAAGTCAGATCTGTGAAGAGGCGGCCTCCCTCTCACTGTGAGTAAGTCTAATGCCACACTGCGGAACTTTCCAGACGCCTTTAAACACGATTTGGGCACATTAAAGCTGCACCGTGTCACTTTTCTGACGGAAGCTCGCTGTTCGTCTCCATGGAGATGTTAACGCTTCAATTTAAAAGTTCCGCATTATGACATTGAGCGTTTCTGCCTCCATGGAGACAAAATGTGACGCTGCACAGGCAGGTTACGGGTCAGATCTCCGGGGAGGCGAGCCCCATCACTGCCATAAATCACCTGTAACTGAAGATATGGAAGGTGGATAAGTTTAATGCCATAATTTGGAACATTAGAGCCAAAGCAATAACGTTTCTATGGTAACTAACTTTTTACGAGCCCAGAAAAGTTACATAATGTGCCTTTAATATGAAAAATATATAGTAGTAAATCAAATGTATATATTAAAAAGTACTTCTTCTATTTAAAATGACTTTATTATTTCATTCTAAACGATCTTTGGCACTTCACGTGTAAAATCGTTTCGTTTTTGCTGGTTTTAAACACTCTCTTCCTCCACGTTGGCGTCGCGTCGTCGTTCACAGAGCGGATTTGGACTGTCCCTGGAAACGGCGGATCCTAAAAGGTGAAAGGTCGTAGGTCGGCACCTCCCCCAGACTCAGCTCAGACAGAATCTTCCCAATGATTGGTCCAAATTTGAACCCGTGACCTGGAAGAACATGAACAGAACTTTAAAAAAAGGTTAAACTTTAGCGATACCACAATGATGATAAAAACTCTTTCTTTAGACAACAGAATGTGACTTTCCTCTTTAAATGTTCGTACTTTCTTTCATGTGTCTCATATCTGTGTGATCCTCAGTGAGCAGCAGGTTCATAGTGTCCTTGGGTTTATACTAGTCTGTGTTTTATACTTGTGAAAAATACAGCTCAACATCATTATAAACAGCTTCAGGAAAGTCCTGTCCTGTGACTTTTTAGTATTGATACCTGCTCAAAAGAGAATGTAGTTTTGATCATAGTTTTAGTATCGATTAGTATCTGATTTTTGATGCTTTTGACAATATGTCCATCTTTTCTTTATATTCTATGTTAGACTTGTTAAGACCTGATGTAGTCCTGGTTTAGTCCTGGTTTAGACCTGGTTTAGTCCTGCTTTAGTCTGGGTTTAGCCCCGATTTAATCCTGTTTTAGACCTGGTTTAGACCTGGTTTAGTCTTGATTTAGCCCTGGTTTAAACCTGGTTCAGACCTGGTTTAGACCTGGTTTAGACCTGGTTTAGACCTGGTTTAGTCCTGGTTTAGACCTGGTTTAGACCTGGTTTAGTCCTGCTTTAGACCTGGTTTAGACCTGGTTTAGTCCTGCTTTAGACCTGGTTTAGACCTGGTTTAGTCCTGCTTTAGACCTGGTTTAGACCTGGTTTAATCCTGCTTTAGACCTGGTTTAGACATGGTTTAGACATGGTTTAGTCCTGCTTTAGACCTGGTTTAGACCTGGTTTAGTCCTGGTTTAGACCTGGTTTAGACCTGGTTTAGACCTGGTTTAGTCCTGGTTTAGACCTGGTTTAGACCTGCTTTAGACCTGGTTTAGTCCTGGTTTAGACCTGGTTTAGACCTGGTTTAGACCTGGTTTAGACCTGCTTTAGTCCTGGTTTAGACCTGGTTTAGTCCTGGTTTAGACCTGGTTTAGACCTGGTTTAGTCCTGGTTTAGTCCTGGTTTAGTCCTGGTTTAGACCTGGTTTAGACCTGGTTTAGACCTGGTTTAGTCCTGGTTTAGACCTGGTTTAGACCTGGTTTAGACCTGGTTTAGACCTGGTTTAGTCCTGCTTTAGACCTGCGTTAGACCTGCTTTAGTCCTGGTCCAGCCCTGATCCCCTCTCTTTAGTTTTTGAAGTCCTGAGAGCTTGACAGTTTTGCGACAAGTGCGTTTCATCTCTGGACGTCGGACCCACGGGTGACGGTAACCATGGAAACGCTCCCAGTTGTTTCTTTAGAGCTCTCATGCGGTGCTTTGATGACAAATGCACGTGGTGGAGCGAGAGGGAGGAGAGTGAGCGAGCGTTTCATAAAAGAGTGAACCCAGGGCCCCGGAGAACATGAAAGTGCTCTGCTTCTCCACGTGGAACACTGCGGCGCATACACCAGCAGGTTTAGACAAATGTATATAGTCATAGTAATACAGAAAACCACATACTACTCAATACTACAACTAGTATCAATACTAGATACTCATTTGAGCAGGTATCGATACTTATAAAGTCCCTTTCACAGGACAGAAATACACACACATATAAGGACACATGGATAGACTGTTATAAATGGACATAGCTAACATGCTAACCGCCGCGACTCTGGCTCCAATTCACTTTCTATTGAAAAACTGTGGCCTCTCTCTCTGTACCTGCTTCTGTCAGACTCGTCATTTTGGTTTTAAAATGTTCGTATTAACCCATTTTATTTGATCCTGGTGTTTTTATTTCGGTATTATTTCTGTAAATGAAGATGTGAACATTAATAACAGACAAATGAGACGCCTTCTTTCCGAAGTCGCTCCCACTAATGTTAGCAACAAGTTGACTGACAGAGTTGCAGCACCCGCCCCCTGCTAAACGTGCAGTGTGGGCGAGAAGGGGCGTTACCTCCAACAGTCTCGCTACGGATTGGCTCTTTGGTTGCTAGGATACTCGTGGTCGGAAATCTAAACATGTAACATTGTCATATAAAAGAAAGTACTACAATTTAATGGTGAAAATCGCATTCTATTGTGCAAAGAAAGTGGGTTTTTTTTTATCAAAATCAGTATCGACACTACACTATTACAAGTTTCATTGAAATTTCAGCATCGTGACAACTGTAGAAAAGGTCTTATTGATGAGCCCGTCTCTTACAACGCTCAGGTCTAATTAGGACAACGCTGAACTACTCCAGGAAGTAGTCTGCTCCCTCCCTCCGCTCCCACTGCGTCTAAATGAGCAGCAGACTCTTCATATGTAAACAACAGGTGCAGCGCGCTAACACACGAGCTAAAGAGGCTAATGACGAACACTGAGAGCACAAGCGACCAATGAGAAGAGCCCGCAGAGCAGAAGCGGCCAATCAGAGGAGGCTTCAGACGAGCACCTGCGTGGTTCTTCAGAGCAGCTGCAGCCCAGATGTGTGTGAGCAATAACGCACAATGTAAAGAGCCGTGTGTGTAGCAACAGGACGTCAGTGTCGTCTGTGAAAGGAGACGTCACGATAAACGGCTCTTTTCCACCTCCAACGCTCAAAACGATTTACACAAAGGAACCACTCTCCCGCTCAAACGCACGTTCATACACTGAGGCGAGGGGGCTTAAGAGTCTAACCCAAGGACACAACGACAGCTGGAATCGCACCGTCAACCTGTGAATCTGTGGATCTGACCTGGCTCCTGCAGAGTGAGCGAGTCCCTCACAGCCACTGCTCTGAAGTTCTGTTTGTTTCAGGGACAGTGATTAATTATATTGAAGATTCTGGAGGGTTTCCTCAGACATCGATATCGGAAAATATTAATGTGTGAACTTTACCCGAATCGTAGAATATATTTATATATTTATATATATAGTCCTAATTTAGTCTTTGTGTAGTCCTGTTTTAGTCCTGTTTTAGTCCTTGATAGTCCTGGTTTAGTCCTGGTTTAGTCCTGGTTTAGTCCTGGTTTAGTCCTGGTTTAGTCCAGGTTTAGTCCAGGTTTAGTCCAGGTTTAGTCCTGCTTCAGTCATGGTTTTTCCCCGCTTTAAACTTGGTTTATACCTGGTTAGGCCTGGTTTAGTCTTTGTTTAGATCTTGTTTAGTCCTAGTTTAGACCCGGTTTAGCCCTGGTTTGGCCTTGGTTTAGTCCTGGTTTAGTCCTGTTTTAGTCCTGGTTTAGTCCTGGTTTATTAATTATATTGAAGACACTGGAGGGTTTCCTCAGATATCGGTATCAGAATTCTTTAATAAAGCACATTCATGTGTGAACGTTACCACAACCGTAGTATCGGTATCGACTACAGATCGACCAGTATGGATTTGTTCATGGCTGATGGCGACTGTTTAGAATCCCAACGAGCCAATTTTGATTATTATTTTCCTCAAATTATGTCATTAAAATTTAGTCCAAACTTCCCCCAAACCACCAACCTATAAGAGAGCCGTGTTTGTGCAGTTATCTCTCTGCATTAAACTAAATATCTGTCTGCGCTGGAGCTTTAAGGCCAACAGCCGATATGCTAGAAAGTCCAAAGATCTATTTCTAGGATTGACATCTACTGATCATCAGCCACAACAGCAGCACAGACCGGTCGGTCTCTTTTCCAGTGAGTCCTGGGCCCAGAGATGTCAGATCCACTGACCCACAGGTTGGCTGTGCGAAACTGAAGCTCCTGCTGCACAGACACAGGCAGAACATGCAAACTTCACACAGAAAAGAGCCAAACCCAGGACCTTCTTGCTGTGAGGCTGAAGCACTCACCACTTTGCCATTGTGCTGCCAATTATTGTACAAATTCCGTACTTTTTGGGGACATTACATTGACTTACATCGATTTCCATGACGACCGATTGTAACCATCATCACTATTCGCCGAATCTTAACCTTCACTTTAAATCATGTTGTTGATTTAAAATTGCAGGGTTTGTCTCGTGGGGACCTGTTTTTTTGGATCCACGAAGCGAAACGTCCCCATGAAGAGAGTGTGTGCGTAGATTTTAGTCCCCATAGTGTGATAAAAACCTGCCCACACACACATAAATACGTCCCGCGCCTGTCCGCTGTATAAGGGACATGTGGCATTTGCTTCAGACTCTGACATTTGAGTTCCCCCCTTCTCCTCCTCTTCCTCCTCTTCCTCCTGCTTCTGTTTGTCCTGGTCCTTCTTCTCTCTGGGGGACTCTCCTTAAAGGGCCCAGGTTATTTTCTGATCCGTGTTATAATGTTTCCTCATCAAAAACATACTCAGAGTTGTGATTTTAATGAGGTAATAACATTAAACGCGACTAAAATTGTAAAAGCCTCGGTCACAGTTTCATGTTTATCACAAAACACTTCAAAAAAAAAAAACATGTAGCAGTCTGCTTCTCCTCTTCACTGTGATTGGTTAAATCCACCTGTCACTCACAGGAGGAGACAGTGGGACCTTCACAATAAAAGCACAGGAGGAGACAGTGGGACCTTCCATCCATTTGTTTCTGCTTATCCGGGGCCGGGTCACAGGGGCAGCAGTCTAAGCAGGGACACCCAGACTTCCCTCACCCCAGACACTTCTCTCCTACGGCCAGACAGACATAGCCCCTCCAGCATGTCCTGGGTTTTCTCCAGGACCTCCTCCCGGTGGGACATGTCCAGAACACCTCCCCAGGGAGGCGTCCAGGAGGCATCTGGAACAGATACCCGAGCCACCTCAGCTGCTCCTCTCGACGTGGAGGAGCAGCAGCTCTACTCCAAGCTCCTCCCATGTGACCGAGCTCCGTATCCTATATGTAAGGGGTCGCCCAGCCACCCTGCAGAGGAGCCTGTGGAACCTTCATGATAAAAGCTCAGGAGGAGACAGCAGAACCTTCACAATAAAAGCTCAGGAGGAGACCACAGAACCTTTACAATAAAAGCACAGGAGGAGAGTGGAGGATCGTCACAATAAAAGCACAGGAGGAGAGTGGAGGATCGTCACAATAAAAGCACAGGAGGAGAGTGGAGGATCGTCACAATAAAAGCACAGGAGGAGAGCGGAGGATCGTCACAATAAAAGCACAGGAGGAGAGCGGAGGATCGTCACAATAAAAGCACAGGAGGAGACAATGAGACCTTCACATTAAAAACACAGGAGGAACCTGGAGGAAAAGATGCAGAGGAGGTCCAAGCTGCTGTGAGTGAACAGACCAGCGGGGGGCGACAGTGAGAGGAGTTGTGAAGGGGTGACCTACGGCGCGCGGTGAGGGACATTTTAAATTGGAGAAGTTTGTTTGATGGTCAGGACTCGCCGCTGCTCAGGCTCACGCTGAGAATAACAACGTTGAGAAGCAAATAAAACAGCAGGAAAACAGACTGTGCTAAACAAGTATCTGCACGTTTTAGAGAGAACTTTAAATCAGAACTAATATTAAAGCCCTAATGTGTAACTTTTTAACACAATAATATGTTTGTATGTATGTATGTGAATGTGTATGTTTTTTTTTCAAGTTGGTTCGTTTCCCACAGAAACTCAAAACCAAAAAAACTTCCATCTCCAGAAAGTTACACAGTGTTTTATTTTGTTCACCCCACCCAGCAGCACTCAGCTTAAAGATGCACTGTGTCACTTTCCTGGTGGAGGGTCTGCTCGTCTCCATGGAGATGATGCTACTTTCTACAGTGGGTCTTCAGTACAGACGTGTTTAAGCCCCTCTCCACAGATCTGACCTGTAACTTCACCTCTTCCGGCCGCCTGCTTGTCTTCATAGAAATAGAGGTTTAATGCTGCACTGTGGAGCATTCTCTGCAAAACAGTAACATCTCCATGGAGACGAGCACATGGCAGACCCTGCATCAGAAAAGTTACACAGTGCGGCTTTAATAACTCCTCTGTGACTGGTGTGACTTTACGACTGATGCTGCTGCTGGAAAAACAAAACTAAAACAGGAGCAGAGGAAAGTTTAGGTTCAGTTTTTTTGGGGCAGAACTTGGACAAAATGGTAAATTGTAAAGTTAGTTTTGAATTACCCGAGAATCCAGCTCCAATCACAATGTTTCTGTGCTGAGGATGAACGTCGAGGACGAAGTGTTCGTCTGGAGTCATCTGAAAAAGAAGAGAGTCAAATAACAGGGTCTGAGAGAAAGAGAGAAGGAGAGGGAGGGAGAGAGGGAGAAAAAGGGAGAGAGAGAGAGGGAGAGAGAGAGGAGAGGAAGAGAGGGGAGAAAGAGAGAGAAGGAGAGGGAGGAAAGAGAGGGAGGGAGAGAGAGGAGGGAGAGGGGAGAGAGAGGGAGGGAGAGAGGGAGAAAGAGAGAGGAGGGAGAGAGAGAGGGAGGAAAAGGGGAGAGAGAGGGAGGGAGAGGGAGAAAGAGAGAGAAAAGAGAGAAGGAGAGGAGAGGAAGGAGAGAGAGGAAGGAGAGAAGGAAAGAGAGGGAAAGAGGGAGGAGAGAAGTGGGGCGAGGGAGGGAGAGAGGGGGAGAAAAAGAGAGGAGGAGGGAGAAGGGGAGAGAAAGAGAGAGGGAGAGAGGGAGGGAGATGGAAAAAGGGAGGAGGGAAGTGAGAGAGGGAGGGAGAGGGAGGGGAGAAAAAGAGAGAAAAAAAGTTCAAGAGACAGAGAGAGAAAGGGGTGAGAGAGGGAGGGAGAAAGAGAGAGGAGGGGGATAAGGAGAGAAGAAAAGGAAAGAGAAAGAGAGAGGGACAGGGAGAAAGAGAGAGAGTAGGGGGGTAAGAAAGCGAGGGGGAGAGAAGAGGGTTGGGAGAGAGACAGGGAGAGGGTAAAAGAGATGAGGAGGGTGAGGGAGAGAGAAAGAGAGGGGGAAAGGAGAAAGGAGGGGTGAGAGAAGGAGGGGAGAAAGAGAGAGAGAGAAATGGAGAGAGAGGGAGGGAGGGGGAGAGACAAAGAAAGGTAGGAAGAAGAGAGAGAGAGAGAGAGAGAGATGGAAAGAGAGAGAGAAGCGGGGGGTGAGAGAGGGAGGAAGAGAGAGAGGGAGAGGAGGGAGAAAAGAGAGGGAGACAGAAAAGAGAGGTAGAAGAGGAGAGGGGGAGTAGGAAACAGATGGATAGAGGGGGGTGGGAGAGAGAGAGATGAGAGAGGGGGGTAGAGGGAGGGAAAGAGGGTAGGACAGCGAGGAAGAGAGAGAGAAGGGGGGAAGAAAGAGGGAGAGGGAGGAGAGAGAAAAAATGGGGGTAGAGTATGGAAAGTGGGTGGGAGGGAAAGAAATGGAGAGAGGGGAGCAAAGGGAGGGTAGAAAGAAAAAGGAGGAAAAGAGAGAGAGGGAGAGGGAAAAAGGGAGGGGGTGGAAATAGAAAGTGGAAAAGAGAGGGAAGAGAAAGAGAGGAAGAGGGAGGAAAAGAGAAATGGGGAAAAGGGAGAGAGAGGGAGATAAGGAGGAAAAAAAGGGAGAGAGAAGAAGGAGAGATACCTAGCACAAAAAAGCGAGAGAGAAGAAGAGAACAAGGGAGAGGATAGACAAAGAAAAGAGCAGAGATAGAGATTGAAAGAGAGGGAGCGAATGAGACAGACGGAGAGACAGAAAACTCATTCTTTCCCCACAGTCTGCGGTGATTGTAGTCGCTCACAGCTCTGATTAAAAGTGCACAGTGTGGCTTTAAAATTCGGGGTTTTAAAATGGCGTCCTGGACTGAACTTTGGGTCGATGTAAAAACGCCAAAGGCCACGGTCGCCTTCTCTCTGCAGCGAACAGTGAAAAAGTCATAAGAATAACACCTTCAGGAGGCACGCGTTCAGAATATTGAGCTTTATATGTCGTAACGTTTGGTAAAAGACGTCTGGATCCAACTTCCAGCTCCGTTTTCCAAAATTCACCCATTTGAAGAGGAGGTATTGTGTTTCTCCCATGTTACAATGTCGTTCCCTCATCAAAAACTTGTCTGAAGAGGTTTTAGACGTCATCCGTGTATGTTTGAGTAATCTAGAGATCTCTTCCAGGCCCTATTCAAACCCTCCTTACGTTTAGCTGTAAGATTCTGTACAAAGCTCCGCCCACAATCCTACATCACCCATGCTCCCACACGACAAACTCTCCATAAATATACAAAAACATGATACAAAACTGTTCACTACGACTTCACAAACCTGGTGTGATGTGCAGTAGTTTTATTACCGGGATGCAGCTGATTGTGATAGTGCTCTGAAGGGGGAGAGACTTAGAGTGGAGAGCAAAGGGAGGGGGGACGATATTTGGGTGAATGAATCATTTTTAAAAACAGTAAAAGGAAACGTGGTGATCTGAATATGTGACGTGTTACAGTTAATACAACATAGAAGTAAAAATACTCCTTTAAATCCACACACAGGAACGCAAAGGGACACATAGGGACACATAGAGACACAGAGACACATAGAGACATAGAGACACAGAGACACACAGAGACACATAGACACACATAGAGACACATAGAGACACAGAGACACACAGAGACACATAGAGACATAGAGACACAGAGACACACAGAGACACATAGACACACATAGAGACACATAGAGACACATAGACACACATAGACACACAGAGACACACAGAGACACATAGAGACATAGAGACACTTACAGACATAGAGACACTTACAGACACAGAGACACTTAGAGACACTTACAGAGACAGACACTTACAGAGACACTTACAGACACAGAGACACTTACAGACACAGAGACACTTACAGAGACAGAGACACAGACACTTACAGAGACAGAGACACTTACAGAGACACAGACACAGAGACACTGAGACAGAGACACAGAGACACTTATAGACACATAGACACACAGAGACACTTACAGACAGAGACACTTACAGACACAGAGACATAGCGATACATAGACGCTTACAGACACTTAGAGACACATAAAGACATATAGAGACACATAGAGACACTTAGAGACACACAGAGACACACAGAGACACTTAAAAACATATAGAGACACAGAGACATATAGAGACATATAGAGACATATAGAGACATATAGAGACACATAGAGACATATAGAGACACAGAGACATATAGAGACACATAGAGACACTTAGAGACACACAGAGACACACAGAGACACTTAAAAACATATAGAGACACAGAGACATATAGAGACATATAGAGACATATAGAGACATATAGAGACATATAGAGACACATAGAGACATATAGAGACATATAGAGACACAGAGACATATAGAGACATATAGAGACACAGAGACATATAGAGACATATAGAGACACAGAGACATATAGAGACAGAGACATAGTGACACATAGAGACACTTGGAGACACAGAGACACATAGAGACACTTGGAGACACATAAAGACACACAAAGACATGTAGAGACACATAGAGACACACAGAGACATATAGAGACAGAGACATAGTGACACATAGAGACACTTAGAGACAGAGACATAGAGACACATACAGACACTTAGAGACAGAGACACACAGAGACACACAGAGACACATCGTCCCACTGCGCTCAGGCCCAGAGCTGTAGTGGAGCTCTGTGTGAGGCTGTGCCCTTGAAACTAATTCTCTAATGATGGAGAGCGGCGCCGCGTCACTCACAGACGTCTTCACTGTTCTGCAGGTGGTGAAGTCAGACGAGAAACAGGTTTGGAGAAGGACGAGTCAAATTCAACTAAAACGAGCTTCATTCAGAGAGTTCGACTTTATCAAATGATCCGTCTGGAGGAGAGAGGGATCAAACTAACACCACGGTGACACAGGTCCTCACTCAATCAACGAGAAGGTAAAGATAAAAGAGTTAGGGTTTAGGGTATAGGGTTAAGTGTTAAAGTTTAGGATTTAGGGTTACGGTTTAGGGTTAAGGGTTGGGATTTAGGTTTTGGATTTAGGTTTAGGGTTTAGGGTTAAGGGTTAGGTTTAGGGTTAAGTTTAGTGTTGGGATTAGGATTTAGGTTGAGGGTTTAGGGTTAAATTTAGTGTTAGGATTAGGGTTTAGGTTTAGGGTTAAGTTTAGTGTTAGGATTTGCGTTAAGGACTAGGGTAGGTTTAAGATTTTGGGTTAGAATTAGGGTTTCGGGTTAGGATTAGGGTTTGGGTTTAGGGTTAACTTTAGTGTTAGGCTTAGGGTTTAGGGTTACGGTTTAGGGTTTAGGGCTGGGATTTGAGTTTTGGATTTACGTTTAGGGTTAAGGATTAGGTTTAGGGTTAAGTTTACTGTTGGGATTAGGGTTTAGGTTGAGGGTTTAGGGTTAAGTTTAGTGTTAGGATTTGAGTTAAGGACTAGGGTAGGTTAAAGATTTTGGGTCAGGTTTAGGGTTTCGGGTTAGGATTAGGGTTTCGGGTTAGGGTTAAATTTAGTGTTAGGCTTAGGGTAAAGGGTTTGGGTTTAGGGATTCGCCTTAGGGTTTAGGGTTTAGAGTTGGGATTTGGGTTTTGGATTTAGGTTAAGGGTAGAGGGTTAAGGGTTAGGTTTAGGGTTAAATTTAGTGTTAGAATTAGGGTTTAGCATTAGGATTAGGGTAGGTTTAAGATTTTGGGTTCCGCTTAGGGTTTAGGGTTTAGGACTAGCAACAAGACACACACTCTTATTGCACATTTTTACACTCTTGTCATGGTGAACTGCTGAAATTATTTTCAAATAATTTAGTAATGGAAACATGTCAGCTGACTTCCTGCTGCGTAACACCTGGGTCACATTTTTTAATAACCTGAATACAACCAAAACAGATTCGTTTAACGCCATGTGGTGGAATATTCAATGGAAAACATTTAACGTCACCATGGAGACAAGCAGGTAGTGGACACATACACAGTGCATCAACTCACCTGTCTCTAGTCTGATTATTTTGATTAATCCTTGCTTTATGTAACTAGGAACCAAACTGGAAGAAGAAACCTGCAGGTACGGGGAGTCGAACCCATGACCTTCTTGCTGTGAGGCCAAAACGCCAGCTGCTGTGCCACCGTGCAGCCCTGGCCTTGTACTACACCTGTACACACTATACACTTGACATGAGCCGTGTTGACCGCCCACAGGGTCCGTACCGTGTACATGCAGCTCTCGACGATGGCGGGCTCCGGCTCCAGGCCCGGGATACAGCGCGACACGTATCTGCGGAGGATGTCCACGTCTGAGCGGTCGTTCTGTCGGTCCCTGTGGTCCGGGTCTGCGGGACTCCCCCCGTGGAAGCAGATCTGAACAAAACGACACAACAAGAGGCACAGCTGGTTCATCACAACACTCACCTCATCCAGCCCCGCCCACTTTTTCTGTAAATGCAACTAAACCGTGATTTCTCTGAGGTGACTCCCGGTTATGTGGGAATCCTGCTCCTTTTGATGGAGAATTTGGGAAAAGTTTTGACACTAAATTATTATATTAAGTAGGTTGGTTTGTGTCAAATGTTCAGTGTTTATGTACAGTGTGGCCCAAAAGTCACTGACACTTTTAAATCTCCTATAATTCTTAAGTTATACTCACCAAATTTTAGCAGTAGATAAACTGAACCTTCAGAGATTTGACAATATACACGGTTATAATTGTTCACTTACACATGACCTTATTACAACTTAAACTAGGGGAAGTAAAAATGACCTAAAATTTAAACATAATGTTTTTTAAGTGTCCACCATTTTGTGTTTCACTCTGAACAGTCTGATCCAACACACTTTACATAACATTTAAAACATTTCTGGGCTTGTGGCTCTTATTTGATCCTCGATATCACGTTTTAAGTCGTTTATTGTCTGAGGTTTATTCACAAACATCTTTTCTTTAAGATAGTTTCACAGGAAGAAATTGGGACTAGTCAGGTCTGTGGAGCTCACATACTGCCCCCTGTCTGTGAAAAAACACTTATTATTCCTTTAATGGCATTTACTCTACACTACACCACTGGGTTTGTGAATTTGACCCATGTGACTCAAAGTACCACTGTACAATGAGGGTTCGTTCCTCGGTGCTGTATTTGCTCATACTAATGTCGGAAGGGTTGTTCTAAATGCTCTGAAAAATTAAAAGAAAAATATTTAGAAACAAAAGAGTTAGGAATTTTTTTCAACTGTCAGTGACTTTTGGGCCGGCAACTATGACTACAGTAGCATCTTACCACCACCACTCGGGGCAACAGTCGTTCAGCTAAAATAAATAAAATATAATCTGCACCTGAATATAAGCCGCATGTTACAAATATGTTGTAACATGTACAAAGAGTGAGTTTTTATTTATTATTAAGAAGAAGCTTTTATTTCCTCTGAAAGTTTTTGTCGTCTTTTTACATTGACTAAATTCTTCCCGCTGCCGCCTCCATCGTCGCACGATCGATTCATCGATGTCAAACTTACTGCAGTGGCTCTATTTCCTTCTTTATCTTAAAAGTTGCATCATTTTCTTTTCTTCGTGTGTTTTCCATGATGAGGGTGTGTGCATGATGCGCAAAATGACAGTTCAAAATCAAAACTAGCTTCTTCTTCAGCGCATAATCTTTCTCCACGTCTGTCTCACTTTTGCGTTTACTGCTAGAGCGCGCCCCCCGGTGGCCATTAGCATGTAAAAATCTATAAAGTAGCCGCATCGTTGTGTGGGCCGCAGGGTTCACAGGATGGAGAAAAAAAAGTAGCGGCTTATAGATCGAAATTTACGATAATATTGTTAAAAAGAGTTCTTCGGTTTGGTCACTAAAAGTATCAGGTTTCGACATTTGTGCCTTTGCTGTTTCATAAAATCCTGGCACACGCACTTAAATCTAGTGTGAACTTTGACCTTCTCCAGTTTTTATGCACAGACCTGTAGTGTGTAGTAGTTTAAACTTCAACATCTCAATAATATAAATCATTTCCTAGATAAATAAGTACATTTGTATGGTGCTGACAATGCTAAATGCTAACACAGCCCCAGATAATAGTCACAAATCAATGCAGTGCTCTGATTAGATCTTCCTAATGGGGAAGCCGTTAGCTGCATTAGCCGCTAATAACCGCTAATAGCCACTAATAGCCGCTAATCGCTTTATAATTGTGACATTATAAAACCAGGGCAGAGCGTCAGAGAGAGTCCTCACCTTTTATCGAACCCGACCTGAGAGGGACACAATGAGGAGTTAATATGGTCGTTCTCACGGATCTGTGTTTCATCTGGAGTTAAACTTTAAATGTGTTTCCAGGTTAAAGAGAGAAATGTGTCGACACCTGCCACTCAAAATGTCAAGATTAAAATGTTCATCGATAATTGTGATTATTTACATCCAATAAAACCACAGGAGATGAAATAATACCTGAACATTTTAGAGGCAAATGAAGTGATTTCAAGTCCTGGTCTGGTCTTGGTTTAGTCCTGGTTTGGTCCTGGTTTGGTCCTGGTCTGGTCCTGGTTTAGTCCTGGTTTAGTCTTGGTCTGGTCTTGTTTTAGTCCTGGTTTAGTCCGGGTTTAGTCCTGGTTTAGTCCTGGTTTAGTCCTGGTTTAGTCCTGGTTTAGTCTTGGTCTTGTTTTAGTCCTGGTTTAGTCCTGGTTTAGTCCTGGTCTTGTTTAAGTCCTGTTTAAGTCCTGTTTAAGTCCTGTTTTAAGTCCTGTTTAAGTCCTGGCTTGGTCCTGGTTTGGTGCTGGTTTAGCCCTGGTTTAATCTCGGGTCTAATCCTGATTTGGTCCTAGTTTAGTCCTGATTTAGTCCTATTTTAGTCCTGGTTTAGTCCTGGTTTAGTCCCGGTCTAGTCCTTTTTTAGTCCTGGTTTTGTCCAGATTTAGTCCTGTTTTTGTCCAGATTTAGTCCTATTTTTGTCCAGATTTTGTCCTGTTTTAGTCCTGGTTTTGTGGTACCTTTCGTTCCTAAACCTTCCTGTGCCCATCTCACTGGTGACTACATCTTGGGGCCATGCCATCTGCTTCCTCTGCCCTCGTCACGTGAGGTCCACCATTAGACCACGCTCCTACAGACAACACCAATATGGCCGCCAAATTCCACCTGCTGACCACACCAATATGGCCGCCAAATATGGCCCTCAACAGAGAAGAGTCCAGACTGCAGTCATTAGCCCCACACAGAGAGGCAGAAGCACACACACCTGGAGGGACTGAGTGTACCTCTGAAGTCAAGGTTAAAGACGAAACACAACTTATTCATTATATTAAACTACAATTAAAACACTATTCAAACTTTATGAACACTCTAGCTTTGGTATTGCTAATGTATTCATTTCTATTTAATCAAACGTTGGGATAATTGGAATATTTGAAAGGTACATGAGCTTTATAACTTTATATTGTTGTGTTTTGGTCTAGAGAAACACACCAAATTACTTCTGGTTGTTTATATTCTGAACTCCAAGGCTACTGTAAGTAAACCCACGTCAAAACAAGAGCAAAAAAACAGCAGTCTGAACTCACTCGATCCAGTCTCCAAAACAGACCAGTAACTGACCAACAGAACCTTCAACTCACAGAGGGACTAGGTTAAATCTCACTTTGTTAAAGCTGTGAAAGCCCTGGCAGCTGAACATGGGGAGTTTGATTTCACATAAATACATTGCTCTCAGGGCTGGAGCTGCAGTACCGGGAGCGGCCACTAATGTTTGTGTGTTGTGTTGTGTCTGGAGGGGGCAGTGTTGCGTCTGGAGGGGGCAGTGTTGCGTTGCGTCTGGAGGGGGCAGTGTTGCGTCTGGAGGGGGCAGTGTTGCGTCTGGAGGGGGCAGTGTTGCCTCTGGAGGGGGCAGTGTTTGCGTCTGGAGGGGGCAGTGTTGCGTCTGGAGGGGGCAGTGTTGCCTCTGGGGAGGTCAGTGCAGTGTTGTCTCTGGAGGGGGCAGTGTTGTCTCTGGAGGGGGCAGTGTTGCCTCTGGAGGGGGGCAGTGTTGCGTCTGGAGGGGGCAGTGTTGTCTCTGGAGGGGCAGTGTTGCGTCTGGAGGGGGCAGTGTGTTGCGTCTGGAGGGGGCAGTGTTGCGTCTGGAGGGGGCAGTGTTGCCTCTGGAGGGGGCAGTGTTGCGTCTGGAGGGGGCAGTGTTGCGTCTGGAGGGGGCAGTGTTGCCTCTGGAGGGGGCAGTGTTGTCTCTGGAGGGGGCAGTGTTGCCTCTGGAGGGGGCAGTGTTGCGTCTGGGGGGGCAGTGTTGCGTCTGGAAGGGGCAGTGTTGTCTCTGGAGGGGGCAGTGTTGCGTCTGGAAGGGGCAGTGTTGTCTCTGGAGGGGGCAGTGTGTTGCGTCTGGAGGGGGCAGTGTTGCGTCTGGAGGGGGCAGTGTTGCGTCTGGAGGGGGGCAGTGTTGCGTCTGGAGGGGGCAGTGTTGCGTCTGGAGGGGGGGCAGTGTTGCCTCTGGAGGGAGCAGTGTTGCGTCTGGAGGGGGCAGTGTTGCCTCTGGAGGGGGCAGTGTTGCGTCTGGAGGGGGCAGTGTTGCGTCTGGAGGGGGCAGTGTTGTCTCTGGAGGGGGCAGTGTTGTCTCTGGAGGGGGGCAGTGTTGCGTCTGGAGGGGGCAGTGTTGCGTCTGGAGGGGGCAGTGTTGCGTCTGGAGGGGGGCAGTGTTGCCTCTGGAGGGGGCAGTGTTGCGTCTGGAGGGGGCAGTGTGTTGTGTCTGGAGGGGGGCAGTGTTGTCTCTGGAGGGGGCAGTGTTGCGTCTGGAGGGGGCGTTACCTTGACCAGTCCTGGATACTCGTTGGAGGGGAGTCCGTAGATGTGCTGTTGGGTCTCCTCTCCCTCCGTCAGCAGGAAACAGGGGAACCGGTTCTTCACATGGTACGATCCGGGGGTCTTCTCTTTCCAATAACACACGTTTATCTTCAGCATCTGCACACAGAGAGGTCAGAGGTCACACAGAGAGGTCAGAGGTCACACAGACAGGTCAGAAGTCACACAGGAGGGATATTATGTAAATCACTATTCTATTCATTTTAATAGATTTTTAATAGTTCATAGTAACCCGGACTGACCCATTTAAAGGGCCTTGTACCCCAATTTTTTTGATACTAGGAACAGACTCGATACTCAATACCGATTCCGATATAACAAACTTGAGTCTCAGAAGAAGAGGAAGGAGAGAGGAAGAAGAGAGGAAGGAGAGAGGAAGGAGAGAAGGAGAGAGAGGAGAGAGACGAGAGAGAGGGGAGGGATAGTGGGACAGGACGGAGGTAAAAGAATGGGGAGAAAGAGAGAGGAGGACGATAGGGGAGGGGGAAGAGGAGGAATAGTGGGAAGATGAGGAGAGAGGGAGGAAAGAAAGAGGGTAAAGGAATGTGAGTGTAGAGAGAGAGAAAAAAAGGGAAAAAAAACAGGAAAAAAAAAAGAAAAGAACAGAGAGGGAAGGAGAAGAGAGAAAGGGAAGGGGATAGTGGGAGAGAGGAAGGAGGTAAAAGAATGGGTAGAAAGAGAGAGGACGATGGAAGAGAGAGAGAGGAGGAGGATAGAGGGACAATGAGGAGAGAGGGAGAAAATAAGGAATGTAGTAGAGGAGAGAGAGAGAGAGAGAGAGAGTGAAGAGAAAAAAACTGTGAAAAAAAGAGGAAAAAAGAGAAAAAAAAAAAGAGGAAAAAAGAGAACAGTGCTCAGTGTCCAGTAGGCTCATCTTGGTCCATGGGTGTTATACTCGTCTCTGGGTCAGATCTTTCTAAACAGATTCAGGAAAGGTTCATTTCTGTCCTGTGAATGTGACTTTTTTTAGTATCGATACAGCTCAAACGTGAATCTAGTTTCGATACTAGTTTTAGTATCGATTTGTATCTGATTTTCGACACTTTTGCTCCTAATATGAACATTATTATTCTGGATCGTAGCTGTTTTCACTCGTGCACAGTTGTGTTTTACAGTGAGTGGGGCTGCAGCAGAGCGGAGAGAGGGGTGGTGCTGACTAAGCTTGGAGCTGTTTAAAAATGAAAGAGTTTTTTTTATATATATATTTATTTATTTATTTATTTATTTGAGCCGTGAACAAAACCTGCAGTGACATATTCAGGTGGGCTCTCAGTCTTACCGATCCGATGTTTTATTCAGTGTTTGAGGCAAAAGTACACAGCGTTTTCACACTAATATCTGAGCCTCGTGTTGTTTCATTTGGCTGTTTTTTCTGCTTAGAGTTGCAGTTTGTTGTCACGGTGACCAATGGCATTTATCAAGGAGAATTGTATTGTACCGGAACATTAGAAAAAGAGCAGGAGGTAGACCCACAAATCTTAAAGCGGACACACTGTGCTTGTGTCTGCTGTATAATTATATCATTTTTAACCTCTGGAGTTTGAGTGATTCATGTTTGAGTAATTGTGAACTGAAAATTTTCAAGACGCCATTTTTGCCGCGTTTGCCAACTTTCTTTTTTTGACCGATTAACCCCCCGTAATTTCCCCGTTTCTAAACATTATACAATATAATGCGTTGCTCACTTCTTCCAAAGGTACAAAACGTTCTGTTTCCCATAAAAACCGTTGTAATTTCTCGTAATCACAGAAAACTCAGACATAACAGATGTATTTCGGTCGAGGCCACATTTCTCTTCTCTGCTTGACACACCCACTACAGGAGGATTGGAGGAGGATTAGGACACTGGTGTAATCTCAATTTGTTAGACTCGGCGCCTTGGACTCGGGGCGCTGGACTCGACGCTGGACTCGGGGCGCTGGACTCGGGGCGCTGGACTCGGGGCGTTGGACTCGGGGCGTTGGACTCGGGGCGTTGGACTCGGGGCGTTGGACTCGGGGACTCGGTCGCTGGACTCGGGGCGTTGGACTCGGGGCGTTGGACTCGGGGCGTTGGACTCGGGGCGTTGGACTCGGGGCGTTGGACTCGGGGCGTTGGACTCGGGGCGCTGGACTCGGGGCGCTGGACTCGGGCGCTGGACTCGGGGCGTTGGACTCGGGGCGCTGGACTCGGGGCGCTGGACTCGGGGCGCTGGACTCGGGGCGCTGGACTCGGGGCGTTGGACTCGGGGCGCTGGACTCGGGGCGCTGGACTCGGGGCGCTGGACTCAGGGCGTTGGACTCGGGGGCGTTGGACTCGGGGCGCTGGACTCGGGGCGTTGGACTCGGGGCGCTGGACTCGGGGCGCTGGACTCGGGGCGCTGGACTCGGGGCGCTGGACTCGGGGCGCTGGACTCGGGGCGCTGGACTCGGGGCGCTGGACTCGGGGCGCTGGACTCGACGCTGGACTCGGGGGCGCTGGACTCGGGGCGCTGGACTCGGGGGCGCTGGACTCGACGCTGGACCGACGCTGGACTCGACGCTGGACTCGACGCTGGACTCGACGCTGGACTCGACGCTGGACTCGGCTTTGAATTTTGCTGTACGCCATCTTTAATCCAACTGTACAGTAAAAGATCCACAGAACGATTCCCGTGCTTCTGCGTCTGTTCTTCATGCAACAGAAAAGAAACCGACAACGTCCACACCCACCGTGACGTTCACACTTCCTTCTCCAGTTTTATTATCTTATATAAAAGTGTGATGTGCAGCTGTCCATAGGGGGCGCTGACAACTCCACGACTCCATGTTGTGATGATGTTTACTGCGATTTGGGGGTCAACAGACTTGTTTCTTTTTCATTTATTTATTTTAGATTACTGCGATTTAAAATGTGCAAATTGTAACAATGAACCACAAAATATGTCGTCTTCGTCACATCAAGTTTGTGAAGTTACTCAAACCTGTATGGATGACATTTAAAGCCACTTCAGGTATGTTTTTAATGCAGGAACAACTTTATAAAATGGTAGAAAGCTCCAAAAAAAACCAACATTTGCCTAACATCCTCTCCTTAAATGCTCAAACACGACCTGACACAACCCTCTGCCTTTAATAAACTCCACTCTAGTTGTTTTTTTTTCATGTTTTTTTTAGAAAGTCCAGATCAGATGATGTATGGTTTGTGGCCCCCCTCCTCAGTTGAGCTAATTATCCAGGCCGCTCTGTTGTTGTGTTGGTGACAAAATGGACTCTATGGGAGGAAATGTGATTCATATTCAAGCTGCAGCCTGGATCTGAGCTGCTTTAAGTCCTGCAACTGCGACGCAAAGTAAATGTGCTAAAGAGGCTCGGCTCGGATTTAAAGACTGTGTCCACCTAGCAACCGTAACCGTGGGGCTTTTATATGAAGATAAACCTTAAAGTGGGACTAAACACCTGAACTACACCCACAGTCACACACTTTGCTCTTTGTGCTAAGTCACTCTCTCTTCAGAGCGCTATCACAACACAACAACACACAAGCAGCGTGCATCGGATCAGGTTTGTGAAGTCGTAGTTACAGTTTTGTGTCGTATTTTTGTATATTTGTTAAGTAGGAGCATGGGTGACAATTTTGCCTATCTTTAATGTCCCATACCTCTAGGGGGAGCTGCAGTCCGGTGGAGGCCAGCACACGGTTGGCCCAGGGTCCCGCGGTGATCACCACGCTCTTAGCACGGTACGATTTGGCAGAGGTCGTTACCGTGACGATGGGGCCCGGTTTAATGTCCACGACCTTCTCCTGATCTCTGAGGACGCCCCCGAACTTCTTAAACTGGTCCTGTAAACAAACGGATCATTTCAGGACTGCAACCTAGAAGTATTTTAATAATCAGACTATTATATTTATATTGTACTTTGGAATGTTCCACACTATGGCATTAAACTTCCCCAGCAGCATTGAAGGATGGGTCAGATGTAGAAGACATTTCCCTACGAGGACAAGACAGTGTAATTTTACCTGTGTTTTTACTAATGACACTGAAGTTACTGAAACATGCATGGATGACACTTAAAACCTCTTTAGACATGTTTTTGATGAACGAACAAACTTTATAACATGCGACAAAGCTAAAAAAAAAAGTTTATTTTGCATAATATCCCCTCTTTAAATGCTCGAACACGACACGACACAAACCTCTGCCTTTAATAAACTAGATAGTACTCAAACTACATTTTGTACTCACAGCCTTTTTAAAAAACATTATCAAGCAAATAATGGTTTAAATATGGAAATCCAGACTGATCTCTCTGTATTTCTTATGTAGATTGATGTCAGTCTGGTCTCCACGTTCTTACACCTGTCACGATAAACAAAATGTGAAGTTCGATATATCACTGAAGGAAATATAGATTTTAAACAATAATATTGAATACTAACTAATTTATGCCACTGACACAAAAACCTAAGAGCAGATTTATCCTGAGACCTGAATCTTTCATGGCTTTATTCATTTGTCTTTGTTATTTGGGCTGATTGGACCTGATGATGTAAAAACAAAGAATTATCTTTTTACATTATGAGAAAAGTGATGTCCACATATGAGGACATTCGTTCTATGTTTTAATCATTTTGATAGAGCATTTGAATAATGATTTGCAAAAACTATTAAGTGCCTGAAACAGCAACATTTGTCCTGAGTGAAAACAAAATGAGAAACAGCAATTGTGCGTTTGGACCAATGTGTCTCATGTGAAGTACTGCTGACAAGTGCAGGAGACATGTGCCGTTTTTTTATATAAAAAAAAAAAATATTCTGAACTTTCTAAACTCTAAATTCTAAATAAAATATTTTTGCATTGTTGCTGTTCTTCTAAAAAAGTTGCATTGTGGCCTAGACAACCCAAAATGTGTCCACATGAGCACGCCAAGTCCTAGGAGGTTAAACCACAAAAACTATTTTATATCTACAATATTGTTTAAAAAAAAACATGGGCTGGAATAAATAAAAAACAGAACAAAACACTTTTGTCGTTAGTTTGCATCTGTATTGAGTGAAACAAGTTACATTAAACTTTTACAGCTTAAATCACTAGAATCATTTGGATGATTTCAGCCCTGGAATGTCCCACCTCTGCTGAATAAAATGTAAAAGGAGATGTTAACTTGGAAACTACCACTTCATGACATCACAAGGTGGAACAGAGCGTTTAGAGCTTTGGAGATGTTACAGACTAATAATATAGCGTTACTCAAACATGTGAAAATAAAACAAAACACAACTCCAGGTCTGTTTTTGAGGAGGAAACAACATTATAACACGACTTAAAGCTCACAAGACTCCTTTAAACAATATATCTGTACTGTTCCCCATGTATTTGAGACACATTTTGCTCAAACACATGCGGGAAAATCAGGTACAGGGCCTTTTATTGGGTGTAAATACAGACTAGAAAACTGTCTCACTCACAAATGTCTGGAGCCAACTGGAACATGTAAAACAGCAGGCGTGAAATAGGACGATTAGTGGCTGTTTCAGAGCTCAGTCAGTGTCTCGCCCAAAATAATGAGATTAAAACGTTACCGGCTTAGTTTAATCTGTCATTTAGACTTTACATATTTTGCATGGAGCCTGGAGGATGTGGAGAAGACAATGGGCTCAGGTTAAGTGCTGTCGTAATGAGGTCGTCATCGTCAATGGATTTGCATGGATAAACTTTGAGCATTGTGCCTTTGTGTAAATTGCGGTGGCATACATGAGGGAAAGTCACTGTTTATTGAAAAAAACAAACTAATTAAAGTCTTAAAGCTACCGTCTGGTCCCTGTTGTATTCTCACACTTCACCACTAGGAGCTATCTACGTTACTCTTGTCTGATAATGTGTCAGCTTTGGTCTGACAGAAGAAGAGCAGAGAGGACAGGGGAGTGTGAGCAAAGGCCAGGTGAGGGAAGGTGGGAGGGGCCAGGTGAGGAGGACAGGGAAGGGCCAGGTGAGGAGGAGGGGCCAGTTGAGGATGGGTGAGTGAAGGGGCCAGACGGGGAGGGGCCAAGTGAGAGGGGGAGGACCCAGATGAAGAGGATGGGTGAGGTGAGGGGCCAGAGGAGGAATGGGGAGAGGCTAAGGGGGATGCCAAGGTGAAAGGGATGGGCCAGGTGAGAAGGATGGGGAGGGGTCAGGTGAGACAAGAGGGGCCAATTGAGGAGGATGGGGAGGGCCAGGTGAGAAGGATGGGGAGGGGCCAGGTGAGGTGACAGAGGGGGCCAATTGAGGAGGATGGGGAGGGGCCAGGTGAGGAGGATGAGGAGGGGCTAAAGGGGGATGGCCAAGGTGAGAGGGAGGGGCCAGCTGAGTAGGATGAGGAGGGGCTAAAGGGGGATGGCCAAGGTGAGAGGAAGGGGCCAGGTGAGGAAGACGGGGAGGGGCCAGGTGAGACAAGAGGGGCCAATTGAGGAGGATGGGGAGGGGGCCAGGTGAGAGGGATGGCCCAGGTGAGACGGAGGGGCCAGGTGAGGAGGATGGGGAGGGGCTAAAGGAGGATGGCCAAGGTGAGAGGGAGGGCCCAGGTGAGACGGAGGGGCCAATTGAGGAGGATGGGCCAGGTGAAGAGAGGGTGGAGGAGGGAATAGGTTTCACATCTGCCCTCAACTGATGTCCCATAAACTTATGTCTGGTGGCTTTCATGGAGACTTGTTCTGCAAAAACGACTTTTTTGAGCTTTTAACCATGTAATAGTTGTTGGCTCTTCTCATTCTCCTGCTCATAGTTGTTTCTGCAGAGAAAAATCCACTACTCGCTTGCGTGACTTGCTCCTACCCATAGAAGGAGCAGACAGCTGCATTTACGGCGATGTCAGCTCTAATTGGGCACCGCAATTTTCCAACTCAGAAGTCAGCGAACTTGTTTCTTTATACAGCAGACACAAGCACAAAAGGTCCACTTTAAAGGTCCTGCATTACACAAAATGGACTCCTGTGAGCTTTAAGCTGTGTTATAATGTCGTTACCTCCTCAAAAACAGACCTGGAGACGTGTTTTGTTCCATTTACACATGTTTGAGTAACACTTTATTATAAGTCTGTTACATCTCCAAAGCTCAAAATGCTCCGTTCCACCTTGTGATGTCATGAAGTGGTAGTTTTCAAGTTGACATCTCCTTTTACCTTTAGTTCAATAGAGATTAGCAATTCCACGGCTGAAATCATCCAAATTATTCTAGTGAAGGTGTGTGGAGTTTAAAAACACACTGGAGCACTTCCTGTATCACTACATGATGACATCACAAGGTGGAACAGAGCATTTTCTGTTTGAGAGAAGAACTCAGCCTAAATATGCAGGGTTTGTGTGTTAAAAATGTGTGAATGAAACAAAAAAACACAACTCCAGGTCTGTTTGTGACGAGGAAACGACATTAGAACCTTGATCAGAAAATGTCGTACTATGAGCCCTTTAAGACTTAGAAGCAAAAATTTTAAAATGTGTTTTGCTTTGGAGGTGACCAGTATCAGTGTGAACACAAGTGTGAAATAGTGATTCATTGGTGTGAACATGAAGAGAAGAAAACAGCAGATTGTCGCTGTGTATGTTTTGGTCCAGACTGGTTTAAAACACTGTAACAGACACTTCAACAGCCCACACTTTCGTCAAACTTTATGTATTCAGTATTCATCCCTCACACCTCGTCTTTTGGCTGTCGACACTGTGCTGAGACAAAAAAAAATCTAGATTACTCATTATGTTTCCAAATCCAGGGTCCATTCACGAGTTAAAGTGCTTTGAGTGACTTGAAGGTGGAAAAGCGTTAAATAAAAATGTGACCATAGTTTGTCTGGGGGAGCGACTTATGCTCAGATGCGACTTATATGTGAAATTATTGAAATATATAAGGTCACATCTTCGTTACTGTCACACTGAGAGTCGTGCGAGGACGCTCTACACTTGTGCACCAGTATCTACTCCTCCTGTACCACTGAACATTTAAAACTTCAGCATTACGGTAATTTAAAAGACATTTAAGACTGAACAAAAATGCCCCTAAAAGAAAATCGTATTGTGCTGAGTCTGATGATAGTCACACAGACGAGGAAGCGGCTCTGGAGTTGGTGGAGTTGGTGGAGTTGGTGGAGTTGGTGGAGTTGGTGGAGTTGGTGGAGTTGGTGGAGTTGGTGGAGTTGGTGGAGTTCGTGGAGATGTTCAGAAGCGACACCGAGGACGAAGAATTCAGTGGATTTAGTGATTTGGACTGAGATCCAGAGTAAACTTGTTGCTTGTTTTTTATGCTTTAGTTCTGTGATTAACAAACCAGACACGTGTTGAGTTCTGTCTGTGCTTCATGGAGCTGAATAAATATAAATGTGTGACGTTAGCGTGTTGTACTGATATTCAGCCTGTTCTTCGACATTTTATTCTTTTTATTACAACTTGCCTTTAAAGATAAAATGTCTGTTCTTGTTCTCGGATTTTGTACAATTAATTTCCCCAAAAGATGCGACTTATAGCCCAGTGCGACATATGTTTTCTCTTCATCATTATGCATTTTTTGGTGCGACTTATACTCCAGAACGACGCATAGTCTGGAAAATACAGTATCTAAAATGTAAAAATTACTAAATACATAGAAAAAAAAGATGATTAAAGTGCATCCAAACTTTTGACTGGTAGTGTGTATTGGAATAAAAATACTAGGCCATATTTCTCCACGTGCTTTGGTCCTGTTCTAGATCTGCTTTAGTGGTACTCAGAAGTATAAATCTATCTTTAGGTAGTACTTGAGAACCTCTGTGTCGCTGCGTTTCGTACCTGTGCGGTCTTCACAGCTCTGTCGGCGTACAGCACCCCCGCGTTCACGTCCACCATGGCTGCGTCTCCAGGAGCCAGATTCATGTTGGGGATGTGCGAGTTGAATTCCCCCCGAGAGATACTCACGGTGGGGGCTTTGGACCGCTGCAGAGTGTCCTTTATCTTGAGGAAACCGTCACTGTTCTCTGGACCCATCACCAGGAGACCAGTCTGCCTGAGGAACAACGAGACAGAGGTTTTGGAGCTTTCTACCATGTTCTAACGCTGTTCCCTCACCATAAACATGTCTGACGAGGTTTAAGACGTCATCCGTGCATGTTTGAGTAATCTAGTGATCTCTCCCGGGCCTTTTTTCAAACCCTTCTTATGTTTAGCGGTAAGATGCTGTACAAAGCTCCGCCCACAAACCTACATCACATCACCCACAACCTGATGTGATGTGCAGTAGTTTCATGAGCGGGATGCAAACGGATTGTGTTGTACCGCTCTGAAGGGGGAGTGACTTAGCATGAGGAGCAAAGGCAGAGGGTACTCAAGAAAGTCAAACTTATTAAACATGTTATACTCTATTGGGCGAATATAGCATTTTCAAAAAAATTAAAGTAGAAGTAAATATCTCATCTTTAATACTCCACAGAAGTAAATATCTCATCTTTAATACCCCACAGAAGTACAAGTGTGTCTTTAGTACCATACAACATATCCATGGAGACGTACAGGTGGCAGTCCCCTTTGGAAAAGTTGCACAATTCAACTTTAAAAAGGTCTTATATTACACAAAATTGACTCTTGTGAGCTTTAAGTCATGTTATAATGTTGTTAACTCCTCAAAAACAGACCTGGAGTTGTGTTTTGTTTCATTCACATGTTTGAGTAACACTTTATTATTAGTCTGTAACATCTGCAAAGCTTAAAACACTCTGTTGCACCTTGTGATGTCATGAAGTGGTAGTTTTCCTTTCATTCTCTACCCCTCTCTCCTCTCTTTCCCCTTTCACACTTCCTGTTTCTTTCTCTTCTTTTTCCTTTCTCTCTCTCTCTATAACCCTCTACCCCCCTTTCCTCTCTTCCTTTACCTTTCCGCTCTCTCCCTTCTTTCTCTCTGTCTCTCTCTTCAAGTTAACAGGGTCATTTTACCTTTTGTTCAGTGGAATTTAAAAACACAGTGGAGCACTTCCTGTATCGTGATGACATCACAAGGTGGAATAGAGTGTTTTCTGTTTTGAGAGAAGAACTCAGACTAAATATGCCGAGTTTGTGTGTTAAACATGTGTGAATGAAACGACATACATCTCACATTATAACATAGATCTGAAAACAGCGTGATATTGGCCCTTTAAGAGTTAGCATAGTTAGCTTTAAGAGTTAGCATAGTTAGCTTTAAGAGTTAGCATAGTTAGCTTTAAGAGTAAGCATAGTTAGCTTAAGAGTAAGCATAGTTAGATTTAAGAGTTAGCATAGTTAGCTTTAAGAGTTAGCATAGTTAGCTTTAAGAGTAAGCATAGTTAGCTTTAAGAGTAAGCATAGTTAGATTTAAGAGTTAGCATAGTTAGCTTTAAGAGTTAGCATAGTTAGCTTTAAGAGTAAGCATAGTTAGCTTTAAGAGTAAGCATAGTTAGCTTTAAGAGTAAGCATAGTTAGCTTTAAGAGTTAGCATAGTTAGGTTTAAGAGTTAGCATAGTTAGCTTTAAGAGTTAGCATAGTTAGGTTTAAGAGTTAGCATAGTTAGGTTTAAGAGTTAGCATAGTTAGCTTTAAGAGTAAGCATAGTTAGCTTTAAGAGTTAGCATAGTTAGCTTTAAGAGTTAGCATAGTTAGGTTTAAGAGTTAGCATAGTTAGGTTTAAGAGTTAGCATAGTTAGCTTTAAGAGTTAGCATAGTTAGCTTAAATCCAGCCCAGTTGTGCATGTTTCTATTGTAATTTGCAGACTTAAACAGCTGCATATTGAAACAGTTAAAATAAAAGATTCTAATGGTTTGACCCGTGTGTAACGAGCCCGAGGAGCCGGATCTGAACGACCTGCAGCAGCTCCTGACCTCGCCAACCAAAACGCCACATATATATATTCTAGACGCAAATTAAAAGGGCCGGCGGGTCACGCAGAGTTGAGAATAATTTAACAGACGAGGTTTAAATTGAATCTGCATAATAAGATGAGCGCTACAGCCGAGAGAGGCCCCACCGGCTGCAGTCACGTTAATATGAAGCAGCGCGAAACTCGATTTTGATGCTGAGGAACAGACTCGATACTCGATACCACGAGGATAAAAAAAAGACTCTTTCTTAAGGTGGAAAGAGAGACAGAGAGAGAGAGAGAGAGAGAAAAGAGAGAGAGGGGAGGACAGACTGTGACTTTTAACAATACATTATTGTGTCACTTGGGGAGGAGAGAGGCAGGGAAGGAGAGGTGGAGAGAGAGGGAGGAGAGACGGAGAGAGAGAGGGGGGAGAGGGGAGAAGGGGGAGGAGGGAGAAGAAAGGGAGGGAGCGGGGGAGAAAGGAGGAGAGAGAGAGAGATGAGAGGGGGAGAGAGAGGAGGGGGGGGAGAGAGAGAAAGGGAAGAAGCGGTGGTGGAGAGAGGGAGGGGGGGAGAAAGAGAAGGGGGAGGAGTGAGAGGGAGGGAGAGAGGGAGAAAGAGGAAGGGGGAAGAAAGAGGGGGAGAGAGAGAAGAAGAATAGAGAGGAAGAAGAGGAAGGAGAGAGAGAAAGGGAAAGGAGGAGAATGGAAGGGGAGAGAGAAGGGGGGGAGAGAGAGAGAGAGGGAAGGAGAGGTGGGGAGGGAGGGAGGAGAAGAAAGAGAGAGGAAGGGGAGAAGAGAGAAGAGGGAGAGGGGGGAAGGAGAGGGGTGGGGAGAGAGGGAGGGGAGGAGAGAGAAGAGAAGGAGAGACTCAGTGACTCATGTGAAATGAAGGAGCTCATTGGTCACACATCATTTACAGACAAAATGACACGTCTCTCGCCTCAGATGACCAGAGTTTAGTGCTTCGCTCGGCAGCCATATTGTTCTGAAAACGAGTGACCACACGTGTCTCTGATTGGCTAATCCCACCTGTCAATCACGCCCCTCTGACGCACATCTTCAGGTTGATGGAAATATGCGACAGTGGCTCATTTGGTTAGAGCGTTGGTCATCATCAAATCGATATCGTGATCTCAAAATCTGGCCAAAATTTGTCCTTTGTCTCGTTTAAAGCCGCCGCACAAAAGTAAAGACACAAAGAAGCGTCAGGCCTGTGCGAGTTTGTGTTTTTGTGAAAAGTGAACAGAGCTGCAGCTTTTTGATGAAGACGTCTGCATCAGCTCAGGGTCAATGTGATTTTACACAATCCACCTGAGAGACGGAGAAAAAAAAAAAGAGAGGGAGGGAAGGAGGGAGGGAGGGAGAGAGGGAGAACAATCCACCTGAGAGAAGGAGGGAAGGGAGGAGAAAAACCTGAGAGGGAGGGAAGGAGGGAAGGAGAGAGAGAGCAATCCACCTGAGAGACGGAGAAAAAGAGAGGGAGGGAGGGGAGGGAGGAGAGAGGAGAGAGGGAGAACAATCCACCTGAGAGACGAAGAGAAAAAAAGAGAGGGAGGGAGGGAGGGAGGAGAGAGAGAGAGAGAGAACAATCCCACCTGAGAGACAGAGAAAAAGAGAGGGAGGGAGGAAGGAGGGGAGGAGAGAGAGAGAGGGAGAAACAATCCACCTGAGAGACGGAGGGAGAAAAAAAGAGAGAGAGGGAGGGAGGAGAGAGAGAGGGAGAACAATCCACCTGAGAGACGGAGAAAAAAAAGGGGAGGGAGGGAGGGAGGAGAGAGAGAGGGAGAACAATCCACCTGAGAGACGGAGAAAAAAGAGGGAGGGAGGGAAGGAGGGAGGAGAGAGGAGAGGAGAACAATCCACCTGAGAGATGGAGAAAAAAAAGAGGGAGGGAAGGAGGGAGGAGAGAGGGAGAACAATCCACCTGAGAGACGGAGAAAAAAAGAGGGAGGGGGAGGAGGGAGGAGGGAGAGGAGAGGGGGGAGAACAATCCACCTGAGAGACAAGAAGAAAAAGAGAGGGAGGGAAAGGAGGGAGAAAGAGAGGGAGAACAATCCACCTGAGAGACGAAGAAAAACAGAGGGAGGGAAGGAGGGAGGAGAGAGGAGAGAGGGAGAACACTCCACCTGAGAAACAAGAAGAAAAAAACAGAGGGAGACAAGGAGGGAGGAGAGAGGAGGAGAGGGAGCAATCCACCTGAGAGATGGAGAAAAAAAGAGAGGGAGGGAAGGAGGGAGGAGAGAGGGAGAACAATCCACCTGAGAGACGGAGAAAAACGGAGGGAGGGAAGGAGGGAGGAGAGAGGGAGAACAATCCACCTGAGAGACGGAGAAAAAAAAAAGGGAGGGAGGGAGGGAGAGAGAGAACAATCCACCTGAGAGACGGAGAGGAAAAAGAGAGGGAGGGAAGGGAAGGAAGGAGAGAGGAGAGAGAGGAGGAGGACAATCCACCTGAGAGACGGAGAAAAACAGAGGAGGGAAGGAGGGAGGAGAGGGGAGAGGGAAAATCCACCTGAGAGACGGAGAAAAAGAGAGGGAGGGAAGGAGGAGAGGAGAGAGAGAGGGAAAACCACCTGAGAGACGGGAGAAAAAAAGAGGGAGGGAAGGAGGGAGGGAGGGAGGAGAGGGAGAGAGGGGAGAAGAATCCACCTGAGAGACGGAAAAAAAAAAGAGAGAGGGAGGGAAGGAGGGAGGGGACAGGGGAGGTGGGGGAGAGAGGGAGAACAATCCACCTGAGAAACAAGAAGAAAAAGGGAGAGGGAGAGGAAGGAGGGGGAGAGAGAGAAAAATCTACCTGAGAGACGGAGAAAAAGAGAGGGGAGGGAAGGAGGGAGGAGAGAGGGAGAACAATCCACCTGAGAGACGGAGAAGAAAAAAAAGAGAAGAGGGAGGGAAGGAGGAGGACGAGGAGAGAGAACAACAATCCACCTGAGAGACGGAGAGAAAAAACAGAGGGAGGGAAAGGAGGGAGGAGAGAGGGAGAACAATCCACCTGAGAGACGGAGAAAAAAAGAAAAGGAGGGAGGGAAGGAGGGAGGAGAGAGGGAGAACAATCCACCTGAGAGACGGAGAAGAAAAACAGAGGGAGGAAGGAGGGAGGAGGAGAGAAGGGAGAACAATCCACCTGAGAGACGGAGAAAAAAAAGAGAAAAGGAGGGAAGGAGGGAGGAGAGAGGAGGAGAGGGAGAAAATGGAATCCACCTGAGAGACAAGAAGAAAAAGAGAGGGAGGGAAGGGGAGGAGGAGGAGAGAGGGAGAACAATCCACCTGAGAGACGAAGAAAAAAAGAGAGGGAGGGAAGGAGGGAGGAGAGAGGAGAGAGGGAGAACACACTCCACCTGAGAAACAAGAAGAAAAACAGAGGGAGGAGGACAAAAAGGGAGGAGAGAGGGACAGAACAAGAGGGGAGAAAAAAGAAGGAAGAGAGAGTAAGAAAGAGGGAGATAAAGAGGAAGGTTAGGAGAGAGGAAGGAGAAAGAGAGAGGAAAGGAGAGAGAGGAAAAAAAGAGGGGGGGGGGGGGGGGGGTGGAAGAGGAGGGTTAGGAGAGGGGAAGGGAGATAGAGAGAGAGAGACAAGAGGGGGAGGGGGGAGGGAAGAGAGAGCGAGGGAGAGGGAAGAGAGAAGGAAGAGAGGAGAAAAGAGCTGGAGAAGAGAGGGAGAGAGCGAGAGGCAGGGAGAAAGAGGGAAATAAAGAGGAAGATTAGGCGAGGGAGAGAGAGAGAGAGAGAAAGAGAAAGGGGAGAGAGGGCAAGGGGAAAGAGGGGAGAGAGAGGGTGGAGAGAGAGGAGGAAGAGAGAAGGAAAAAGAGAGAGAAGAGGGGGAGAGAGGAAGAGAGAGAAAGACAGGAGAGACAGGCAGACAGGAAGGGAAGGAGAAGGAAGGAGAGAGGCAGAGAATGAGAGAAAGAGAGAATGAGATAGATTGGAAGACACGTTAAGGGAGAAATATAAAGAGAAAGGAGAGAGTGGGAGAGAAGATAGAGAAGCAGCAGAGGAGAGGGAGAGGGGAAAGAGGAGAAAAAAGAGAGAAAGACAGAGAGGGGGAGGGATGGAGAGACCGGTGCAGTGACACAGCTCGTCTCGTGTTAGTTCCTGGTGCTGAGTGGAGTCTGTGTTGTTTCTGGGTAATAGGTTTTTCTCTTGTGTTTGTGCTTCTGTCTCGAACAAACGACAGAAACACGACACAGAGAGAGAACAAACTGGAACAGGACAGAGAGAGAGAACAAACTGGAACAGAACAGAGAGAGAGAACAAACTGAAACAGGACAGAGAGAGAGAACAACCTGGAACAGGACAGAGAGAGAGAACAAACTGGAACATGACAGAGAGAGAGAACAAACTGGAACAGGACAGAGAGAGAGAACAAACTGGAACAGAACAGAGAGAGAGAGAGAACAAACTGAAACAGGACAGAGAGAGAGAACAAACAGGAACAGGACAGAGAGAGAGAACAAACTAGAACAGAACAGAGAGAGAGAGAACAAACTGGAACAGGACAGAGAGAGAGAACAAACTGGAACAGGACAGAGAGAGAGAGAACAAACTGGAACAGGACAGAGAGAGAGAACAAACTGGAACAGGACAGAGAGAGAGAACAAACTGGAACAGGACAGAGAGAGAGAGAACAAACTGGAACAGGACAGAGAGAGAGAACAAACTGGAACAGAACAGAGAGAGAGAGAGAGAGAACAAACTGAAACAGGACAGAGAGAGAGAACAAAACGGGAACAGGACAGAGAGAGAGAGAACAAACTGAAACAGGACAGGACAGAGAGAGAGAACAAACAGGAACAGGACAGAGAGAGAGAGAACACAGGAACAGGACAGAGAGAGAGAGAAGAACAAGCTGGAACAGGACAGAGAGAGAGAGAGAACAAAACTGGAACAGGACAGAGAGAGAGAGAACAAACTGGAAACAGGGACAGAGAGAGAGAACAAACAGGAACAGGACAGAGAGAGAGAGAGAACAAACTGAAACAGGACAGAGAGAGAGAGAAAAAACAGGAACAGGACAGAGAGAAGAGAGAACAAACTGGAACAGGACAGAGAGAGAGAACAAACTGGAACAGGACAGAGAGAGAGAACAAACTGGAACAGGACAGAGAGAGAGAGAACAAAACTGGAACAGAAACAGAGAGAGAGAGAGAACAAAACTGAAACAGGACAGAGAGAGAGAGAACAAACAGGAACAGGACAGAGAGAGAGAACAACAAACTGGAACAGAACAGAGAGAGAGAGAGAAACAAACTGGAACAGGACAGAGAGAGAGAGAACAAAACTGGAACAGGACACACAGAGAGAGAACAAACTGGAACAGGACACAGAGAGAGAACAAACTGGAACAGGACACACAGAGAGAGAGAACAACCTGGAGCAGGACAGAGAGAGAGACAAGCTGGAACAGGACAGAGAGAGAGAGAAAACAAACTGGAACAGGACAGAGAGAGAGAGAGAACAAACAGGAACAGGACAGAGAGAGAGAACAAACAGGAACAGGACAGAGAGAGAGAGAACAAACTGAAACAGGACAGAGAGAGAACAAACAGGAACAGGACAGAGAGAGAGAACAAACAGGAACAGGACAGAGAGAGAGGAGAACAAGCTGGAACATGACAGAGAGAGAGAACAAACTGGAACAGGACAGAGAGAGAGAGAGAACAAACTGGAACAGGACAGAGAGAGGAGAGAGAGAACAAACTGAAACAGGACAGAGAGAGAGAGAACAAACAGGAACAGGACAGAGAGAGAGAGAACAAACTGGAACAGGACAGAGAGAGAGAGAACAAACAGGAACAGGACAGAGAGAGAGAGAACAAACTGGAACAGACACAGAGAGAGAGAACAAACTGGAACAGGACACAGAGAGAGAACAAACTGGAACAGGACAGAGAGAGAGAGAACAACAAACTGGAACAGGACAGAGAGAGAGAGAACAAGCTGGAACAGGACAGAGAGAGAAAAGAACAAAACTGGAACAGGACAGAGAGAGAGAGAAAAACTGGAACAAGACAGAGAGAGAAAGAACAAACTGAGAACAGGACAGAGAGAGAGAAGAACAAACTGGAACAGGACAGGGAGAGAGAAACAAACTGGAACAGGGACAGAGAGAACAAACTGGAAACAGGACAGAGAGAGAGAGAACAAACTGGAACAGGACAGAGAGAGAGAAAGAACAAACTGGAACAGGACAGAGAGAGAGAGAACAAACTGGAACAGGACAGAGAGAGAAAGAACAAAAAACTGGAACAGGACAGAGAGAGAAAGAACAAAACTGGAACAGGACAGAGAGAGAGAGAACAAACTGGAACAGGACAGAGAGAGAAAGAACAAACTGAAACAGGACAGAGAGAGAGAACAAACTGGAACAGGACGAGAGAGAGAGAGACAAAACTGGAACAGGACAGAGAGAGAGAGAACAAACAGGAACAGGACAGAGAGAGAGAACAAACAGGAACAGGACGAGAGGAGAGAGAGAACAAACTGAAACAGGACAGAGAGAGAGAGAACAAACAGGAACAGGACAGAGAGAGAGAACAAACTGGAACAGGACAGAGAGAGAAAGAAAGAAAACTGAAACAGGACAGAGAGAGAGAACAAACTGGAACAGGACAGAGAGAGAGAACAAACTGGAACAGGACTTCCTGCTGCATCTACCAACATCAAGAAGACAAGTACAGATACCAGAGCAGAACATACTCAAGTAAAAGTCAAAATATCACATGAAAAAATCTACTCAAGTAAAAGTACTAGGAGAGAGATGGAAGAGAGAAGGAGAGGAGAGGAAAAGGAGAGATAAAGGAAGAGGAAGGTTAGGAGGGGGGAGGGAGAGCGATGGAGTAGAGAGGGGGGAGAGGTTAGGAGAGGGGGAGGGAGAGAGAGGTTGGGTTGTGGAGTAGAGAGGGAGAGAGAGGAAAAGAGGGGGGAAAAAAGAGAGAGGGAGAGAGGGAGGGAGGTTTGGGAGAAGAGAGAGGGAGAGATAAAGAGGAAGGTTAGAGAGGGGGAAGGAGAGAGAGAGAAAGGGAGAGGAGGAGAGGGAGAGAGGGAGAGAAAAGGGCAGGTAAGAGAGGGGGAAGGAGAGAGAGACAGGAGAGGAAGAGAGGGAGAGATGGAGGAGAAGGGGGCAGGGAGAGAGAGACAGGAAGAGAGGAGGGAAGAGGGAGAGAGGAGAGAGGGAGGTAAGAGGAAGAGAGGGAGAGAGAGAAGAGAGGGAGAGAGGAGGAGGCAGAGGGAGGAGAGGAGGAGAGAGAAGGGAAAGAGGGAGAGAGAGGAAGAGAGAGGGGAGGAGAGAGAGAGGAGGAGAGAGTGCGAGAGGGGGAGATAAAGAGGAAGTTTAAGAGAGGGGGAGGGAGAGAGAGAGACAGGAGAGGAAGAGAGGGAGAGATGGACGAGAAGGGAGAGAGAGGGCGGAGAGAGGGAGAGAGGAGGAAGAGAGGAGGTAAGAGAGAGAAGAGAGGGAGACCGAGGAAGAGAGGGAGATCAAAAGAAAGGTTGGGAGAGGGACAGAGAGGACAGGAGAGGGGAGAGAGAAAGAGACAGAGGGAGGAGAGAGAAGGGAAAGAGGGAGAGAGAGGAAGATAGAGGGAGGAGAGAGAGAAGAGGAGAGAGAGGAGACCAACCCAAAGAAGAAATTTGGAACAATACGCCTCCTTTCACCACACTTTCCTCTGTTTTTTTTACCTGTAGAGTTTGACCCCGGCCTCCTTCTCGACCTCCGCCCACAGCTGGTAGCACTCCTCCATCATGTGAGCGTAGAAGTCCTGCTGATAGGCTTTTCTGATGATCCGTGTCTGTCCATGAGAGCTGCCCTACTGTGCGGGAGGACGAACTGCAACAGCACAACAGCAAAAAAGACCATCAAACTCTCAGGGTTATGAACATGAAGGAAGTCGTGATTTCAGGTGGAGGGCGGAGTCTTTATATCTCCATTTTTAAACTGGCTTCACAAACTTGTCACATTATTAATCTTATGGCGTAAAGTCCTTTTTAACTGACCACAATCGCGTCTTTGAAGAAGAATAATATAACTTTGGTTGATTTATTCTGACAGAGAAGACGCAGAACTTTGTAACTCCTCGCATGAAACAAAAACTGGAGAAGAGAAACCAGAAAACCAGGTAAAAAAAAAAAAAAAATCTACATATTTAATGATTTTATTTTGAATTTTATCAACTCAAACCTGTCCCCTGTCAGCCAATCACGACATGCTAGCTTTACCTCTCAGCCAATCAAATCTCCAATCATTACATCAGGCGTCAGGGTCCAAGGGTCAAAGGTTATCCATGCAGCCCCCTGCCCTGGTTGCACGTGTCTCGTTTGGTCTTCAGTCCCTCCAGTTTGATCTGACACTGACAACAGAGCCACCGATCAGTTACTCAACTTATGTAAAAGTTCACCTCGTTGGTTCACTTTGGGCCACAGTAAAAGTTACGTAATTTAAAGTTATACAAGGCCAGAACCAGCCCACACTGGTTTCACTGCAGGTTTACTAATGCACTCTCCACTTTTTCAACAGCGGCAGAGTGTTTGTCCACTGAGCCGAGGGTTGGCGGTTCAAATCCCACTCTCGACGTTAACATCATCAGGTTGGCGGTGCGATTCTAGCTCCCGCAGATGAACACTATCCTTGGGCAAGACGCTTAACCCACTCACCCTCTCCTTCTTTTCCTCCTCTTCCTCGAACATCTGTAAACTAAATATTTTCTTACTATTTTTTTTTTACATACTTTTTAAAAATGTTTTATTTAACCTTTATTTAACCAGGAAAGTCCCATTGAGACTCAAAGGTCTCTTTTCCTGATCAATAATCAATAAAATTAAAAAATAAAAAATTAAAATAAAAATAAAAAAAATAAAAAACTCAATTAAAAACAGTGACATACCATTGACTGGCTTTGAGGATTTGAATAGAAAATATATATATTAAAAAAATATATATAATAATTGAGTTATTTCTCTTTTTTCTTTACTACACAACTCCATATATCTTTTCATATATTTGATATCATCTGTTTGTATATAAAATGTAAAAAGTATTTGAAATAAATAAAAAAAAACTGAATGAGAGGGTGAGTCCTTTTTAACATGTCTCCAGGGGCAGCAGATGAAAAATCTCAGTTTAATCTAATTCTTACACAAATATTTATTAATGAAAACTGTCCCTGTTAAATAAACGAGTGAACAGAGTAAGTACGCTACGATAAAGGGACGTAGAACGGAGCCATAGACTGTATAGCGGCTAATTTGGAACTCCAACTGCGAGTATCATAGCAACCAAAGAGCCAATCAAGAGCGAGGCACCACTGATTTAACAGGGAGTGAGCGCTTAGCAACACTGTCAATCAAACCTGTTGCTAAGACTGTTATTAATGAAACAAAAACCCCAGGATCATGTTGAGGGTTAATACGAACATTTAAGACCAAAATGACGAGTCTGACAGCAGCAGTTACAGACACAGTTTTTCAATAGAAAGTGAATTGGAGCCAGAGTCGATGGCTAGCAGGTTAGCTTTGTCCATTTCTATAAACAGTCAATGAACTGAACTGTCGGCTACAACGCTCTCTCAGCCTAAACGACCAACAACAACGTGTTTTTTCTTTGTTTTTTTCATGGACAATGCCGATACCGATTGCTTAGTATCCATAGCAACTGATAAGCCAATAAGGTCTTCCGATACTGGGCCGATATATAGGGCAGATTTTGTCATTTTGTTTTACTCCAAATGGGATAAAAGAGCCGTGGAGTCGTGTTTGTTTCTATTTCATAGCAAAGTTTCCGAATTAAACTTGAGCAGATTACACAATATGGCCCCCTGCTGGAGATTTAAGGCTAATATCTGATGTTATAATAAGAAGAATCGTATTTTTAGAGATATTTGGGCTTTTTTATCATTAATTATTGTCACAAATTACATGTTTATAGCTACAACAACCTCCCGTTAACCGCACTGGACTAAACCAATGTATGAGTTTCAACTAAAACTACAGCTCAAATATTACTCTGTGAATATAACTATAGCTGTTTTTCTGCCTTCTTATTAGGCTAGTAATTACCGACACAAATTATCCTGTTAAATTATCCTATTAAATGCTACAACAACCTCATTAATGACACTGGAGTCAAGCCATTTATAACAAAAGTGTCACTGTAATGAAGTTTAACTAAAACGACACATAAACAGGACTATCATTCTATACAGTGTTTATATTACAGGTCTAGCCATGCAAAAAACAGCATTGGGAAGTAACTGAATACATGTACTCATAATACGTACTCGGATACTACCTTTGAGTAACTGTATTGAAGTACTTTTTCATTTTGGGGGTGTTCAGATTGCAATTACTTTCTTAAAATGAAAGCAATACATGGCGGCACAGCATAATTTTAGCTTCAAACTGCACAGAATTAGTGAGAAAAATACAAAACTGAGCTCTCGTGGTGAAGCAGGTGTAGTTTTTCCTTTTCTTATCAGTGATGGAGACACAGAACAAACGGAGAAACAAAAATAAATCCTGTGCTGTTTTAATCCTGCGTTGTGTGGTCCCTCACTATATCACAATTCATCTTTCATGGTCTTGCTGTTTCATAGATTTTTTTTTTGTGTTCTGCGTCCTGATTGGCTGAGGGACTGTAGACCATTGTGTTCTGCGTCCTGATTGGCTGAGGGACTGTAGACCATTGTGTTCTGTGTTCTGATTGGCTGAGGGACTGTAGACCATTGTGTTCTGTGTTTTGATTGGCTAAAAGACTGTAGACCATTGTGTTCTGCGTCCTGATTGGCTAAGGGACCGTAGACCATTTTGTTCTGTGTCCTGATTGGCTAATGGACCGTAGACCATTGTGTTCTGCGTCCTGATTGGCTGAGGGACTGTAGATCATTGTGTTCTGCGTCCTGATTGGCTGAGGGACTGTAGACCATTGTCCATCAGTCTCCTCCGTGTCTCCTGTACAGTACAGAATGTGTCAGACAAATTTACATAAATGTTGGATGCGCAGTGTGACTCTTAAGTGCTGTATGTTTGCAAGTTTTCTCCTCGACAAAACCGACAAAGGCACCGACGAAGGTTTGAACTTTGACAGAGTTTAAACAAGAGAGAAATGTGAGAAAATGTTAATGTCTGTGTGAGAAAAGTGTATAAAGTGTGTGGTGAGGGGTTTTACAGCCAAGAAGCATAGAGAATAATGTAAAAAATAAAGCAGATACTTTGCGTATTTCGGCTATTGTGGGTTATTTTTAGAATGTAACCTCGTAGTTTTCTAATGTAAACTGAACTGGAGTGTGGCGTTGTTGGAGGTGCCCCGTGATCACTTCCTGTCTGGACCGCGGCGTCTGGCAGGTTAGATATGTCCATTTACATAAACAGTCTATGGTCCCATCACCGTCTGCAAACTAATCTGAAGGACCGTGGTTTTGTGTTCATGTGTCATTTTAATCCCATAACTGCACAGATCTGATCATAATCTGACGAGGCGTGACTGTATCCGCAGCCACTGATACTATAAATGAGACTGTATATAAAGACTAGTACTGCAGTAATGGAACGCAACAAAGTAAAAGAGGTAAAGTACTATGCTTAAGTACACATTTCAGGTATCTGTAGTTTTACTTTTACTTCACTACAATCGAGAGCACTATCTGTACTTTCTACTCCACTACATTTTTGAACTGGACTGAAAAGTAAAAAGTACTTTTTTATTATAGTTTGAGATCTGCTGAAAAGGCTGAGGGTTTATTTATTTATTTTTATTAATAGTGTTTTTTTGTAATAGTATTTTTTAAGTAATAGTATTTTTTATTAATAGTATTTCTTTAATAGTATTTTTTTATTAAAAGTATTTCTTTGTCAAGTCCATACTTTAAGCAAAGAAAAATACACAAATTTTAAAAATGATTGATTCAATCGTTTCTGTTGAACAAAATTTTGCAAAAATCTGTATCAAAATCACTACATTTAAAGCTTTATGAGATCTCACAAAATGCGCAAAATACTAACTTTTTACTCTTTAATAAGTACATTTTTAAAGAAATACCTTTACTTTAGTAGAAAGTAAAAAGGGTTTTATTCTGCATCTTCTCTTTTAATGTTAATTTTATGATGATTTTTACGTTTTAAATTTATCTTTACTTTTACTTGTTTTTTGTTTTTGTTTTAATTTATTTTTACTTTTAGTAGATTTTTTTTTTTTTAGTTTAACTTTTCAAATTTAATTTTACGTGATTTTTTTTAAAATTAATTTTTACTTGATTATCTTTAAGTTTTACTTTTTTTATTTGAATTTATTTTCACTTTTACTTGATTTTCTTAGTTTAACTTTTTAAATGTATTTTTACTTGATTTTTTTTTTTTTTTTTTTTAAATTTACTTTACTACTTTGTTTTTTTCTCCCCTCCAATATCCATACTTTTACCCAAGTAACAAAATGAAGTACTTGTTGCACCTCTACAGTCCGGTGCCGGTCCCTACATTCCGGTGCCGGTCTCTCCGGTCTCTCGGGTCTCACGCAAACTGCGGCAGAAGTTTTGCGGAGGTCGCTCTCACCTGCTCCAGAAGCAGAGTCTTCTTGCCCCTCTTGGACAGACTGTAGGCCGTGAAGGAGCCCTGGACCCCGGCTCCGATCACGATGCACTCGTACAGCTCTGGGTCCGTGGACATGTCTGCGGAGGTGGCCTCGGTTAACCGGGTCAGGAGCTCGAGTTGCTCTGGTTTGAGTCGAGAGGCGATTCGGGTCAAAAACACGCCGCAGAAACACGAGACTTCAGCCCGTTTCATGGACTGTCAGGCTCCGGTCACCGCGCGGGAGAACAAGTTCAGCCCTGAGTTTGGACTGAAAGGCTCTAAGGCAGGGCTGTACCAACTTTTCTCATTAAGGGTCACATATAAAAACACAGTCAAAGCTGAGGGCCAAACTGAGGGCCATAGACTGGTCCCTACTACAGTGAATACTTCAGATCTGTGTGTTTATTACAAGTTAGATTGAACCACTAGACCTTTATTCACACTTAAATCCTGGGTGTGCAGAGGGACCAAAGATACAGACTCTGCAGTTTATTAACAATACAAAACGTGAGAGGGAGTTGTCGGAGCAAGTGGTGGAGGGCTGGGTCAACAGTGGGCTTTTGGGAGGACACACTGGCAAGTAAACCGGAGCATGGCATGAAGGACAACTTGTGGAAATACCGGAAAATGCCACCACAATCTGTCCCTGAGTGTCGGGTCCTCGGTCCTTTTATCCTCACAGGTGCAGTTTGATTGATAATAAGTTGCAGGTGTGTGTGGGAGGAGCCAGAGACTCCGCCCAGCTCCAGGCTCAAACACAGAAGGAAGGGGGAAAAAAAACAAACCTCAAGTCCTGACATTGGGACACATTTAATATTTTAGATGGGCATTAAGTAGATTTTCAAAAATGTACAGTAAAAAGTACTGTTTAGGGCAATATGGACTAATTCACCTGGAAGCTTGAGGGCCAAGAAAAACTGGTCTGAGTCACAGTTTGGGCCTGAGCTGTTATGTTGTTAGGGCAGAGGAACCTAAGGCTGTTTTGATGACTGCATCTGCTCTCAGGTAAGTCTCAGCCGACATTTCTTAACACAATAAGTAATTAATAAATCAGCTGATATTCAAGTAAAACATTACAGAAATCACAGTGTTAAAAATAACCTTAAAAAATGTATAAAAAAATTCAAACATATGAAAGACACATTGACAATCAAACAACAACTTTTTTTTTATTGATAGTATATTTTTAATAGTATTTTTTAATCAAGTCCATACTTTAACACAGATTAAAAAAACAATTGATGCTGAAAAACGGAAAAAATTCAACCCGCTGATTGTCAAAACTTGATTTTACTGTCATCTGTTGATTTTACGGACAAAATGGCGAAATGACAACACCAGAATCATGTAGAGCGGGTTAATACGAACATTTAAGATCAAAATGATGAGTCTGACAGTGATTATTTTAATTGATTCCACACAGTTTTACTCCTAAAAGCTGTGGAGTTGCGTTTGTGCCCAGCAGGTTAGTTCTGTCCATTTATATGTACAGTCTACGGTAGAACTACCATTTTAGACCTGGTTTAGCCCCAGATTTAGACCTGGAATAGTCCTGTTGTAAACCTGGCCTCAACTTGGACCATGCTGGCGTCACATACCACACACTGCAGGTGGGAGTACTGCCATATTGTCCATGTTTGGCTTTTATGCACATGAGCAGTCGTCTCACATCTAAAAAACCTCAAGAGCAACCTACGATCACGTTTAACTGGTGAAAGCCTCAACGCCTCCATGAAGTTTAACCTCAGCACATATCAACCAGACTCCAAAGTCCTCAGCAAAACCACGCAGCACCAGGAGTTGCATTAATGGTAAGAAGTACACTGCCTGGCCAAAAATAGTCACACACTCTAATATTTGGTTGATTCGATTTCGCTTCTGCAATGTCACAAGATTTATTTCCATCCAGTGTCGCTTCATTTTTCACCAAGATGTTGCAGTGATGATGGTCGAGTCTGACGCTGCACAAAGCTTCTCCAGCACATCCCAAAGATTCTCTCTGGGGTTAAGGTCTGGACTCTGTGGAGGCTCCATGTGTGAAGATGATTCTCATGCTCTTGAACCTCTGTCACTATTTGAGCCCGATGAATCCTGGCATTGTCATCTTGGAATACGCCCATCAGGGAAGAGAAAATCCATGGATGATCAGTATTTTCAGGTGTCGGCTGACCTCATTCTTTGAGCACAGACTGTTGCTAAACCCTAGACCTGACCAACTGCAGCAGCCCCAACGTATTCACGTAATTAAATCCCGGTGGCAACTTTTTTTTGGCCAGGCAGTGTATTTTATGTATTGGATATCTTCAGTATAACGTTATTAAAAGGTCCTGGGTTATTGGAAAACAGTGTTGAAGAAGTGGACCCCAAAGTACGGAGCCGAAAACCATATTTGGAAGTATCACAGCGACCAAGTAACGCCCCTTTCCCTTTTGATTTGGCAGGGAGAAGGCTTAATAAGGCTGTCAATCAAACCTGTTGCTAAGGCTAGCTCGACAGTCTCAGGGAAAGGAGGCCACTGATTTGTCTGTTATTAATGTTCATCTTGATTTACTGGCAAAATATCATGTAGAGCGGGTTTATACGAACATTTTAAGACCAAAATGATGAGTCTAACAGCCTAATGTATATTTTGTCTTATAGGAAGTGCAAAAGATTATAGTTTATCTTATGTATAACAAGATGAGAAAGAGAAAGGGGCGATTCAGTGGAGCCAGAAGCTGCCGATGATCACTTCCTGTTTGGAAAACGGCAGCTAGCAGGTTGGCTAGGCAAGGCAAGTTTATTTGTATAGCACAATTCCTACGCAAAATAATTCAAAGTGCTTTACAGAATAAGAAAGATATTAAAATCACACAAATTAAAACATAAATGATCACAAATAATCATCATAAAATTACTATTAAAACAGAAGAAAATCCTTTCAGTCGTATGCACAGATAAACAGAACCGTGTTGAGCCTGGATTTAAACATTGTTAAAGTCGAGGCCTGTCTCACATCTGCAGGACTGTTCCAGGTTTTAGCTGCATAAAACTGAAACACTGATTCCCCATGTTTAGTCCTGACTCTGGGACCAGCAGGAGGCCGGTCCCTGAAGTCCTCAGAGTGTGAGATGGTTCATGTGACACTAACATGTGGGACATGTTCTTCGGTGCTGGTTCATGCAGAGACTTGTTCACATGTAGAGCTGCTTTAAAGTCTTTTCTCTGAGCCACAGGAGCCGGTGCCTGAGCACAGGACACATGTGTGAAGTACTTCTTGGTTCTGGTCAGGACCCGAGCAGCAGCGTTCTGGATGTACTGTTCTGTCTTAAGGCTCGTTTGGAGAGGCCAGTGAGCAAGACGTTACAGTCGTCTAACCTCCTGGAGACAAATGCAGGATAAGTCTCTTTAAGTCTGGGTTTGACAATTTACCTTTGATTTTTGCTATGTTTTTTGATGGTAAAAAGCTGCAGATGTTATTGATTTGATGTGGCTGTTAACGTTCAAGTCTGAGTCCATTATTACCCCTAAATTTCTACCCTGATTTTTAAGGTTTTAGAGAGAGAGACTGGAGGTGACTGCTGACACTTTCTCTCTGTTTCTGTGGCCGAAGACAGTGACTTCAGTCTTTTCTGAGTTTAGCTGGAGAAAGTTGTTTTAATCCACACACTGATCTGATGCAGTGTCAGAGTGAATCCACTGGTTCATATTCACCTGCTGCAGTGAGACATAGATCTGAGAGTCATCTGCAGAGTTGTGGTAGGACACATTGTTGCTGTGTATTAACTGGCCTAACGGCAGCATGTGCAGATTAAACAAGGGTCTCAGAATTGACCCCTGGGGCGTCCCACAGGTCAGGGACATTTTATCTGAGACACATTTTCCAGTTTCAACCAACTGTAGCCTGGTTTCTAGATAGGACTTGAACCAGTTTAGTGCAGTACCACAGATGCCCTCCCAGTCCTCTAGTCTCTGTAAGAGGATCCAGTGATCAGCAGTGTCAAAGGAGAGTCAGATCTAACAGGATCAAGACAAGAGATCAGGAGATTTTGCCTGCATCAGTGTTCAGGCGGATGTCATTTGTCACCTTGACAAGAGCAGTCTCAGTGCTGTGGTGGGTCTAAAACCCGACTGGCAGCATGTAGAAGAACTCAGACTGGTGGCGATCTCTTGGACAGTTTTGTCAGTTACAGGTGCAAAATGTGTCAACTCTAATTGTCTAGGTGGGGCTGGGTTGTTATTTGCGATGTGGAATTGATGACACTCTAACAGCAATGGAGCTGGAGGGTTTGTTAATCTGTTTACTGTTGCAGACAGGACATGAAAGTTGTTACTGCAACTTCCAATAATGTCAGAAAAATACCTCTGCCTTGTTCTACATAAAGTGTGGTTGTACATGTGCATCTTTTCTCTGTAAATCTCATAATGAACCTGGAGCTTTGACTTGTGCCCTCGGCCCTCCTCCCTTCTCTGTGCCCTGAGTCATCATTCCTCCATGGAGCTTTCTGCTGATCTTTAACCATTTTCACCTTTTATTGGGGCAATGGTGTCCAGGACATTCAAAGCACTTGAAGTCACAGAGTTCAACAAATCATCAACATTAGAACATTTTCAAAGTGAATCATTTCCATGAACATTTCACCTGTTTTATGATTTATGTGTCTCCTTCAAACAACTGCAGGACCAGCCGCTGGTTTGTGAATAACAGACAGGTCAAAAAAGACACAGAAACGATCTGACAGAGCAGATTGATCGATTGTTTTAGCTCCATTTTAAAAGAAACATACTCAAAAGATGGAAACACCCCAGATGACAACCTGTGAGTGACCAAATTATCTCTAAAGAGCGCACACACACCTCCACCCTTTTCAGATGCAAATTTGAAGTTGGAGGATTGTATTTTGTGTGTTTTTGTTGAGCCATGTTTCGGTTAAAAAACAAAGTGATTAAAAATGACTTGTTGCATAAAGATCTGACATTGAGCACAGCAAGTTTCAGATTAGTTTCAGATTGACTGGATGTTATCTTCTTACAGGGAATGTGAACTAAATTTCTCTGATTGGACAGTCTCACTGTCCTTCTGTGAATCAGTCTTTGTGGTGTGACTGTAGATACAGCTCCATCAGCCTCAGCCTGATATTATCTTCATCATGACTGTAAGACCTGGAACAGCAGAGGCCCTGTGTGTCCTCAGCTCTGGTGAGGCAACAGAGCTGGGGGGAGTTTGGGTGAGGGACCAGGTGAGGGCGGAGAGGTGGGGGGGGGAGTTTGGGTGAGGGACCAGGTGACGGCCATTTATATATACAGTCTATGGTAGAACTACAGTGGAAATAATGTAGTCCACTTTCACCTGGTTTAGCCCTAGATTAAACCTGGAATAATCTTGTTATAGACCTGGGCTCTTTCTGAAATGTTTAGATCATAGTTCCTATCTCCTAGTTCCTAGCCCCTAACTCCTTTACCTAAGAGCTCTAGGCAGATAGGAGAAGGAGCCTCAGCTGTGTTTGGAGAATCTGACCGTCTTAACCAGCAGCAGGAGCAACAAGAAGTCACATGACCCACCAGCTGTTTAATACAAAAAACTACAACACTCACAAAACAGACCATAATAAGCGCTCCTTATTCTCCTCGACTGCTCTGATTTGAATGCATTTCAACAGTGAACTTCACTGACCTCAGTGTTTGAACAGGAAAGAAGCTGCTGTTGAAAAAAAAAAAAGATCTGCAATAAACCCCACAGACTGTACGACCTGTGACCCTGAAAAAACATGAACCATGTCCACATCTCCATCTGCATCAAGTCCAGAAGAGCGTGAATACTCCACACTCACCATCGACTGCAGTGTCTGCTCTGTCACAGCAAATATTCCACCAAATCCTGACCTTTAGTCCGTCTGCGGCAGAACATGGAGCGATGCACTGACTCGTAGAGCTCCATCAGAGTTTATGCAAATGAGCCATGTGGCTTTAAATTTCATCTCTTTAAATGTTAACACTGTGTGCAGATCTTCTCTTATGTCACTAAGACCAGTTTATCTGTAAAGCACAATATTACACAAAGTAAATCAAAGAGCTTTACAGAAAAAGAACGACACTGAAATCACAATACAACAAATCAAACCATAAATAATCACAAATAATTATCATGAAATTAACATTAAAGGAGAAAAGTGCAGAATAAAACCCTTTCAGTCACATGCAGCTAAACAGAACCGTCTGGAGCCTGGATTTAAACATTGTCAAAGTAGAGGCCTGTCCCACATCTTCAGGAAGAGTGGAACACTGATTCCCCATGTTTAGTCCTGGTTTAGTCCTGGTTTAGCCCTGATTTAGTCCTGGTTTAGTCCTGGTTTAGTCCTGGTTTAGTCCTGGTTTAGTCCTGGTTTAGCCCTGGTTTAGCCCTGGTTTAGACCTGGTTTAGACCTGGTTTAGACCTGGTTAGACCTGGTTTAGACCTGGTTTAGTCCTGGTTTAGTCCTGGTTTAGTCCTGGTTTAGTCCTGGGTTAGTCCTGGCTTTAGTCCTGGCTTAGTCCTGGCTTAGTCCTGGCTTAGTCCTGGCTTAGTCCTGGCTTAGTCCTGGCTTAGTCCTGGCTTAGTCCTGGCTTAGTCCTGGCTTAGTCCTCAGTGTGAGATGGTTCATATGACACTAACATGTCAGAGTTGTTCTTTGGTGCTGGTTCACGGAGCAGAGCTGCTTTAAAGTCTATTCTCTGAGCCACAGGAGCCAGAGACCTGAGCACAGGACTTATGTGTGAAGTACTTCCTGGTTCTAGTCTAGACCCGAGCAGCAGTGTTCTGGATGTTCTGTTCTGTCTTAAGGTTCATTTGGAGAGGCCAGTGAGCAGGACGTTACAGTCGTCTAACCTCCTGGAGACAAATGCAGGATAAGTCTCTCTAAGTCTGGGTTTTGACAGTTTACCTTTGATTTTTGGAATGTTTTTTAGATGGTAAAAAGCTGCAGATGTTATTGATTTGATGTGGCTGTTAAAGTTCAAGTCTGAGTCCATTATGATTTGAAAGTTTTAGAAGGTTTATACCTTTGATTTTTTCTGATGTTTGTTAGATAGTAAAAATGTATCTACAGATAAAACGTGTGAAGCTGTGATTGGCCTAAAATCTTTCATTTTCACTCTAATGTAAAGTTGGGTTAATCCAGGTATTTGTTTTGTATAATCTCTGCGATAATGAAACTTTTCCTGCATTACAAACTCTTTGGCTTTGTTCGGAAACCTTCGGGGAAAATCCACCTCATAGCTCCTCTCTGCTGGTCAAGAAGCTCCAGAGGTTCCTCTGCCAAAGGAAGCATACAGGCTCCTTTTCCTAACTCCTTCCTCATTCAGCGGAGTATTAGGACACTCCATAATCTGGCGGACGGCGGCGCACATCCGCACACGGCTTGAGGAGCTCGAAGCCTCGTAGCCAATTTGACGGATTCGGAACGAGCCCTGATTTCGATGCGCTGATGCTCAGAAAGTCACATCTTCATTCTGTCCTAAAGTAATGTCACAACTCGCTTTGATTGTGCGTATAGTAAAAGTTCCAGGCACTGAAAATGTGGCAGTGTGGTGGCTTGGCCTTGAATGTCCCACAGTACGGCTTTAAATTAATCTGTTTTTGTCATTTTTGTAACTGAATAAATGATCATATTGTGGAAAATTCCTCGTCCTCTGCACATTCCTGAAAATAACAGTAGAGTCTCAGCAGGGCCCCTCCACTTCCATCTGGACGAGGCCTCTCTCTCTCTCTCTCCTCTTATCTTTCTCTTTCTCTCTCCTCTTTCTCTCCCTCTCTCCTCTATAGCTCTTTAATCAGACCAGAATCCACCTGTTCCCTGTTCCCTTTCTTTCTTTCTTTCTTCCTCCCTCCCTCCTGCCCTCTCCTCTACAGCCCTTTAAACCAGAACGAAGTACACCTGCCCCCTCCCTCCTTCTCCCTCACTCTCTTTTTCCTCTCCCCCTCTCTCCTCTATTACCCTTTAAGCACACCAAAGTCTACCTGCCCCTCCCCCCCATTCCTTCTTTCCTCTCCTCCCTCCCTCTGTCCTTCCCTCCCGTTCTCTCTCTCTCAGTTCACTCCTCTCTCTCCATCCCCCCTTATTCCCTTGCTCTCTTCTCCCTCTCTCATCTGTAACCTTTAAAATCCACCTGCTCTCCTCTTCCCTCGTTCCTCCTTCCTCTCCTCTCTCTCTTTCTCTCTTTTCTCCCTTCCACTCCCCTCTCTCTCCATCCCTCCCTCTCTTATTCCCTCCCTCTCTCCTCTATTACCCTTTAAGCACACCAAAGTCCACCTGCCCTTCCCTCATTCCTTCCTTCCTCGCCTCCTTCCCTCTATCCTTCTTTTCCTTTGTCTCTCCTCTCCCTTCCACTCCTATCTCTCTCTCCATCCCTCCCTTTCTTCTCCCTCTCTCATCTGTAACCAGACTGAAATCCACCTGCTCTCCCCTCATTCCTTCCTCTCCTCCCTCTCTCCCTCCCTCCTTCACTCTCTCTCTCCTGCAGCTCTTTAAACCATGGCCCGTCTGTTTCTCTGATATAATCACAGTTGAGAGGCCCCTCGCAGTGCAAAGGTCACAGCAGCAGGGGTCACTGAGGGGTCAAGACGCTGCCCCTCAGTAAAAAAACAGTATACTGCCTCTGCTGGTGGAAAAGAGGATGAACATGTGTTTGTCTTTCTTCAGGCAGGTTTTTGATGAGGGAACAACGTTATAACATGGTAGAAAGCTCCAAGAAGTCGATTTAGCAAAAGTCATGAGCAGCTGTGTATATGTATATGAGTCAGGTTTGTGGAGATGCAAGCTCACAGTAAAGCTGTGGGTTTTCTACATTTTTTGCAGTGATGTGCCTCACCTGTCATCACAGAGAAAAAATAAATGAAATGGTTATATTTATCCATTGATTTGTACTATAAAGTTATTTTCTATTGAACTATGCAATTTTTATTTTTATTCAAAATCGCTGAATTTTTACTTTTACCGTTGAAATCTTGAGAAGAGACGTGCAGTGAGGCACCGGCGGTGTTCATGCCTCACATGGACTGACTGTGCTGTCGCTCAGCAGTGACGCTGCTGCTTTAAGGCACTGAAAAGGCGCTGGGTGAGGCACGCAGTTACCTGGCCTCATGTTAGGGGGCGCTCGTGAGCCCAGGGATTCTTATAACTCCCGCAGAATAGTGACGACAAGCTACAATTTAGAGTTAGCAAGTAAATGGAGGAAGATACATATTAAAGCTCAAGCAGTTTTTTAAACTGGACTTTCAGACAAGGCAGGAGGTTATAATTAAAGGAAGACCAACGCTAAAGGTGGTTTGCTCCAGACAACTGGATGAAACACTCGCTCTTTTCAAACACGAAGTGGTACGAAATGGTTTGAAAATGTACTGACACCTGGTTTATATGTTTGTAAATTTGATTGTGACGACCTCACCGCACGTCACTGATTTTTTGGTAAACACAACTACTTTGAATAACAAGTTACATACTGTTGCTTTAATAGGTGATCCACTTATTATTCAGTAGAGTTGAGGGCCATTTTGAAAGTTAAATCTGTCACTGGATGAAAAGTTGTGGGACTGAAGACGTTTTACAGCTCATCCAAACCACTTCTGTTCTGGTCAGATTACTGCTGGACACTGCCTTATATCTGTCTGAACGGAGGAGCTTATGACACTGACACTACACTGGCCCTACTGGCTCGCTATATTGTTCTCTTTGTGTCCTTTGTTTGCTTTGGGTCTGAGGATGGACTTATAGATGGGGGAAAGATGATGTTTAAACCTCACTGTCTGGAGTGGTTAGTGTGTTTGAGATGGAGATGAACAGCAGACTGGGGTCCTGAGCTGCTCTTACGCTGGTGCAATCAAAGACACTATATTTTTGAGGTCCCATGGGTGCAC